>OU427006.1:3154613-3222113 GCA_911387935.1 Dolichovespula saxonica | reverse complement strand
AATGAAGGAAAAGAACAGGTCCCTTTTTCGAAGAGAGGGTTGCCAGTTATATTCCTCCCACCTTTTGTCCTACGCTCGAGGCAAAGGCAACACAAACAAACACACACACACATACACATCACACAAACACACACATACATACAACCGGCTCGATGCAACGTTGTGGGAAGGAGAAAGAGACAGAGAAAGAGAGAGAGAGAAAGAGAGAGAGGGGTAAGGAGGGAAAGGAAGGTCGGAGAGAGGAGGTGAAGGGGGTGGGGAGGGACGCTTTGTGGCGAAGAGACGCGCAGGCGCGCAGGCCCGCGGGGTCCTTTGCCCCAGTCGTGCGGTCAGCTAGTCGGGAGAGACCCAACGTTCGCTTCGATTCGTTAAGGAAAAAAGGCCGCGGAATCGTCCTCCTCATCGGCCGGTGTCGCCGTGTGAGAAGAGACATTTCTCTTTCTCTCTCTTTTTCTCTCTCTTTCTCTCTCTCTCTCTCTCTCTCTCTCTGTCTGTCTATCTATCTATTTATTTATCATTATATCTATCTTTATCTCTCTCTTTCTCTTTCTCTTTCCTTATTTCTTTCTGAAACAGACATCACGAAACACACTCATCTTCTTTCTCCATCGTCCTTTTTATCTTCTACTTCATCTTCATCTTCATCTTCTTCATCTTCATCTTCTTCTTCTTCTTCTCTGAAATTGAACGTATATCCTTGTCGTTTCGTCGATCTCTCTTAATGGACGTTTACGTCGATGAACGTTTGATGAACGTTGAAAAAAAGGAGAACGCGCGCGCGCGTGTGTTTTAACTTAATCGATCGATAATCCTTAAGAGGAAGGATTCATTACGACGAAGAGAAAGAGAAAGAGAGAGAGAGAGAGAGAGAGAGAGAGAGATTATTATTATAATATCGTCGTCTCGGGCAAAAGGATCATAAAATTGTGCTTGTCAGTGTATAGAGTAGTGCCATGGGGATCTAGGAAACTAAACGCTAAGGGTGAGTTTCCAATTCGTTCGATCGTTCGATCGTTCGATCTATCTATCTATCTATCTATCTATCTATCTATCTATCTATCTATCTATCTATCTATTGGGTTGGTAACTAAGTGATCACGTATTTTAAATAAGAATCTATCGACGAAATCCGCAATCACTTAGTGATCAAAACCAATATCACGTTCATTATTGTTATTTCATCGTACACTTATCGATATATAACGGGGTTTCCAAACAATCCGATATATTCCTATCACAAATATTTAAGTTAAAATTGGAGAAAATTTTCATTGATGATTTTGGTCGCTCGTTAAGAGTTATATTAACGTGGGATGAGATTAGGTTAATTGTATTTCTCATTAAACCCTTCCGTTGTACGTAGATACAAATTTAACGGAGAAGACGCGTTGACAGACGGTAAACGTTTTCGAAGAACGGCCCCGCAACATTTTTAATAATAAAATTATATCTCGTCGGAAATTCGTTTTTTTTTTCTTTTGGTTTTTTTTTCTTTTTCTTTTTATCGACTTCTAATCCAATTTTCTGTACGAACATCGAATACTTTGGTAATAACCAAAAAAAAAAATAAATAAATATATAAACAAATACATAAATAAATAAATAAAATAAAATAAGAGGTGAAAAAAGTTTAGTAAATTCAATCTAAATATTAAAATTTCACTTAGAAACAATGATTTTTTCTAATGCACTTGTGCAATTATGGGTAATACGTGTATACTCGGTAACACGGATCTACTCGTATAATATTAGATCATTTTTTGCATTTCGCAATGCATATATCGTTCTTCTCGTCTTATTTATGCATATTAAATAAGTTTACACCTTTGTACCTCCTTCGATTCGTTATCTTGTTCGTAGAAAAATATCCGTCTGTAATTATTTCGTGCAACATCCTTTTCCTCGATTTTATCGTTTTTTTTTTTTTTTTTAATTTGCCTTTTTTTTCTCTTTTTTTTTTTTTTAAATTGAAATGGATATAAGTACAGGATCAATTTGATCCAATTTCATTCTGTCTTTTTTTTTATTTTTTTTTTTTTTTTTTTTTTTTTTATAATACACGTATCATATCATTACGTTATACATCTACGATCTATCACAAATTGCGCCCTCGTTGTTATTTCTTTTCTTTTCGTTTCGATTCGTTTCGTTTCATTTCATTTTTGTTTTTGTTTACTATTTTTAATCCCATACTCCTAGTCTACATTTTCTTCGATTGTTTCATTTCCATAATACCAGTAATAAAGCCAATTACGTTATTACAATTATCTATAGAGAAAGCGCATGACCTTTCCCCGCGATAAGCTTAGAAGTTATCGAAGCCGTCCGTTGAGAGGCTTAGATTGATTCCTTTTGTTTTACAATGTACACTTCGAACACACACACACACACACACACATATCTCGTATACGTAAGCGTACAGGAACGTAAAAATCGATTAGAAACGAACGATTCGATACCCAAATCCCTATCTTTAAGACGATATCCGATTAAATACGCTGCGAGTAATTGACTAATTTCTTTTTCTACTAATTCGTCGAAATTAAATTTCTCCGAACGTTTCGAAAATTTCTTGAGAAAAAGATTTTCTTGATTAAAAAATGATTTCTGATTGAAAAATTTTCTTGATTGAAAAATGATTTTTGAGTGTAAACGGAAAGATCAAAGAATCCCAATTATTAAAAACGTACAAACTTTCTCGATAGGATCGATACGATGTCCTCGAAGCGACGTAGTCATTGAAAAATCTTTCGTCGGTCGATTCGTAACTTCGATCCTAATTGGATGATATCAATTAAAAAAATAAAGGTTAAAAAAAGAAAAGAGAGAGAGAGATAGAGAAAAAAATATGCTAAACAAAATGTTTCCAGGCAAACACGTTTCATGGCGAACGTGTTATACCATATATATAATGGTGTATATATATTATTTGGTCAACGTCTCTCGTCCAATGGGAGAGAAGGAACTTATCCCAAGCGTTCGGTAATTTGACCGGTGTGAAACACACACGTTCATACAAAGGATTTCTACTTTTCCTATATTGCCGTTTTAGAATCTTCGAATAGTTGTTCCTTTGAATTTTGTTTCCTTTAGAATTTTTGCCCGAGCACGTAGAGTCTTCTATTTTCTTTTTCTCTCTCTTTCTTTCTTTTTTTTTTTTTGTTCCGGTCTTGAAACCTCTTCCAAGGCTAATCGCCTAATGCCGTAGAATTCACGTTCTTGAAATTCTATGAAGATATTTCACAGATGGAGGTCATTCATATACAAGGCAATAATAATCCTCGGTATCCTCCGTCACAACGTAACATTACACACACACACACACACATATATATATATTAATATTGTTGTTTATAACGAATTAAAAATTATATCATAATTATGTTCGAAGTGTTTTGCGATAAATAATGCAAATCAACAAACTCGTCGCGGCGCACTTTCCGTTCGCAATAAATATCAAACGACACGAAGAAGAAACTCGTAACCCCATTTAACAACGTCAGACGAAAGCCAGTCGTTCGAAGTGTGTCTACGTATGTTTTTTTCTTTTTTTCTTTCAAAACGACGATGAACGAGGGAGGGGAGGAGGTTGGGTCAATCAATTCGTTTCTAATCTCTTCTTTGTTTTTTTGTTTGTTCCTCGTACGATATTTCTCTCTTTCTCTTCCTTTCTTTGTTATTTCTCCATTCATTGCGAATGATTAACGGAACGAAATTGTTTTTAACGATCGTTCATTTCTCGAAGTAACAGTTTAAAAATGACGGAAGAACGTAGGAAAATCTTTTTAAGAGCACTGACCGTTGGTGATTTGAATGCCCGTCGACTGAGAAAAACACAACCTGGCTGATTCACGAACAGTGCTGCAATTTACTTGCCGCGCAAACACAACATACACATACACTCGCGTTAAATTACGAAGCGATATAATCTTACGTTTCTTTTTATTTCTTTTTATTTTATTTTTTGTTTTTTTTGTTTTGTTCGTATCGTTAACGAGTCTCGAGTGCAAGATTATAAAATCGTTGAAAAATCGATGATATCTTTCGAATGAGCTTCCCTGTCGTGGGTGCTTTCGTTCAACATTATCACCATATGGACGAGGAAGAGGTTTAACGTTATATATTAAAACAACTAATATATATTAAAAGCCTTGATTTTGATCCTAAGCCAGCGCCTTTTTATTCCACAATTTTCTACCTTTCCTTCCTTTTTTTTTTCTCTCTTTATTCCAATCAGCACATTGGAATACTACGTTTCAATATTATTTTTAGTTCCTTATCGAATTTAATTCCACAGTCTTTTCATTTTATTTACTTTTCTTTTGTCCGTTTTGTTATTTCAAAACAACATTCAACAACGAAGAACGCACAGCCGTTCTCACGATTTTATTCTTTTTTTTTTTTTTCTTTGCAACTTCCTTCTCAAACAAAATTCTAAAATTATCATTCTTTTTCAATGACACATCGACGATTTATTTGGATTCTTTTTCTTCTTTTTTTTTTTTTTTTTTTTTTGAACGATCAATACAATTACGTCGACGCTTGTATTGTCAACGTTAATAAAAAAGTAAATAAATATATAAAAAATAATAAAAAAAACGTGGGTTAAACGTCGGAACTAGTTCGGGTAAAATTTTTCAGGGGTAGAGGGGAAGGGAAAGTAGAAATTTGTTTGGTACGATAAAACAAAAAGAAAGAGAGAGAGAGAGAGAGAGAGAGAGAGAGACATAATAGACGTGTATGATCGGTTAGAATATTTGAAATTGTGATTCCAAGCGTGTCCGGGAAGGAAGGCCAAAAGGGAACGGACGGACGTGTAGCTTCTTAGAGTTTGAATCCTCTTGGGGTTAAAAGCAAGCAGAGAGAAAACGTTTTCTACGTTGGTAGAAAACCGTGCATATATGTTGTACGTGGGTGAGTGAATTCATGGTTGAATTTTAAACGCCTTTTAAGTATCCACGGGACTTTAGTCACGACGAAGACAACCTCGTACATCTTTTCTAAATATATATATATATATATATATATATATATATATATATATATATATATATATATATTTTTTTTTTTTTTTTTCAATGAGAGAATAACATCGACATGTAAATCACGTCGTCGCATTTATTAACGTGTACCAGCAAAATGTCCCCCCAACCCCACCTCAGGCTTATATGACATCGTTGTGTAAAATAAGAAATAAATAAATAAATGAATAAATGAATGAATGAAAACGTACGAATAAATAAATAAAAGAACGAAACGTGCGAGAGAGAGAGAGAGAGAGAGAGAGAGAATACGGTAAAATATACGGAGAACCGATCGTCGTCGTCGAATCATCTCGTTCGATCTAAATCGAATAAATTTCAGAAAGATCGTTAAACGAAAAAATCGATCCGATCGACGAGACAATCCGTTTCACGAATAAATAAATAATATAAAATGAAGAAACGAAACAATTAAGAAGATTAGACGAAGGATAAATCAAATTGTCGTCGTCGTCGTCGTCGTTGTCGTCTGTATAAAATCGCGTTGTCGAATTTTCGGATAACGTTATAAAATTTTGTTTTCAACGGGAACGAAACTCGAAACAAAATCGTGCGATACGTCTCTCTCTCTCTCTCTCTCTCTCTCTCTCTCTCTCTCTCTCTCATATATATACGTATCCTGAAAGGCAAGCAGCCAATCGTTTTCTTTCATGCGCTTTTACATTTGAGATCTCGCAGAAGCAGAAGGATAGGAATCGAAATGAGAGTGTATTAGTGGGTACTTGACACGAGCGTGCGGCGAACGCTTAGAGATTGTCCCTCTCTGTAGGATGCTTGCAACGGGCCACGTTGGCGTTTGGTTCGTTTGCATGTGTGTTGAATTCGTTCCGACAGTCACTCGTACGTATGTGTATGCGTGTACGTGTGAGAGATACGTGTGCGTGTATGTGTGTACCACCGCCGTTGTGAAATGCAGTCGAACCGGCTATAGAGATGCATGCACACGCATCGTCGGGGGGCCCGCAAGAGAACTTCGTGGGCCCACCCTTCCCTCCGACCCTCCCCCTACTGCCTACGAGACGCATAACTTGTAAACAAAATCTTTAAGGATCTAGGAAAAAATAAATACGAGTTTTATTCGAGATCTCGATTATTATCATTTTTAATTGGATTCCTTTCTTTTCATTTCTTTCTCTCTCTCTCTCTCTCTCATTTTATTTCTTTTATTTTTTATTCTCTCGATCAACAAATCGAAAATTTCGTGACGACCCGAAGCATCAGTTCTCGCTAATAACATACTATCGATCGATCCGAACCGATCGATTGAATTTTCGAGACTATTTGACAAAAAAAAAAAAAAAGAAAGAAAGAAGAAAAAAAAAAGAAAAAAACAAATATCCTTCGACTAACACGTTAAACTTTCACCATTTAAAATTCGTCTGGCACACCTGACCGAGTCATCGCGTCGAGAGTTTACCTCGTTGCCTTCAAGGGACCGGATCGAGAAGGAGGCCTCTCGCTAAATACCTTATTACTTTTGAATTAACATATCGGTACCAACATAACAGGACTTTTTCCTTGCTCACGGCCACGAGCTTGTCAGCACTCTCTTCCGTGCGGATATCAACTTCAAGAGAGAGAGAGAGAGAGAGAGAGAGAGAGAGAGAGACTCTTATTTGGGTCATTCGTCGAGCCTTTCTCTCGTATTTCGTCGATACTTCTTTGAACGATATTTCTCTAAGAAAAATTGTTCGGCGTTGAACGTGTGCTCGGCGATAAAGAAGAAGAAGGAAAAAAAAAAGAAAAAAAAAGAGAAATAAAAAGAGAAGACGGCCAAAAATAAAAAAAAAAAATAAATACAAAAAAATTTCGACCTATACCGATCTTCGTCCTCTGGATCATTCATATTCGTGATCTTTAAAGGATTCTTCTCTCTCACTCCCTCCCTCTCTCTCTCCTTTCTCTCTTTTCTACACAAACGCATGTACACACATACACACATACGTACACATATACATTTTCTTTACGACAATCCACAGAGATGGTCAAGCGTGTGCACAAATGTGGTCACACAGGTGTCTCCTTTCGCCTCAATCTTAAAAGAGAAAAAAAAAAGAGAGAGAGAGAGAGAGAGAGGGAGATAATATCAATAGGATCGAGATCGATCGATTCATTCTCTGCTGACTCTCTCGGGATTTCTAAGCTGTGGAAAAACCAGTCTTAATCTCTCTCTCTTTCTCTCTCTCTTTCTCGCGCGCGCGCGCTCGCGCCAGCTGATACAAATGTCCCGCGAGTAGCGGAGATACACCGTAAAACGCGAGATTCGCTTCTTACGTGTCCCCCACCCCACCCCCCGACCCTCACCCTCCCCTTATCGACGGCAAGCAGCCAGCTTTCATTCGAGTTTCTACGGACTACGGCCTGTATATATACACCTATATCTTTCTACTTTCGACGATGTATGCCATATATATATATATATATATATATATATATATATATATATATATATATATATATATAAATATATAATAAAGAATGTGATATTTTTTCGAATGGATGTACGGGTTCGGTTTATTGCTCGCAATAATAGTTACTTTGTCATATAAGACAATCTTCGACGGGGTTATCGACTTTAATGATAGTAATCAATTAATCCGTTCACCGTTTCCATCGATTTCGATTCGGACCAGGTTTCACGTGCGTTACCATAGAGAGAGAGAGAGAGAGAGAGAGAGAGAGAGAGAGAGAGAGAGAGAGACTTTTGCCTTGAAAGAAGGAGAGGGGAGGAAGAAAAAATAACACGGAAAGAGAGAAAGAAAAAGAAGAAAAAAAAAAAGGAAAGGAGAGAAAATAAACATGTATATATATATATATATGTATATGTATACACACACAAAATACGTACGAGAAAATAAACGCTTTCGAACGAGCTTAGTGTGTGGTAGAGGTGATTATGGCCGAATTTGGGGCGGCGATAAAAGTCGGCGGCATTAGGAGAAATAAGAAAAAAAAAAGAGAAAGAAAAAGGGAAAAGGAAAAACGAACCGCCTTGTCCTGTCGTCTCCGTTTAAAAAAAAAAAAGAAAAAGAAAAAGAAGAAAAAAAACAATTTCTCTTCCCCCCCGCCCCCGCCCCTCTTTTATCCCATCTAGGAACGGTTTTCCCTATAAAAGGCGCGTTCACGTTGTTCGTTACTCTCTTGCCTTGAGATTCTCTTGGATCTAAGTGATTAGGCGCGCGGCCGCAATCGACGGAAAACGAGCATGTTAATTTTTCCCTCGTGCGAAGTCGATTGAAAAGGGAAGAAGAAAAAGGAGGAAAAAGAAAAAAGAGAGAGAGAAGAGAGAGAGAGAGAGAGAGAGAGAGAGAAGGAAAACACGGGGCGGTGAGGAGTGGGGAGGAGGGAGGGAAGACGGGATCCGAGAGAGCACGTCTTTTAAAGAAAATGGAGAGAATCTGACGAAAGTTTTCTCTCTCTCTCTCTCTCTCTCTCTCTCTCTGTGTCCCTCTTCCCCTCCTTCCCGTCCCTCCCTCCCTCTCTTACCGGTTGGAAGCATCGATTTCCCAACTTTCGCGTTCGGCAACCACAGACTCCGAGATCTGGCCCAGTTACTTCAATACTTCGCCGGACAGACTCGAATTCCAAAAGTACTTCCTGTTAAGATAGTTCGACAACAAATACACGAAACTTATCGCGTTACAACCAATCAATCAATCTACCAACCAACCAACCAACCAGCCAGCCAGACATACAGACAGACAGACAGACAGACGGACAGACAGCCAAGCTACGGGGACGTTCACCGTTCTCGAAATGGCGCTGGACAGTTAGATATTAGTTCTGTTACATCGACAAAGCCGTTATTGCAAGATAACACGATCGGTATGCGCGTCCTCCGATGTCTTCGACATTCCTCTCCTTTCTTTTCTTTTTGTTCTTTTAATTCGTTTCGAATCCAATCTTTCCAATAGAATTCGTGTTTATCGTCGATTTTTTTGATACATCCCCCCGTACCGATCGAGATCCTTCGTCAATCTTCCCCGCAAACGTCGTAGATGATGTACCGACAACTTTACATATTTTCTTTTCTCTTTTCTCGTATCGCAACGAATATTTACAAATATTTATAAGAATTCTCCGACTTCTTTCCATCGGCGCGTTAAAAATTTAAAAAGAAAAAAAAATATAAACGAAAACATAATTTCCTTCGAGTTAATCGACGAACGTGACAGTTATTATCGTCAGAGATCGAGACAAACATCGATCGGATCTTCGTTTTGATCATCGCCATTGACGATCCCGTCGATTTGAAACGACACACGTCTCGATTTTTATAATTGCGATCAAGACGATTCGATTTGTTGCGTCTAACGGGGCGAACGTAATCGCCGTAAATTGATATTATAAATTATACATACGATATTATAGTGCGAGAAGAGTGAGAGAGAGAGAGAGAGAGAGAGAGAGAGAGAGAGAGAAAGAGAGAGAGATATATATAATTCCTCATCATTTCGTAACGATCTCGAGGTGTCCGATTAATTGGGGTCGAAATGTTCGCGACTCGACCGTTATGTACATACATACTACGTCCTCGTGGCATCCTCCTCCTCATCCTCCTCCTCCTCCTCCTCCTTCTCCTCCTTCTCCTCCTTCTTTCGCCTTTCTACTCTTTCGTGTTTCCTTTAGCCGACATGTTTCGTAGATCCACGATGCAACTCGAATATGATCGCGCAATCGCGCCAGATCACACGGAAATCGCTAATTAGGTTAACCTCTCGAATACGACGACGACGAAGAAAAAAAAGAAAACGAAGAAGAAGAAGACGATGAAGATGAAGAAGAAGATAAATCTTGAGAAGACTCGAATGGAAAACGGCCTTGGTGATATTGGCGAGTCGTCCTTATGCCGATATTTAGCTTTCACCAAACGTATGCCACATAACATAGCACTCGTTTCTTCTTCTTCATCTTCTTCATCTTATTTTTTATAATTTTATTCATCGTTTGACATTTAATTTAAACATTCGTAGATCTAATTATCAATATCTCTCGAAATTTCACCGCGATACAAATTACTATACCCAATTATACAGATATATCATAGATAAGAATTTAAATATACCAAATAATTTCGGTAAGATCTCTCGAAACTTTTCTTTTCCTTTTTTCTTTTCTCCCCCTTGAAAATTTTACATTTTTCCAGCTTACTTATCCGAATTTCTCCTCGTTAACCCAATTTTATTAATAACGCTTTTTGCTTATTTTTCTCTCTCCCTCCCACCCTTTCTTTCTCTTTCTTCTTCTCTCCCCCCCCCCCAATTCCTTTCTTCCGACGAAACTATTTAAATTATCCCCGGTAATAAATCTAATTATAATGAACATAATAAGCGTGTCAATGCGTTTCGACTAATTCCATTTGTCCACTAACACGCTTTGACGATCTCGTCTTCCGCTTTCATAGACGGATATGATCGTACGCTTAATATCGGAAGTCGTACACGTATATAATACATAAACGACACGAATTAGTCAATTATAAACAGACTATTTAAATCTCTCTCTCTCTCTCTCTCTCTCTCTCTCTCTCTCTCTCTCTCTCTCTCTCTCTCTCTCTCTCTCATATATATATATATATATATATATATATATATATATATATCGATGGTAGGTTTAATCACAATCCAAATGAAATGAAATGGCCGATTACTCGGTCGGTCGATCGAGCTAATCGTGTTAACCTTTTCCGCGGACAGGAATCGTTTGTGGTTGTGCCGACGACGAAGTCGTCCTTGACGACGCCGCGGAGATTCCTTTAAGGCCGCCACGGAACTTTCTCCGCAACCGTAAGCTCGCTCGGTCGCTCGCTCGCTCGCTCGCTCGCTCAATAATCGCTCGCTTACACGCTCGTTCGACAAACTCGAACGAAAGTATCTCTTTCTCTCTCATAAAAGTTTCTTTATACTTAAATAAGGCTCTACCGCCAATACCGTTTGGAAAAAAAAAGTCCCATTTATCCTTATAGAACGAACAACGTGAGATTTCATTCCTAAAGAACACTAATCTCGAGTTTCCATCTAAATAAACGTTCCGCATTAACGCGCCGAGAACAAAAATATTTTTGTAAATTTTGGAATTAAACATTCTTCGCACTCTTTTTTTTTCTTTATCTTCTTCTTCTTTATCTTCTTTTTTCTTTTTCCTATATCGAATACTCTCGAGTTATATTTTAACGTATAAGAGATGTGCGCGCGTGTGCGTTTCGTTTGTTTTTTTCTTTTTCTTTTCTTTTTTTTTTTTTTGTACGCACACACTCGTTCGAGATCTTCGAAAAGATCCCACGATCATTTTCTTGGCCTACTCTAAATCGACAGAGTAACCGTAACTCTTCCAGGAACGAGCTACCGAATAACCGTTATTACCCGCATGTTCAGGACGATAAGTGGACATTCACATAGAGTAGAATCGTTCATTGAACAAGTTCCTGCACCTTCGATGTTCTTCACGATCCATTTATAACGGGTAATAATAAAAAAAAAAAAGAAAAGAAAAACAAAAAGAAATCGTTGAAAAGTGATCGTGAAATTTCTCCCTCTCTCTCTCTCTCTGTCCCCTTATCGATGTTTTATCGAGAGAAAATCGTCGGAGAGAGAGAGAAGAAGAAAGAAACCACAGAAGAGATAAGAAGAGAAAAAAACAAAAAAAAAAGGGAGATTAAAGTAAAATTTCTTTTAGAGTAGATATATACTGTTTTAAAAGTGAGCACACTAACCTTATCAAGCTATCGGGTTTATTTCTTATTTAAGACTGGTAGCTATGTAGGTATCGTTCCAATCATAGGAAGTATCGAATCGTGTATAGATACTCGTATATATGCATATATATATATATATATATATGTGTGTGTGTGTGTATATATAAAAGATCCTTAAGTAATAATCCTGTATCGAATAAACATTAGATCATCAGAGTCCTGTTCTCAGGATGATCATCATCGATACACCCATAGGCTTAACGTCGCGCATCGTAGACACGAGAGATACTTACATTTATCTATATAACAATATATATATATATATATATATATATATATATATATATTTATATATATATACATACACCTACATGTATACGTTTGGTACTTTCTACCAATGATTTTCTCGGGGTTGCGTATCCGAGGACACACGATATCTATTCTTTCAACGTTGGAACGTGATAACAGGAATAGACGTACTCGATATATCGACATAGTCTCTCTCTCTCTCTCTCTCTCTCTCTCTCTCTCTCTCTCTCTCTCTCTCTCTCTCTCTCTCTCTCTCTTTCAATGTATGCGTGTATCTACATATACGCTTATATACGATCGGAATCTTGGTATGGCCAGATCCGTAGTCGAGCAGATTTCCAAGTAGCTTTTTCCTATCTACGTATCAGCTGCTTAGGCAATACACACACACACACACACACAGAGAGACTCACGCCTGCGCGCGACAGACACAGCACACGCCCGCACATATGCTTTCATCATTCGAAAATTAATCGATACTATAAGCGAGATGAACAAGATTCAACGCATTAATTAGTCGACCATATTATTTCGTAAACTCTAAACGAATCGATAATTTACCGAGTCTAAACGAATGTTAATAATTCCTCGAGAAAATATTGATAAACATCGACACTTCGTCGAATCGTTACGATTAATTCTAACTTGAATCATTCAAACGTACGGCGCGATTTTTATCGGTCGATCTGCGATCGAAAAATTTGATCGTTAATCGCAACGGTCGATCGAATTTTTATCCAAGAGTTAGGGGGGTCTCTGCCCCCTCCCCCTCTCTCTCTATCTCTCTCTCTCTCTTTCTCTCTCTTCCCCCCGACGTAGTACGTAATGTGTATTTCTACATATAATTTTGTACGGATATATCCAAACGTAGAGTACGAACAACTCGACCAAGCGACACTTTCACTTGCAGCTCAATGTCCGATCGACTTCAGGTATGCAGTAGCCTAAGCGCGCTCCCTTAACGACGACGGAGCCTGGTGTAGGCATTACAGTTTCGTTCCGTTGCCCCCGAGAAATTCAATCTCCGATATTAACACTTCTCTAGGTAGAGAATTTTCCTTTTTTTTTCTATATATATATATATATATATATTTTTTTAAATTAATTTATTTGCTTCATCCGATTTTTTTGGGTGCTTCAACGTAGGTTATATACTAACCCCCGTCCCCACTACCCCTTTTAAATATTTGCCATTTTTCGTTATCGTATTTAAGGATAAAGAAATGAGGAAGGAAGGAATCGAATGAGAAAGGACGAACCCGAAGAAAGGCGGAAGAACATATTATTAATAATATTTTCTCAAGGAGAAATCTTAATTGGGAATTCGTGAAGTCTCGCGCGCGATCGTCTCTGTATAATTATTTCTTTAATATTATAACGTACGATCGATACCGTGAAATCACGTATATCTGTAGTTGTATGCGTGTATATATATATATATAAATGTATGTATATATATATAAAAGTAAGAGTATGTAACAGACACGAAGTTTCGATCCTTGAAACTTTCTACTTCCTTCGAAAAGTGAGAAATAACGACGGATATTGGTTGTTGCTATTGTTGTTGTTGTTGTTGTTGTGTTGTTGTTGTTGTTCTTCTTCTTTTTCTTCTTTTTCATTACAGACAATATCTCGCATATAACTTTGAAAGGGCAAAAGCACTTGAATGCCTCCTTCCTACAAGCTCGATCGATTATATATATATATATATATATATATATATATATATATATATATATATATATATATCGATCCTTTCGCGTACGACCTCAAGTTGTATCGATATTTCTTCATCGAGAACCTTTCGATTCGATACTTCATAATTTTCACGCCTCGTCGAACGCGCACGGCTGTTATTCGTTAAAGTTCTTTGCTTCGAAGAAGATTCACGTAAGAAGCCACACGCCAGGAGGAACTAATTTACCAATGAATTAACTATTCGTCTTAATTAAGTCACGCCCGAGATAGAGAATTAATTTTAACGAATTAATTACCTTGTTATAATCAAAATAATATATATATATATATATATATATATATATATATATAAATATATACATATATATAAAAATTAACTTTAACGTTTCACTTGGCTCATTTCGCAACGTTTCTATATTGTTTCGTAATGATCTATGGATCGGCGTATACACACGCACACGCACACACACACACACACACACAAAAGCACGCACTCGAACGCACGCACACACTATTTATCGTATTGCTAACACATTTCCTGAAAGAACAAATTTATCTCTTTTTGCTTTTATTACCCTTTCTAATCGTTCCAATCGATTATAATTATAGTTATTAATATAACCATTATTATTATCATTATCATTATTATTATCATTATTATCATTATTATTATTATTATTTCTCTTCCGACATGTTCTCAATTATATTCCAAAGAAAACTTGAAGGAATCGAAACCGAGAGAGACAAACTCGATTGTTCTATCACAATATACTCGTACGTTATCGGTTGATTCTTTCCTGAATATAGCAATGTCGAGAAGGAGATCCGGTTTCGACTATGAACAATGGACATCGATGTTATGTTAATTACTTCCGACTGCTTCGATTCGTTCCATGCACAGTTTTTTTTCTTCTTTTTCTTTTTTATACCAGACTCATCCGCGGATGCATTGCGTTTTACGTAAAGGTATACTACCATGCACGAATAAAAAAATCGATCCCGATAATAGGTGGTATTATTATTTTTTTCCATCTCTTCTTTTTTTTTTTTTTTTTTTACGACGCGACGATAATACCTTTTATCGTTCGATATAAATCCATAGTACTGGGTGAGCGTCCGTCTCTGCGACGATCGGAGTGTTGAGTGTTTGTTTTCGAAATTAAAAAAAAAAGAAAATAATAATAATAAGATTAATGTACAAAGAAAAAATTGAGCAATTTCATCGTAGACATTGCCGTACACAATCAGAAAAATTAAGTAAGACTGGAAGTGAAAAGTGTTTCTTTTTTTTTTGTTTTTTCCTTCGAACGACAAAGGAACAACAGTTTAGACAAAGCTCGCCGATATGTAGATCGGTTTCTCGAATGATCCCGTTTATCTCGACCGACCACCATCGGAGAGGGAAAGGTCAGTTTACGGGAATCGAAAGAGGGATATATATATATATATATATATATATATATATATATATATATATATATATATATATATATATATATACACGCTTGAGATTTTTACTGAAACGCGTAACACAACGAACGGTTTCACTTTCAACATTGGAACGAACGAACGAACGCCTCTAGGAGACGATGACCTTCGTGTGCCGTCCCCATCCTCCCAAGTGAACTGGATAATCGAAACAAGACTAAAAAAAAAAAAAAGACTAAAAAAAATGACAAAAAAGAGAACAACGCATCCGTGAAACACGAAAGGACACGGATGAGGAAAGATGAAACCGTTACAAAGAAATCAATGTTATATTTCAACGTCTTACTAACGAGTAGTACGACCTACCTTCCCCATAAACATTCCTTTTATTATTATCATTATTATTATTACCGTTTCGAAATCTATCAAATCTAAAAAATCTGTAACAAAATCGTTATCCGTCAGCTGCGACCATAAATAAATATTACGATCGTTCGTCCTGCGAACAGGAAGAAGGAATATTTCCGAAGTACGTGTTTGTGCGTGCGTGTGTGCGCGCGCGCGCGCGCGTGTGGTGTGGTGTGGACGAAGACGATGAACGGTGCTTCGAAGAAACAAATCGACGACATCCGAACGAAATAAGAAAAAGAAAAAGAGAATCCAATAACGAACAAACGAAACAAAAAAAAAAGAACAGAACGAAAAGCAAAGAATTCTCAGGTACGAGAGGAGTCTGGTCCCCCAAAAAAACATATTTACTTTTTCTATTTGGTGACTTCCAATCATGACGAGGGAACTCATGCTTCAAGATCGAATTCTTATCTTAACTTATCCTATAATGGTAGCGTCCTTTTTCCTTTTCTCTCTCTCTCTCTCTCTCTCTCTCTCTCTTTATCGCGCCAACTGTGCTTTCTTTCTTTACGACGATGACTTAAGAAAGATTTATCCGGTGTCGAGATTTGAAAAGAAAAAAAAAAAAAAATAAAAAAAAAAAGAAAAGAAAAAGGAATCTTGTACGATACACGGAACGAGAAGAAAGATAAAAAGATAGATAGATATAAAGAAAAAAAATAAATGAAGGGATAGGAGGCACGGTTTTGTGATCTTGAAAGCGATCACACTTTTATCTTTCTATCTCATTTTCTATTGCCATATATATATATATCTCTCTCTCTCTCTCTTTCTCTCGAAAGTCAGAATAATCGAGGTGATAGGCACATTATTCAAAAGAAATCGAAATGATCTTCCATACGGCCGCGCCTAGCCACGTTAGAGACTTGTCCACAAGGTCGTTCTCTCTCATTCTTTCTTTTCCGCCTCTCTCTCTCTCTCTCTCTCTCTCTCTCTCTCTCTCTCTCTCTATCTCTCTATCTATCTGTCTATCTTTTTCTTTCTTTCACACTCCTTCCATAACCCTATCCTTTTTCTTTTCCTCATTTACCCTCTCTCTCCCTCCCTCCCTCACTCTTTCTCTCTCTCTCTCTTTCTCTCTCTTTCTCTCTCTCTCTCGTTCATTCAACGACAGTCCACCGCGCGCACTTTCATTTCACAAAGTCGCCGGTGTCGCTCGCTCGCTCGCTCGCGCGACCGTTTATGGCTATTAAATTAAATTCCACGTCCGTCAAGCCTCTCGCGACGTCACACATACACACAAAAAACACTAACACACACACACACACACACACACACACAAACACGCACGCACGCGCTTGAGCTTAGTCGAATGCAGAATGCGGTATATATGGGCGTTGGATCATTACGATGCCGTGTTATTGCCGGTTCAGAGTCGAATGTGACTTTAGGAGACCCAACCAAGAAATAACATTGCCTCGCAATCTCTCTCCGCACTTTTGTGTAATATTTAATCTATCTATCGTGTGTATTTTATGAAACTACCGAAGTGAGTGAGAGAGAGAGAGAGAGAGAGAGAAACAAGGGAGAAAAAAAAAGGAAATATCTGTATTATTTTTATCTCTTACGAAATACGGACGTGTAAAGATTTCCTATTTTGATTTAATCCAATGTAGTAACAACATTCTGTTCTTTCTTCTATCAAAAAAAAAAAAAAAAGAAAAAAAAAATATAAGATAAAGAACGGTTTCAAACGTTTCAAATAATTTTCGCAATAAAGTGGACGATGCCAATGAAAATTTCTTGTCCCATATTATTATTGAATCTATGCCGGTAGTTTCATAAAAAAATTTTTTGAGAAGAAAGGAAAAATAAACAAATAAATACACAAACGCAAAGGATATACATTAAACAAAACGATACGAAAATGTATGTATAAAAAAAAAAAAATAAAATGACGTAATCCAATCGAATTCCATTCTGGAAATATACTTATGCAAATGTATGGACGTTTGAGCGTAATAAAAAAATCTAAACGCAGTTCGTACGAAACGAATTAGAATTTCTATTGGGGGGATGCTTACAAAAGACGTTTCTAATTTACTTCAAGGAAGATAATGCCGTACACGTAGCCGATCGAGAGTGCGGTCCGTCCCCCTCCCCCGTCTATCCGCTCGTTTAAAAATGATTTCTCCGTTATATAATATACGTTATGGTATTCGAGCGAGATAGGATCGATCGCGCTTTTTCGTTTTTTTCTTTCTTCTTATTCTTTCTTTCTTTTTTTTCTTTTTCTTGTCTTTGTTCGTATTTTATGCGATAGGAGTTATTACACAAAAGGCACGTGCAACGTAAGAAATTGTAATTGAAAATATCACAGTATTATGATAAATAATTCGACGAGCGAATGTGAGCGAGCCAATCGATCGATCGATCGATACCTAGTAAGGCAAAAGTAACGACGTAATCCGAGTCGTTGAATAACCAAAACTTATATATATCGAAATGAATATCGTCCACTCTTTCGTATTATTCTATTCTTCCTTCATCCTTAACGGATAACGAAAACTCGCGTGATATCGTATTTTAATTTCGGCGACGAGAGAGAGAGTAACGAAACAATCTTTTCTTCATTTTTTAAGCAATATAAAATTCATAACAACATTTGAAAATAACTAAATGATCCAACTCTACTTTCCCATACACACACACACACACACACATATATTAATAATAATTCATCATCGTAAATCAATTATCGCTTACATACGTTTGGTATGTTGATAATTAATTTACAACAATAAATAAATAAATAAATAAATATATATATATATATAAACAAATTAAAAATTTAGTCAAAAAGATCGCGAGAGAACGAGTTTTCCTTCCACATGCCTGTACGTAAATATGTGCGTATGTGTGTGTGTGTGTGTGTGTTAGTGCATTCGTAGAGACGGTCGAAAGGCGTGCAAAGGAGTCCTTACGTAAGTGTGGGTTGGCAAAAGAACCCGAAGGCTGTAGAACGAGCTGCCGTTGTTGCTGCCGTTGCAAGCCTGTCTGTTGTCCTACTTTCTAATCAAACCGATCCGGCCTGGACCCCGTATATCCGCCGTGACGACTCTTTCGAGAATGGATGTTCCACCACATTCCTATAAGTTAGTTTAAAAAAAAAAAAAGAAAAAAAAAACAAAAACGAAAACAAAAAGGAAAAGAAATTTTCCCAAATAATAATCATTCTTATCGAATGCGCATAGATATGCAACGAACGTAATACTTCAAACGCGATGATTTTTTTTATCATGGACCATCTTGCAATTACCGAGAGACATAGAATGGTGGATTACGTGTCCCGTCGCCTTGAAACTCCGTACGTAAGATGATCCATACTTACGTATAAATATCTATATATATATATATATAATAAAAATTATCATAAGAAAATCGAGTCTTTATACAAAGGACAAACGTAATTTCATATAACGATTAACAATCGCGTGGCCGGCGCTTCGTAATCGTTCCGCGTAACATCCGTGGAATTCCATTCTTATTATCCCACCAAATCAAATTAAATCTGTATATTACCAGTCTGTATTTCCCGGTGCATATCCTTTTTTTAATTACAAAACACCTCGTGTATTTGTAAAACATGAGAGGTGTACCGTTAACGAGACCTATTCTATTTTTGTACTACCTATTGACCAGTCCCAGTCCTCTACGTAACATACATACATACATACATACATACATACACACATACATACACACACACATATATACATACATATATACATAAATACATACGTATGTACGTACATATATTTTGATCTTCGTAATCGTCATTATCGTTCTTCCTTCTAGATCATCGATAAACGCAAAAAAAAAAGAGAGAGAGAGAGAGAGAGACGCTTCGACGGTGTGAAAAGAAAAAGAAGAAAAGAAAGAACAAATTAAAAAGGGACAAAATGGAAGGGAAAGAAAAAAGAAAACCAGAACTTAACAAAGACGATAGGCTCGTAATTTTGTAATTACATACTTAACGTTATCTCGATATATGACTCGTACAAAGTTTTTGAAAGCTCTCTCTCTCTCTCTCTCTCTCTCTCTCTCTCTCTCTCTCTCTCTCTCTCTCTCTCTCTCTCTCTCTCTCTCGTTCACTCGGCTAATTTTCGTTTCCCTTTAATTGGACGATAAGTTAATAGAGAAATATGTGGTAAAACTGGTTTCCGAATAATAAATCGATCGTGGAGTTATCGATTCCTTTGCCAGAACGAGTTTTCATTCTCTCCTACCTCTCGTACGTTGCGCACATTTCGTAAACGCCTTCGCTCCTTTCGATCTAACGTATGCGCATAAAATAAATTACCTCTTACAGAGAGTGAGCGAGCGAGCGAGCGAGCGAGTTAGTTAGTTAGTTAGTGAGTGAGTGAGTGAGAAAAAGAAAGAGAAAGAAAGAGAAAGAGAGAGAGAGAGAGAGGGAGAGAGTGATGGGGAGAGTGAGAGGGGGAGGTTTAGTCGTTGTTACGCATTCGTGTCTGACCATTTCGGCATTTCTAGTTCCTCCTTTCAGTGAGGAAGGCGCAAAGGAATTTGCGAAGGAATGAAAAAAAAAAAAAAAAAAAAAAAAGAAAGGAAAGAAAAAAAGCGTGGCGGCACTTTCCACGCGACGTCTAAACTTCTTCTAATGCTATCTATAATCTACCATCTTAGAAATTAGTTACGCGAACTAATTCGACTTAATTTCTACCCGAATCGTTACTCGATTAGATTCACTAATCGTCAGTATTTAGATTTTATCTTTCTTTCTTTTTTTTTTTTTTCTTTCTTTCTTTCGATTACATAACAACGTCGAAGAAGAAAGGAAAGGAAAGGAAAGGAATATAATTTAATAATCATCAGCTAACACCTCTCTAACGAAATTTCTATCGACGAACTTGCATTTCTTTTTTCTCTCTTCTTCTTCCTCTTCTTTTTTTTTTTTTTTTTTAACGAAGTACGACAAAAAGATGTAAAATGTAAAATGATTCTAAACGCAATGAAAGAGAGAGAGAGAGAGAGAGAGAAAATAGAGAAAATAGAGAAAAGAATCCTTTTCTCGAGTCATGCATTTGAATGTCCAAGTGGGCGTGTAATATCGTCTAAAAGAGAGATAAAAAGCAAAGCAAAAAAAAAGAAAAAATAAAGAAAAAGAAACGAACGAACGAAGAAAAGAAAGAAAGAAGGAAGGAAAGAAGGAAGGAAAGAGAGAAAGAAAAAAGAGGATATCGTGCTGCGCATAATGATTTTTCTCGGTATTTGCTTTAAGGCCTCGTCTCGCACGCACAGTGACTGCGTTATCGGTCGTCGCATACGGGAGAACGCTTTTTGATCAACGTTTCTTCCCTTACATTTTTCCAATTGCTCTTAACACTCGACTTGTGCCTCGTAACAACCATAATTTTTCATCGTACGTATGACCATTCGACAGAAAAAAAAAAAAAAGAAAAAACCCATATTTCTAAGCATCGTCGCGCAACCGTGACTTGCGTATGGAAAGATAGAAAGATAAAAAGAAAAATATTATGTGTATTAAAGTTATATAATTATCCAACACAAATCGATCGCGCGCTTTTAAACGCGGTGGTCTTCTTTTTCTTTCATTCGTTGAATAGCGTTTAAAAAAAAAAAAAAAAAAGAAAAGGGGGGGAGAGAGAGGACAGAAAGATCGAAAGAAAAAAAGGACCGAAAAGAACACGAACGATAAAGATAAAAACCGGGAGGGAAATTCGTGAAAGGTTCTCCTCCACCCCCACCCCACCCCCACCGCCCACCACCCCGTTGGAATTCGTCGAAAATGACTCTCGCTCGAGAGTGAACGATCGTGGTGCGCACGTTGAAAACTGAGAAGGAGTTTTCATAACGTCCGCCATTAAATAAAACCCCGTCCATGACCATTAAGCCTCCGAGGAAACGAGAAAGGTGCCTTCTTGGCGCGCCGGTGAGCGCAAGGCCGCGTGCGCCTGATCGCGTTTAGTTCTCGTTTCTTTCTTTTTTCTTCCTTTTTATTTTTATTATTATTATTATTTCTATTATTATTATTATTATTATTATTATTATTATTATCACCATCGTCCTTGTCGTTTTCGTCGTCGTCGTTGTTGTCGTTGTTGTCGTTGTTGTTGCTATTACTATTGCTATTATCATTATTATTATTATTATTATTATTATTATTATTATTATTATTATTATTATTATTGTTTCTTAAGGAACGCTTTTTGCCTGGATCGCCACAAGGAATATTGTATTTTAATAGACACGACGTAATTATCGATCGTAATTGATGTTTTATTTACGAACGCGAAATATCATACGCCTAGTACTAATCATGTTTTCCTACGATCCTCGCGTTCTTCGTATAACAACGTATAGAACACTCGGTATTTCCGGATGAATCGTGTTAAAAGGAAAAAAAAGGAAAAAAAATAAATAAAGAGAGAAAAGGAAAAAGAAGAAGAAACAAGTGAAATGTATGGAATTTATACGATGACTCGACGCTCATTTGCATCGAAATCGAAAGATTCTAATCACGACGCCTATGCAATTTGGTAAACATTTCGATAAAAAAAAAAAAAGGAAGAAGAATAATAATAATAAGAAGAAGAATAAGAAATAGTAGAGGAGAAAGAAAAATAATAAGAAAACGGCATCGTTACGATTGAAACGTCCCTCACCGAGATCGTCCTTCATTTACTATCGTTCATTCACATTCATTCACCATCGTTAAGAAGTTTCTTTCTTCGAGGTAAAAGGGAACACGCACATTCATTCGATTACATCGATTACGTCACCTCACCTCATTCTCATTTCTATTCTCGATCGGAATCATATTGAACGCGATCTCGATCATATATATATATATATATATATATATATATATATATCCCGCGGTTTGATGAGATAATAATAAAATGAAAATAAAAGGAAAAAGAAAAAACACAAAACAAAAAAAATAATAGTAGAAGTTAAAAAAAGAAGATGTTAACTCTTCTTAGTTCTGTTGTTTGTACGTACGTACGTACGTACGTTGCGTGCGAGTAAACCAACGTTCGTATAAAAAAAAAAAAAAAAAAAAAGAAAAAAAAAAAACTCGAAGAAAATCTTACTATAACAATTTATGGCTTCCGTGAATATAAAACGTTGGTGCATGCTCGCATACAACGGTGTCACACCGCCTACGCGAATGTCGAGGGGTGGCGGGTGGGATGGGGGTATGGGGGAAGGTTTTCTCAACTCTACCATGGAATAATCTCGTACATAGTAAGAGTACGAAAAGGATAGTAGAGAATCTTAAAGCGTGTACTGGTTGGTAAGAGACTACTAAAGTGCACGCTATAAAATCGCCGATCCATGCACGCTACCATTTTCAAATGCTTGTAATAAGGATACGCTCCTGGTACCTCTCTCGTTAATATACTGTGGGAATTACGCGCGTAGCAAGAGAGACGATGATTCATCGTAAATTTTACTCCAGGATTTCTTGCTAATAAAAAAAGATAACACCAAAAAAAAAAATGAAGAAGAAGAAGGAAAAACTGTTGAAAGATGAGACTCGATCGATTCTCGGTACTCGGATTCATTTTCATATGCACTTACGTAGGTATGCACGTTATATGCAGGTATGCACACTTACGCCGTGTACTTCTCGGATAAAGTCCTATGACGTAAGCTAATGCTATTTATAAAGACTTTTTTCGTTAAAACTTCGACTCGTTTCTATCTTCGATAAGTGATTAAAAAAATTATTTATAGGATAAAAAAAAAATAAAATAAAGTAAAGTAAAGTAAAGTAAAGAATAATTAAAAATGAAACACATATCGGGTAGGCGAAACCCAAAAGCGTGGGCGCGGAGCAATGATACATTTTTTGCTATACATATGTATGTATGTATGTATGTATGTATGTATGTATGTATAAACATACATATTACCTACGTGCATACAACGCGTTGTGTGTCCCTCCCTTTTACTCGACGCATGCTCGACGGGAATATTTTATCAAGAGTGCTCTTTATTATCTGCCCACGTATTATGTATGCGCTAACTCGACGATGATATTTGCTTTGTAGTACAAATTTTACGTACGCTCACACCTCGACTCGAACATTTGATTCTTGTTTCTTCGTTTTCTTCTTTTCTTTTTTTTTTTTTTTTTTTTGTCGAATATAAAAATGACACCCGACAAAATCACTCGTTAAAATCCTTCATTCGAGTCATTCGAGTTTTCTCCTTTCGAAATCGTTTTTCTTTTCCCGTGAAAATCATTTTTTATTTATTAATATTCTTAATCCCTTTAATCTTAATCGCTTAAAAGAGTACAATCGATTTTTCATTTTATCATGAAAAACGAATGAAGGACGAACGAAAGAATAATCGTTAAATAAAAATTATTAACTTAGAACGAAGAAAAAAGAAAATATGGAATCGTAATAAAATAGATACTAATTTCTATGTTTCCGTGTCTCTAAGAGAGGCTTCAACTCTTAACGCTCATTCATCTTTCCATTCGTTGCCAGACAATGGAGGAAGGCTAACGAAGGAGTGAGAGACTTCAATGCACCGGTAGTAGACGAGCAGCACTCGGGTGATTCCAACGATGTGTTCATTACATGACGCGAGACGGTAGCTGTTTAAACTCACATAAACGAACTCGCTAATTTACGCTCTCTCTCTCTCTCTCTCTCTCTCTCTCTCTCTCTCTCTCTCTCTCTCTCTCTCTCTCTTTCTCTCTCTCTCTTCCTTCCTCGCTTCGAGAAATGGTGAAACGAAGTACCTACTTATTCTCGCGTTTCCTTACTAATTTATAAAATCAAAAGTCTTTAACGGTTCGACACCGTTCGTTCATTGCATATAATACAATTTAATGAGAGATAGAGAGAGAGAGAGAGAGAGAAACACGAGACTTTCACTTTTTTCGTACAAAACTTGTTCGATTTCTTCTTCCAATGTACTCGGGGGATCATATCTGTTAAACTTCTCGTCATTTTTGCAAGATTAATGCTACTTCTTTTTTCTTCCTTTTGTTACTTATCGTTGAAAAATTAATGGAAAAAAAAAGAATGATAACAATAATAATAATAATAATAATAAGCGAAAAGAGAGAATGAATAATACGATATGATTCGTGAATGATTCATCGCTATCTCATAATATTACTAAAATTCGTAACTTCGCGATTAATTTTCTTCTAACCGTTATCGATCGTTGAACCCATTTAATGATAAACAAAAAAAAAAAACAAAGAATAACGAATAAAAATAAATAAAAGATAAATTAATTGAATAATTAATCGTATGAAATATTACTTAACGTCTACTATCGATCAGTAGGATCACAGTCCAGTCACAGGAACCGTTCGTCCGCCGTTCTGACCTGGATAATTCTGTCTTATTGCACGTTATGTTTGTATAAATGCATGTATCTCTCTCTCTCTCTCTCTCTCTTTCTCTCTGTATGTACAAGAGAATTTATATACCAACCGGCTGCGTGGATGTAGGTATTGTCTCGCGAGGAATGTAGAAAGTAAAGTATCTTGAGTAACAACACAGCACGATGGGAGCAAGAGTATACACAGGCTGTCGACTCGCGAGGATGCGCCTTAGAGAGCTCAGAGAACGCTATCATCATCATCATCATCATCATCATCATCATTATCATCCTCTTCGTATTCTCTCGTACTCTCTTCGTCGTTCCACTGTTGGTGTGCCAGGTTGAGTCTCGCTGAAAGGTCATCGTCGTCGATGCTCGCACGCAAATTCATTGTAAGAATGACGCCCGCGCGGCTAAGTCTTACTCGCGAATTAAATGTCATTTGTCAAATTTCGTTCTGAACGAAATTTAAGATCATTAAAAAGAAAAAAAAAAAGAAAACAAAGGAAACCTAATCTTTCGATCTACATTAATAAATAAGATAATAATATAAATATAAAGAATATTAATTTTAAGTAATTAAACAGGCACGATCTAAAATTCGTTTATAATTAAAAATCGTCAATTATTAAAAAGGAAACCTAATCTTTCGATCTACATTAAATAGATATAAGATGATACGTTTCAATCTATTCGTATTATATATATATATTTATGTATGTATTCGTAACGAAACAATGAAGGTAAGAAAAAAAGTTACGATCTAAAATTCGTTTATAATTAAAAATCGTCCCAATAATCGTCAATTACGATTAAAATTCGTCATTGACGGCATGATCGTGACCGCGTTAAAAAAAAAAAAAAAAAAAAGAAAAAAAAGAAAAAAAGAATTGCGAGGAAAGATACATATTTCGAGAAGAAAACGTTTGACCTTTCGAGGTAAACCCCTTCTCTCCCCTCCCCCTATCTAACCCGATATACCCCTCCTCCCAGCACTCACCCCACCCCGCTAACCCGTTCGATTCGTCTCCCTCTCACGTAGCATCGGACAAACGCATTGTTACAAGAGCAAAGATTTTTCTACGTTGAAAGGACTCGCACAATGGGATTGTTAAATCGACTGGAGGCATGAAATTGTCCGGCTACGTTACCAACAATTAAGCATACAATAGTCCGTTAACCGTACCCCGTTCTCGTTCGCTAAGGTGAAGATTTTCGACTTGACCGATCGACCGTCAATCGATAATGATGATGCTGCTAAAAAGGATACCTTTTTCTTTTTTCTCTCTTTTTTTTTTTTTCCTTTCCTTTCGCGGTATACGTAAGCCGCGAAGAACCACATCGAAGAACGCGTTCCCTTTCTTTTCTTTCCATTCTTATCGATTCGTCGAACACGTTACAACACAACGACGACAACAACAACAACAACGACAACAACAATAACAACAACCAGACCGAGATAAAAAAAAAAAAAAGAAGAAAAGAAAGCAAGAGACGAAAGTGTTTTACGTTAAGTGGGTCAACACGCTAAAATCGATTCCGAATTTTTATCGTGCGATGTAAATAAATACAAACTAAGCGATACTCGATCGGGCAAAACTAGAAATGTCTTCGTCGACAAATTAAACTGGTAAATCTACTTCGAACGTATGGAGGAGGAGGGGTTTGGGGGGGGTGGGATACAGTCAAGGACGATATTGATTCTCGTGTTTGCAAAACTTGTCACATAAGGAAAAAAAGAGAGAGAGAAACATACAGAGAGAGAGAGAGAGGCATACAGAGGATAGACAGACAGACATACATACAGAAAATCATTAAGTGCGTGGGAACCATGTTTATTATACACGTATTTAACTAACTAACTAACTAACTATAATAAACGCGAGTTGATCGAAACGTTGTATCCTGCGAGACCAGTCCAGCTTGTTTTTTTTTTTTTGACTCCACCATAAAGCTGGACTTTCAATAACGGTTGAACGTTACCGATGTCCTTAAACCAAGCTGTCGGCTAAGAAAGGTACAGAATATATATATATATATATATATGTATGTATAGGTATATAAACCTATCGGACCTTCCAACATCCATCTGCTATCCACATGAGGAAAAGATTTATCTGTTTACGTGCGAAAGGTTCTACAAAATTGAATGGTTTTATTGCATTCAAGGAATGTTTTATGAGGACGGACAGGAAAAGGTGGACACCTTTACATCTTAATGATATCTCTTCTCCTTTTCTTCCTAAGAACGAAGAAGAGAGATATTTTAGATGATTGCTACATATTTTCTTTCCTCCTCTTTGAGAAAAAGATTATCGTTCTTTAACCAAGATCCCTCTCCCTCAACTTCTTTCTCGGTGATTGCCGTTAACTCGCTCTTGGAAGTTGTTCTTCGACTATAAAAAAAAAAAAAAAAAAAAAAAAAAAAAATAAAAGAAATAGAAAAAAGGAAGAAAGAAAAATAAGAATGTTAATATACGCCCTTTCGAACGACACAATGGTTGTCCGCTGTCGATCGTAAGTAGACTGTGACGAGAATATATATTCTACGTAACTGTATGTTTATGTGTGTATTATGTCCTATGTGTGCGATTATATTGGTAAAACAGGTGAACTGTGTTCATGTCCATTGAAACAAACTCTACTATTAAATTTTTCTAATCGAATCTCTTGAAATATTATTATTAACGAAAAAGTGTCACGAAGAAGAAATTTCGCTCGAAATTTTCAATAGATTTCTTTAAGAAATCATTGCGATAAACGTTATCCAATCGATCCATTCGTTTATGTACGATTTATCTGCTGATAATTTCGATATATAATATAATGTTCAAGTAAAATTAGAGAACATAAATATTTTCTTTCTATATCCTTAAATTTGCTAGAACTAATATATACATATATCTCTAATCGTTTTAACTGTATTGCTACTATTAATAAATTTATAATCGATGAATATAAATAGGATGATCGGAAAATACGTAAGGATAAGTACATAGATTTTTTTTTTTTTTTCATAAATAAATGCCACGTAAATAACGGTAGTTATACGTGAAACAACGATATACTATATTTATGGTTTTTAAACTAGTCTTAATATCTAAATATCTTAATATTATATCTTAATATCTAGTCGATCGATTTGCCATGTCGTTTTAAACATAGCCATTAAAATGACTTAATCGCACAACTGAAATTCATAATAGCATTATTAAGACAAACATATTAAAGCGTAAAAAAAAAAAAGATAAAGCATAAGAATCTCGAAAAGCATTATAATATGCGACCTGCATCATGAATTATACTCTTATGAATTAACGTGGAATAAAAATATGTAATTACGAACGAACGGACGAAACTCTTACTAATATACTTCATCAACGTACATATAAGAGACGACGTTTAATATATTAAATTATTTCGAATCAGTTATATATGATATTATGAGGACAGAGCAATGCTAAAACTTTATAACATTCTTAGACTTAATTAATTTGTATAATCATTTCCTTCATCCAATAGTGCTAATTAAAATTGCATCGTTGATCAATCGGTATCGAATCGATCGAACGAAGAAGACCCTTGTCCCGAATTGACGAAAATAAGCGTGCACTATAAATAAACAACAAATGACGTATACACAATTAAAAATTTGCCACTCGCGGAGTAAATCCCAAAAAAGGAATTACTCACCGTTTTGCTCGTCGAAATAATTAATTTAAAAAAAAAAATAAATAAATAAATAAAAACAACAACCGGTAACTCGTGTCGATTCGGCGGACCTTTCATCCTCGGCAGGATGAGAATATTGGAAGGGACTTTAAATTAGTTCACTCACTACTTGAGAAGTTCTCTGATGGCTCCAAAAAACACTCGTTCGATACGATATGGTTGATATCATGGCGTGGATCAGTTTGGCCTTGATGAAAATATAACGATGACTCTGAACAAAGACAAAAGAAATAAATGTTTGTTATAGAAAAAGTGTTATAAATATTTAAAAATAAAACAAGGAATGCTATAACCCAAAATAAAAAATAAAAAAAAATATATATATATATGAACTGCTATGCTTTCTTGTGTAATAATAAAATCATTATAATATTAAATAAATTATGATATATGATAAAAATTGTTCGTTACTCCCGTAATAGATGTTTAAACGTCGAAATATTCTATATGAATGAAGGAGACACGTTACTAACCTTGAAAAAGCACCAACGATTGTTTGTTTTCTTTTCTTTCTCGACTGAAGAAATTCTCGGAAATATACAACCCAATGTTATTTACGTCTAGAATGTATCCATCTTTCTTTCTTTCTTTCTTTCTTTCGTTCTCCCTCTATTTATTACGCCTAGCATTGTGTCCTTACTTGTCCAATGAAGATCGGCTCCTTTCAAAGAATTGTTTTCGTTGTATTCTCTACTGTGCTTTTTCACTCGTAAAATTCTTGGAAAGCTGAAAGTGTGTAAGAGATATCGATTAGTAAATACCAAATTAATTACGTGTATGGTGTGTGTTGTGTGTGTGTTGTGTATATACATATACATATGCTATAAAGGAGATATCCATAGGTGTAACATGTGAAAAATAATATAAGATCGATTAGTAAAGGACAAAATTAATTATGTGTATACTGACTGTATATTCATATGTAGAGATATCTATATGCGTATCGCGAGTATATATATATTATATATACGTGTATACATATATAATATGTATACATAGGTTATATATATATACACATCATATACGCATATAAAGGTACCTATATGTATATGCATGTGTGTGTATGCGTGTACAAATTGAATATAATACAAAATGCAATTAATTAAGGCTACTTAACGAAAGATAATTAATTGAAGCGTCATCATAGGACGAGAGAATTATCGAAATCTTAGAAGATAAAGATGAAAAAAGGAAAAAATAAGTTATTGCATAGTAGCAGGACGAGGGACGCGAAGAGGTAGAATTTATTTTCGCGAATATCTTTTAAATGCGACGATGCCTCGGCTTGCGAACACTCACACGTGGAAAAGCCGTGTTTAGGAATCGATTGGTACGTCGGAAGAGGTTGTTAGTTAGAAAAAATATACTAATTACCTGTAATTAACACGAGTACGATGCACGGATCCCGTGTCAAGCTCGTATCCGAAGAACAAATATGGCGTCACGTTCACCGGCAAAACAGTTGAACGATTCGCGCCGCGCATGCGCACAACGCCTCAAGTACTTTACTCGACGCGTGGCGCATGCGCATAACGTCTAAAGTACTTCATTCGACGCGCCAATAAACATATTCATTTCCTCGCGTATCTATAAAAAAAAAACGCACGTAATACAAAATTTGAAAGCCAAATTAATAAAGAGATATAAAAATCGTCATTGCAAAAATTTATACGACTATTCTTTATATAACTATTCTCCATTTTTAACATATATTTTTTTAAATTGTTAAAAGAAGTTCCCGCTACACAAACACAAACTAGCTTGTCGTCACACGTACGAGAGTTTCTCTCTCCTCTTCGTTAGTTAAAAGACATACAATTAATAAATCGAATGATAAAAAAAATTTATCCTTATTCGAGGTTATAAAATCTTGAAAAAGTAATATTTCGTAAAATTCTTCTCTGCAAATGTTCGATCCTATATAATTTTTTATTTCAATGAAATATTACGACTTGATGATAGCTTTAAAAAAAAAGAAAAGAAAATTAAAAGATCAACGAGGCCTTGTATACTATCCGAAAATATTGTCGAACGCAACGTACCGTAAATCCAAGCAATAAATTTAACTAAAAGTCGAAAACACAAAAGCATTTGTACGAAGAAATAGTTATGGTATCGAGCATGGATCCACAAAAAGATAGTTTCCCTAGGCTTGTTATTTCTCGACTTCCTTTCCTTTAGGATTATCGGTAGGAGGGATCAGAAAACTCACGGGTGCCTAAGCACAATTGCACACGGTACAATGGTTTTCTCGTGCAGTCAACGAGGAGGAGGAGGAGGAGGAGGACATATTTGAGTCCGCGCGTTTGCGTGCATAGATGTTGAGAGAGTGTCATAATGCTTTCGCACGTTCTTTCATTACGATCGCGTTACATCACTCTCGAGGATGTCGACTTTTCATCGTTGGTGAGATGGAATCCATGGAATTCTCCGTAGCAAGGCGTGTCCTATAAGATCTTTTTCCTTTTTCATTTTTATCATAGCAATGTATGTCCTTACATTCCACCGACTAGACCGAATAATCGTAATGGCCATTATCGACCACGTTCTTCTCGTTATTCCTCTTTAAAAAAAAATTATACAGATGAAACATAACGTCTTTCATAACGAATAAATAAAAAAAAAAAAAAAGAAAGAACAAAAAAAAGAAAAGAAAAAGAAAAAGAAAAACAACCTATTAAGACGTATTAATCTTGAAACGATACCACGAACTGTTCACTTATTAAAATTGTCATAGAAAATTGCACGTTCTCGCTATTAGGGGCAGGGGGAGGGGTGGGGAGTTATCGATGCAATTAACGTTCCTTTCAATCTTATCTTCGTTTCTCTCTCTCTCTCTCTCTCTCTCTCTCTCTCTCTATCCTTTCTTTTCAACGATCAAAAAATGTAACCTCTTAGGATCATTTAACGATTAACGAGTTACTTTCTTCGAAAGATCAGATAAGTTCGCTGCAATAGAAAGATAAGATGAGTCTGTATTAAACGCACTCTATTATTAAATGGCAAAGTTCGTCTGGATAATAATTAAATGAGTCGGATGAAAGAGGCGGATAAATGTAAAAGTAAAAGGAAAAAAAAGAAAAAAAAAAAAGAGAGAGAAGAAAACAGAAGCAAAAAAATAAAGAGAGATTATAGTGAACGCTTCGGTGAGTTCCCGAGGATTATGTCACTTACAGGAATGGGGAAAGATTCCTACAAAATGAAGCCGGGTAAACGGTCGGTTCTTTTCTCGTAGGACTCCGCGGGGTGAATCAGTCCTTTGTGCCTGGCTCTCTCAGGGTCAACCACTTTCGGTGCAGTATATGCCTCCTCAACGTTTATGTGTACGCTCGCAAACACGCTCGCTCGTCTGACCGTTCCTATAGGGTGTCCTGGAAATCGTCTCCAAGTCTCTAAGGAAATTCGATTTCTGTTAGATATCTCTCTCTCTCTCTCTCTCTCTCTCTCTCTCTCTCTCTCTCTCTCTCTCTCTCCTCTTCGTTTTTCTTCCTTTCGTCAAGACAATTTATTTCTGAAAATAAGCTCGTCCTGTCGCCTCGAAGTAGAAGAACAAGAAGTGGAAGAATATGGAAAAAGAAAAAAGAAATAAAAACGTATAAGCGTATATATTATATATGAAATGTCGACGAGTCGGATGGAAAGAGTAAAAGTAAAAAAAAAGAAAGAAAAGAAGAAAAGAAAACGTCTCGTTAATTTTCACTAGCTTCTTTACTCGCAAAGACGAAAAAAAAAAAAAAAAAAAAAAAAACAAAGTAATACGAACGTGTAAGGATATCGAATACGAATGCTGAACGAGGATTCATCCTCTCACGGTTCTCACATCCATCTCTCGTTGGTATACGTGTATGTGTATAGAGAGAGAATATCTCTTTCTCTCTTGCAAAGATTCAAACTCGCTCCGTGAAACGACGTCACTCTGGCTTGGATTCACGCCAGTGAGTTCAACCGTCGGTTGGTACAGTCGAACGGAAAATCAGTAATATTAAAATCTACCTGGCGCATACATAAATAAATAAAAGTTTGAATAAAGAAAGACACAAACGTTACAAAGGCATACACGCACGCGCGTATACATACGTAGACGAGAATATTTTATAATATTATATTTTCGTTAACCCGTCATGTTCGATAAAATTTATTTCGACGTCACCCACCTCCCCGTCCCTCTTATTAAAAATAAACGTTGACTCCAATTAATAAGATATCTATCTAACGATGAAATTTGTACTTTCAGAATCAATACGCATGACAGAGGAAAGGGCCGGCTCGTCTTTAGAAAACGAAAAGAGGCAATCGGAAAATGTCGGACATCGGTGGTGATGATGGTGGTACCGGCTGTGAGAGCGGTATGGACAATCTAGCATTTGCTATCGAGGATGAGTGCGTGAACGTTAGGGAGAACGTTGATAACAATGTTCACGAACAACAAACGGTTAACAAACAACAACTAGTGAGCGGTATGGAACAACAAAAGGATTATAGATCGTCCACCGATCCGATTGGTTCGCCAAAGGAGAACGGTGGTAATCGTCGATCGTTCGTCTCTCAGCATTACGTTGAACCAGTGAGAAATAGCCCAGAGCCGCGTTACAAGTCCGAGACGAAGATCGAGGTACCGCCGTCGGCAGGCGGACAAACGCCGGATAAGAATTCCACGGGTAGCGAGCCGAAGCTCAACGGCGTTCATGGAAATGGCAACAACAACGACGCTAGCTTCCTCAACAGCAGCGCCACGAGCGTCCAGGTCAACGGTAAGTTAGGGTCGTAGACCGTGAGGAAGAAGAAGAAGAAGAAGAAGAAGAAGAAGAAGAAAAAGAAGAAGAAGAGAGAACGAAAGACAGGGAGAGATAGAGATAGAAAAGTAAAGAAAGAAAGAAAACGAAAGTTTGTTGAACCGAGCTTTGGCCGATCCTACGAATTCGAACGAAAATAAGAAAGTCTTTGCAAAATGTCTTTGAACAATCTGAAGTAATCGCAACGATATATTTCTGATTCGCAGATAACGGAAAGAAGGAACAGATCGAGGCGGTGAATTTAGAGTTGGTATCTATGAGGCCCTACACGGGGAACAACATACAGACTAAGGGACAGGAAGCGTGCGAGGTACCAGCCGACCCTTACGAGGAATACTTCGTCCCGGTTAACGAACATCGAAAGTATATTAGGTAATAACCAGAGGATTTTACGGAGTGTTTAACGAGACTGAAATAGATAAGGGACAACCCTAGTTTGCCTCGTCCTTTTCTGTCTCTGTTCCGTTTTCTCATTCTATGCTGTTCACCTTTCTTCTTTTTTTTTTTTTTTCGTTGTTTATATTATTATTATTATTATTATTATTAATATTATTATTATTACCTTGGTTATTATTATTATTATTATTGTTGTTGTTATTATTATTATTATTATTATTATTATTCTTTCGTTCGATTAATTCTCATATCTTTCTTCTAATTCTAATTAACTCTTTCGCGTGCACTGTGTTTACCAGCCCGGCGAGCCTGCCTAGCGATTTTCTGAGAATGAAGGTAGTTAACACAATTTCCCCCACTTTCTCCAACCCCTTTTTTGCCGCTGTATTTATGCTCGGGGTGCAGGAATTTCGTTCGAAGGAATAAGTAGAAGAAGGATGATGATGATGATGATGATGATGATGACGATTATGATTATGTTCATGATGATAATGATGATGATGATGATGATGATGATCATGACGACGACGGTGACGATAATGTTGTCGATGACGACGACGTCGGTGAACAGAACATTCTGAAATAGTAAAGAAAACCTTGCGTAAAAAAATTGTGTCATTGCTTGCAAAAAAGCAATAAAAAAAAAAAAAGAAAAAAGAAATCATACGAAACGGTCGTCCTTCGTGAAGTTAAACGAGCGACGAATCTTAATGACGATTTTCGTGTTTGCTAAGAAAAAGGAAAAAAAAAAAAAGAAAAAAAGAAACGTTAAGACACACTATGAATAAAATTCTTTACGATCGCCCACCAAGTAGTATTCGCCAACTGTTATCCTTTGCTTAAATAGCCAATGTAGCTATGCGTTAAGAGACGAGAATAGTTTCGATCGATTCGTTCACGAGTCCTACTCCACGTTGATTTTCCGTCCTCTTCTTAGGCACACGGATTAAAGTGCAAAACGCGTTTAAAGCCTCTATGTAGATATGCGGTCGTGGCACGAGGAGAGGTGACTTTAACGTCGGCATACTAAACAACTAACTTACGTTACGTACATACGTTTCGTAGACATTAGATTCGGCGAGGCATGTGGATTAAGATAATAATCGCGACTAGGTAAAAAAAAAAAAATCAAAAAAAAATCAAAAAAAGAAACACATCGATACCGAGTATTGGAAGAGAAAATATTATTTGAGATAGGAAAAGAGGAAAAAGAAAAAGAAAAAAAAGGAAAAACGTATGCGCGTGAGAGGAGACACTTCCCTTTTGTCAGATCCGCAATTTCATTTGCTGTTCACCAAATGAGTTAAGTAAAAACGAAAGAGAGAGAGAGAGAGAGAGAAAGAGAGAGAGGGTGGGGGGAGAGGAACAGAGAGAGAGGGGGGAGAGAGAGAGAGAGAGAGTATGTGTGTGTGAATATGAGAGGAAGAGGGAAAGAGATGGGTGAAAGTGTCAGACGATGTTTTCTGTTACGCCGATACATAGCAGGGGTCCCGAGGCCGAGGTTGAAACAACCGTGGCTGGAGTACGTTTTGATTTGGGCCCGGGTGTCGGCCGTGAAGGACTCAGCCTGAGAGATCCGGCCGCCGGACTGGTTGACTATTCCCACTGGCTTACAGCCCTCAGGTACTTGAAGGATGCTTTCGAGGATGAGGAAAATGGGGAATATAAACAAACAAAATAAAATTAAATTAAAATAAAAATTAAAAAACGACAAAAAAAAATAATTAAAATAAATAAAAGAAATAGATAAATAAAAGAAATAAAAAAGAAAAATAAATAAATAAAAATAAAGAATTATTACTGACGATGGGGGACAATGAAGGAAACCTTCTCTATTTTTTTTTTTTTTTTTTTTTTTTCTAGACTTAATGCGGGGGACGTTTTGGTAGCGGACTAACCCGCTTTCTATATTAGACACTCCACTGACTCTGCTTCGAAGTTCATCATCGATGGTCATAATATATTGTCCCCGAGCAATTCGATAGTTCGAAACCCCATAGGGCGCACAAACCTTCCACTGATAACCACGTTCGTTACGTTAAATTTAATCAACTTCGTTCTTCGCCGTCTCTCGACGCACCCTTTTCTCTTCGCATAATACCATACAGATCATTTGACCTTGACTTGCGGATAACGTCGACTGCGAGTGTGTATATATATGTATATTATATATATACACCCACGCATGAACACGTGCATACAATGCGACGATTCCCCACTTCCACTTTTTTTTTCCATTTCTATTTTTTCTTTATTTTGTTTTGTTTGTTTTTTTTTTTTTTTTCTTTTTTTTTTAAACCAGTTCTTTCTCTCATACCCAACGATTCAGAAACAACGATATAATCGTACGAGTGCGCTTTGATACTTTGTGACATGTGATTATTATAGCGATATCTGACTATCGAGGGGAAGCTTCTAATCTCACGGCTGGTTGCTGATGGAGGTTTAGCAATCACGTTGCGTGTATATTAGCTCTTTAAACGCACCTACGCGTTTTCTATAATCGAACGCAGCTTATCGATTGCCGCGGTGGTGGTTGGTGAAAATTGATGCGATTTGTTTAAATAATATTAATAGGTAACAAACGAATTGTACGATATTGGCGTACCGTTTAGAAAGAAATCCGATTAACGCGTTCGGACATCGAGAAGATTTTGTGACTTTTGTCACGTGGGTGTGTTTAAGGATTAACGCTGTACAAAAACGCTTATCATTCGGGGGTTCCTGGATATGGGAGATTAAAATGAATTTCATTTGATGATCGTTTTGTTCATGTCAAAATGGTACTGTGTTGCAGGGGAGAAAAATTGTATGTCACCAAGGATAAGAGATCTAGAAGTTCGTATTGGAGAAGAATGGCATGCTGGGGATGTGGTCTCTTGGTTCTATCAATCGCAATCATAATCGCCATTTTAGCTGCAAGTAAGATAGGGAGAGATATAGATTCAAATGCAATGATACGTGTGTGTGTGTGTGTGTGTGTGTGTGTGTGTGTTACGCCACACATTCTCTATACGAATATTTTCAATGATTAATTTTGATCGTTTCAGCTGGTGTGATTCTCACCCAAGAAGCTACAGAACCGTTGGATACCATAGAACAAACTAATTCACGTCAATTCGATGGTGCTCGATTGGCCGGAAGTCAAGAATACATGAAAAATCCACCGACGAGTCCACCACCCGAAACTTCCAGTTTTCCGACATGGCCTACGACAGACGAGACGCTTTATCAAATTGTACCGGATGCCCTCGATGGTGTATTAAAGTTAGACGATTTTGTATGGGACGAACGGATGAGCGATCCCAAATCTCGAGTTTACAGAGAACTTGCGTCAGAGATAGAGGAGTATCTTCAAAATATGCTTCAATCTAATACGAGAGACTCGCCGGTGATCAAGGTTTATGACGTTAACAAGGATTCTCAAGTGAAATTCAGAATAAGTCATCCTTTGTGGGCTACGCCGAAGGAGACACAGGAAAATATCGAAAAAGCTGTTCGAGAGAATGGCAACTCGATTGGAAAATATCATCTTGGTAGATTGCAAGTAGGGGAACTTATCGATCAATGTCGAGATGGTAGTTTAGGTTGCGCGGAAACGTGCAAGTATGATTATTCGCAAGGACTGTTCGTTTGTTCTTGCATGCCTGGAAAAACGTTAAACGCGAATGGGAAAGATTGTTCGGATGAGAACGATTTGAGTAACATAGACATGGACGATACGATTCTGTCATCGAGCACGGAATCGACGAAAGATTTTGTGGGTAGAGGTCAAGATTCAGGAATATTGTTTGAACCAAGGCATCCCGATAAATGGGATCATACGGATTTCGTTACGAATTCTATGAATACTCAGTCATCCTCCGACGCGAACGTTGAACCTACTGTGCAATCGATAAATCGAGACGAAGAAATATTCGATAAAAGTATAAATAACGAGCCAAATCCGAGGGGAGAATCAACAGCCGATCCAGAAATTTCGAGGGGTCATAATTCGGATATTTCTAATTGGATGCACGAGTATTCTAAGCATCCCATAGAAGATGAACATTCTGTCGAACCAGAGCCGTCAGTTATGCCAGAGCCGTCTGCTGAACCGAAACCGGCTTTTGAACTAGGAACGACCGCAGAACCAGAACCGTCCGCTGAACCAGAGCCGTCCGCTGAACCAGAGCCGTCCGCTGAACCAGAGCCGTCCGCAGAACCAGAACCGGCAGCAGAATCAGAGCAAGTCGTTGAACCAGAATCGTCCGCTGAACCAGAGCCGTCCGCTGAACCAGAACCGTCCGTTGAACCAGAACCGACCGCTGAATCTGAGCCGTCCGCTGAACCAGAACCGGCCATTGAACCAGAGCCGTCCTCTTCACCAGAACCAGCCGTTGAACCAGAGCCGTCCTCTGCGCCAGAACCAGCCGTTGAACCAGCACCGTCCACTGCGCCAGAACCGGCCGTTGAACCAGAACAGTCCACTGCGCCAGAACCGGCCGTTGAACCAGAGCCGTCCACTGCGCCAGAACCGGCCGTTGAACCAGAGCCGCCCACTGCGCCAGAACCGGCCGCCCAAACAGATCCGTCCTCTTTGTCCGAACCGGTCACTGAACCAGAATCAGCTGCCGAGACAGAACCGTCCGTTGAACCAGAACCATCTAGTGAACCAGAATCTCCTACCGAAGTAGAATCTTTTATCAAAGCTGAGCCAACATCCACTGCAGAACCCGAACTGTTTACAGAACCATCACCACAACCTGTACCTTCTACGGAAACATCGTCGCAATCTGAACTTTCAACGGAAACATCAGCACAATCTGAACCTTCTACAAAACCGATACAAGAATCTCCAATGATACCAGAACGTTCTACAGAGGAAAATACTTTAACAAATTTCGAACCATCTTCGGAAGTTTCTTTAGAAGAAAAACCAATAGAAACGACAACGCACGAGGATGTAAATCTATCCTCCGAGATGCCAAAAGTTTCCACGGAAGTAGAAACATCCACAGAAATTTCGTTAAACGCAATTAATGATGTAGAATCTACAACATTAATAACGGAACCGTCATCATCTATGACGCTTAACGAATCGAAGGATGTTACGCAATCTCCCACAGAAACTGTTGATTCGATGACAACAGGAGTTGCACAAGAATATCCAGAATCGTCAGCCGAGGTGGAACATTCAACGATGCCGGAGATTCAAACAACCGTAGAAAGTGGAACGACGCCTAAAATTCCCATCGAATTCACTGGCAAATCGTTACCCTCATATGATTCGGAATCAAGAAATCTCAATACCAATATAAATGTAAATACTGATGAAATAGATAATGACGAGCCATTACCAGTAATACCTTTGCAAACGAACAACGATGAACCCACAACAGATATTTATAATGAACAAGTAACCATGGTCTCGCAAGAACATAATTTAGAAGAAAAGGAACCACCTGTGGTAACTGAAAGTATCACTGGATTGCCGTTTACGATGACCGCCATCTTAAACGATAAAAAAGAAACTGAAGACACTACATTTTCGACGAAACAATTCGAGGAAACTATTACCGAGAAGGAAAATGAAATAACCGAATTACCAATGAACAGCGATGTAAAAATTACTGATACGACAGTACCAACGACCGTTCGTCTTGAAGAAACTACCTTAAATATTGAGATTGTAGATCCAACGAGACAATTAAAAACGGATAGTGAAACTGTCATACCCGAAATGATGACCAACTATGAAACGACCCCGGAGACACAAAGGTCAATGTTAGAAACTAACACGGAATCAAATCGGATCGCAACGAAGAATATCGATTCTGGTGAAATCGAAGTTTCATCCAATTTAACGGACAAATCGGAGGTGTCATTTTCGAATAGAAATCATTCTATCGAATCATTGGACATAACAGAATCGAACAACGGGGAGGATATAAACGAGCCCAACGTTATAGAGCACGCACCAAAATCGATACTTTCAAGTTTACCGAAAGAATTCAGTCAAAACGTAGAACCGTTGTTGGAATCGTTGAACAATCAAACCGACGAGGAACGCGTTATTTTATTGCCGAAAGTGGAAGAGAATAAAGATGAACAAGACACGCATGCCATTATTCCTCAATTGATTCCCGAACAGATAACGCATTTTACAACTAAACCAGAGGAATCAACGATTCATCAAGAAAATGTATCGAAAGTTAAAGATCAGGAGGTAGAGAAAAGGAACTTAACGATCGATACGATCTTGGATCGATCTACCGAACATCCCGAGGAGAACGCAGTTTCTATTGGCGAAACGATCGATCATTCTACGAATCATCCATTGCATCCCGCAATATTCCCCGAAAACATGGCGAATCACGTCGAGAAGATTGATCCCAACGAGGAAAGGCATTTCGATGATATGTCACCTTTCTTGCCGGACGTTCAAAAGGAAAAGGAAACGTCGAAGAAGGCACCAAGATTGGACAAGGACGAGCAAGATGTCCCTAATCCCTTCGAAACTCACGTTGAGGATGTCATTATAAACAAACCTGAAAGGAAGGATAGCAGGCACGAATTAACGTATCCTTCGAATAAAAACGACAGCGAAGAAATCTTGACCGATCTTGACAATTATAATGTCAACGTAAAGGCGGATGACAATGATGTTTCGATTATACCTCAGGTAATTAACGAAACCGAAATTGAAGTGGTTAATCCATTGCAACAGAATGAACTTTTGAGAGAATCCGATGATGATATATTGAAAGATACTTTTAACGGTACTCGAACATTCGTTACCAATGATTTGTCCGACGATACTACGGCGAATGATACTTTCGGTATTAAAAATGAAAAGGATGAACAAGATGATGAGATACTTAGGGTCGTACCATTGGACGAGCATAAGGAAACGAAAAATATGGAATACGAATTGGATAAGGTAGAGAGTACCACGGAAACTCCGCAAATCACTACCACGATGTTAATTAAAGAAAATGGAAAATCTTTGGACGATTTAACTGTTAACAATAAAAATGATGATGATGATAATAATAATAATAATATTATAAGTAGCTCGGAAAAACCGGAAGTGAATGCTGAAGAGGATCAATACAACGATATCAACGATGAAACGTTATCGAAGACTTTCGATCGTAACAATAACGTTAAAATCGTTTCGTCCGAGGTTACCGACGATAAATCTAAAAAATTAATTACAAACAATATCGACGAACAACGAGAAAATATTAAATCAATAACGGACTCCGAAGAATCTCAAAGTACAACCGAAAGGACGTTAACGGGGGAAACTGAAATGCCATCGAGCATGTCCGCTCTTTCCTTGGACAAACACGTTGACGATCCTAATATTACAACGCAGGTACCCGTTTTACCGATGGAGATACAACAGGACCTATCTACGACCGAATTAACAGAGAAAATCGAGGTGACAACGCTCGCGGATGATAATTCGTTGTCGGACAATCATACTGAAAGTTCTAATATCGTTCACGATGATAATGAGAAAGAATCTAACGCTGCGATTACATCCACGATAGCTCCAATGTATTCATTGGAGAATAAAACGACATTACCGTTGCCAATTTTACCAAACGACTTGCCAACAACCGAATACGAATTCTCAGTAACAACATCTTCTATGATACCGGACGTCATAAAGGAGATCAATGATACGAAGGATAATCAAAACAGGACGGCGACAACCATGATTTCGATAGAATATATTAATAACGTTTCGGTAACTACGGTCAGTTCTACGATGGTTCCAGAAATTGATAATACAACGTACGTCGCGATAGAAACGGACAAAACGAATTTTAATGAAACTTCGGCCATTGAACGCGACAATATTGAACGTACCGTTTTAAACGACGAACCAAACAAATCGATGAACTTGATGACGATTATTGAAAATACGACGAACCATCCGAAGACAGAAACGACTTTCACGATTTCCAACGAAGATTATGCTGCAATGGCGACGGAAAACAGTAATGCTAAAGCATCAGATTCGATTATTGCAAGTGACGACATAAGACCGGTCACCGAAGAGATTCTGGACGATACGAGACCACACGATTTCGACTTTAGATCGTTTTTCTCAACGACTACTACGAGAGATGATGTCATTCTAAACGAAGATTCGAAGGAATTGTCCGATGAAGAATTGAAAGTAATACCGTTGGAGAGAAGTCAAGAGATCAAGAAAAAGTCTATCGACAAAAAGAATACAGATAAATATAAATACAAAAAAGAGAAGGAACTCAATCTGGACAATCAAAGAATAGAAAACGTTACAACGGAGATCGACGGTTCAACGATATTGATCCCCACCGATATTCCAATGATTAACGTCGAATCGAATGAAAATATTACTACGGAGAACGTATCTAACGCCAGTACAGATTCGATTATTTCAAAATTCATATTAGCCGATACGGAAGGTAACATTCTGTCTGTGCCTAAATTGAAAATCGTTGAGATCACGTCTGGCTCGAATCGATCCGAATCGGAGGATAAACAAGCTCACGAAGAAAATGCGACTATAGTCAGTCCAATAAAAAATAACACGGACGTGGAAGGAAATAATAAATATCCGAACTATATACCCGTATCCGAAGAGATCATAGAATCTAATCCGGTTACGGAACCTTTCATACTCATACGAAATTACACTTTGCATCAAACGACTCCATTTATCCCAATCTCGGACGTTGAACAAGCGACGATTCGAAGTAATATCCCTAACGAACCTGACGATATTTTGAATAATACAAACGAAACAATGCTTCGGAGTAACGTCCATGGGGTTAACAATTCAACGGCCAACGCACCGAACCTTTTGCCATTGAATACCATGATTTATTCAAAATGTAGTACAGGCCAGTTTCAATGTACCAATGGTACGTCTAGATCTGGGGCTTATTGCGTCAGTTTGTCAGCTAAGTGTGACTCACAAAGGGATTGTTCCGATGGTTCCGATGAGCTCAATTGTCAGGAAGAGGGATGTCCTGGAAACTTCCAATGTGCCAATCGTCAATGTCTCAAGAGACACCTCGTTTGTAATGGAATCGTAGATTGCGACGACGGTAGCGACGAACAGAATTGTCAAGATTGGAAGTGCATCTTCGACGAGGAACGATGCACCAACGGTTAGTACTAATCAATTATGGATAATTACCAATTAAATCCGATGATAAATGACCTGGGGTTGGGGTGGGGAGGGAGGGAAAAAGACCCCAAGTTGCGAAAGGTTGCGATTTCGTACCACAAAGATTATCATCGCGAGATAAAACGTCTCTCGTACTTATTTACAGGACGATGCATACCGGTTTTATGGTTATGCGATGGTAGACCGGATTGCGATGATCATCAGGACGAGTTTAATTGTGCCGAAAGTTGTGGCAACGACGAATACTTATGCCCTACGGATAAACGTTGTATCCCACAAACATGGCGCTGCAATGGATCACCCGATTGCGCCAATGGGGAAGACGAAAAACTTTGCGATTGCTCGTTGAATCAATTCAAATGTCATACAGGTGGATGCGTATCGAGGGATGAGATTTGCGACGGGATAGAACATTGTCCCGATCGTTCGGACGAGTGGGATTGCTTTTTTAATCATTCGCACGATCGAAGAAATCTTACTGGAACCGAACGGAAGGAAAACGAGGAGGATGGATCATCGACGAGCCAACCGAATCAATTAGATTCTCTGTTGAAAATAAGGTAAGTTTTTTCTTTTCTTTTCTTTTTTTTTATTTTTTTTTTTTTTTCGATGACTCTTAAAAGGTAAAGAAGGAATATCCGTATTAGTTAAACGTTCAATTTAACAGGCAATACGACGAGGAATATCGTTTGGTATGTTCGGACGGTTGGAGCAAAGAATTCAGCGACTCGTACTGTCGTTCTCTCGGCTATGGGTCGTCTCGGTTAACTGATTTTAAGCCATGGGATAAGGGCCAACAAATAGTAAGACTGAAGACTAATCCAAATCATCGCGCCCCGCTAGTCAGTAATCTTCAACGCGTCGAATTCTGTGTATCGGAAAAAGTCGTTGAAGTTACGTGCGAAGAATTTTCTTGCGATACGCGTCACGTCGACGGAGAAACTGTTGCGAAACGAGAAGGTGAAACTACGCATGGTCTTGCAAAATGGCCGTCCGTAGTAATTTTGAAAGAAGAGGAACACGGTGTAACTTGTACAGCAAGTATATTAGGGCCAATGCATGCTTTGACAAGTTATTCCTGCGTTTACAAGTAAGAAATTATTCGTTAAGTTGTACTAATTTTATTTTAATTATTTCAACTTGTTAAACGTGTCAATTGATATTTAATTGATTTATTTCTTTTTTTCTTTCCTTTTTTTTTTTTTTTTTTTTTTTTGTTAAATTTCAGGTACAGACAAAGCGACGGATGGAAATTGTTCACGGATGAAAATTTGTTTAGAAGTAATCCCGTCAAGACCATCATTCCATACACACAAGTTAAATATAATCAATTCTTCTACGACAACGATATCGCTTTGATCGAACTCAAAGAACCATTGATTTTCTCGAAAAATGTTTCGGCCGTTTGCCTACCGACTTATCCTATACAAGTACGTATATATATAAATATATGAAATTCATATGAATTGAAATAACTTGTCCTTGAAATACCTTTTTTAAACGATGCGATGTATAGAAGTTACTCGGCGATTTTATTGATTAGAATTTTCTTTAGAACTTGATATACAGATCATTGTAAGGATGATCTTTTTGTTCTTCTCGTCAACGATCGATTATCGCAAAAGAGCATCACCTAACAGGGGAACATTTGAAAACTAAATATTATTTCTTTTTTTTTTTTTTCACGAACAAAGAAAACGTTTAAAAATATTTTTTGAAAACCTTTTTCAAGCTGAAATTATATCGTTTATAAAAATAAATATGATAAGTCACCTAATAATTGACGACACTCTATATATTTCAGGCGAACGATGTCTGCGTCAGCGTAGGATGGAGATTCCCAATTAACGGTGAACTGGATTTACAACAATATAATGAATTCTTGCCAATGCCGATGTATGATTCAAATGAATGCAATACCACCAGCCATTATGCAGGATATATAACGGAGTATAACATATGCGTCGGCTTGACCAATACGGATAAAGAGCATTGTTATGTGAGTATTTTTTTTTAAATGAAAAAACTAACTATAATACGTATATGTAAAAAGAAAATAGGTTGAAAGATGATTTTGAAATTGATGTATGTCCTAATCCTTACTCGTAGAACGACGAAGGAGCACCACTAATGTGTGCCGGCGAGTCAGGAAGATGGAAAATTCAAGGTTTACTCAGTCACCATAGTAAATGTTCAAGGGGACATCCTGCAATTTACTCTAGTTTGGAGCCTGCTTTAGATTGGTTACGACATTTGGTTCCTGCTTTGAAAACTTAAATTTAAACGACTTGTAAGATACGGATACTTTGGAAGTATACAAGAAATTGGAAGTTAAAGCAATGCTGATCAGAATACCGATCAATGTCGAAAAGAAAAGAAAAAAAAATTGCTCTGATTTTTTCGAGTATTCGCATACAAAACGCTCACAAAAGTACTTACTCCTCAAAAATTCTCAGCATACAAATATTTTTTTTTTTCTTCATTGGAACTTATTTGTTGTTTTATCTTTTATGAATCATGTTCCTATTTATACTACAAAGTATGCTATTAGTATCAGATGGCCATGAAATATATTCTTTTACAATCGAAAGGACAGATATGCAACGTCTACGCTAAAAATTAACATCAGTGATTATATAAATTCATACACACATATACACATATATATATATTTATAAATATATATATATATATATATATATATATATATATATATATATATATAAATAGATATATATATTTTATATATATAAAATGTGCAGAAGACGTGTAGATTACAAAATCATACTTTGTTTAACATTAAGGAAAACAATATGTAAATACTGTATAAAGTAATTGTTTAATATGGTTAACGTGGTAATAGATTTGTTTGCAAGTTAGCAAATTAGGTCTCTTTAAGTATTATACTCTTACGAACACACGCTGCAAGTTTTGCTCGGAAAATATATGAAAGTTATATTAGGTTTGGACCAAAGTCAATCCAATAAGTATGAATATGCATATGAAAGTATTATATTTGTTGAATCTTTCTAGATTGTACGCGGAGTCTTACGAATACTATAAATCAGAACATTTAACGGAAGAGACCAACGATAATAACGTATTAAAGATCGATTATAATCGATCGATGATTTGTCTCGGTGATCCTTGCGTAGGATTCCTGAAACGAATGATGGATAAGATTAAACAATAGATAGGTTAAATGTATATATGATTATTGTAATAAAATACATTGTTATTGATACACTAATAATGAAATTATGTCCAATAATGTACAATTTCATTTATGCATAGGCATCAATTAATTCGTAAGTATTTTTATATTTTAAGCCATGAATAATAAATAAATATATATATATATATATAAATAAAATTAATCCTGAACTCGATACCTTTACAATTATCAATGCGACCACTACTTTAAAGAAACGCAGAAATGCAAAATAAATTAACGGTACACTATCATTTTTCTACTTTTTACTAGTTTCAGCACGCGTAATTTCCTTATCCAAGCTAATCAAAGTTTTAGATATGCTATCTATTACATCGTTATAGCTACAAAAAACAGAATGCATATTTTTTGTAAACTCCTCAGCTTCTTCGTGTATCTTCAACTGTTTCAAGGACAATTCATTAAGTTTTACGGATAATTCTGGAACATCTTTCAAGGAATCTGTTTCTAAAACTGGCATTAATTCCTGTATTTCATTTAAATGCTTATGATTGTCATTAATTTCTTGTTCCAGAAGCATTAATAAATGCAATTTAGCTTCTATAGGCATATCTAATTCCTCCAAAGTTATATTTAAGTGTTTATTCAATTCCGGTAATCGTTTTATAGCCTCATTTATCTTTTCCCTGCCTGACAATGCTGACGAGATCAACGTATTCGTATGTATGAGATTATCGGTAATGGATGTTTCTGGTAGAGGGTCGTCCAATTGCAATACCTTCCCAAGTCCATAAACCTGCTTTTCCAATTCTACTATCCTATCTTCCAATAACTTGACGGATGTCATTCTGAAAAAAAAAAAAGAAAAACCAAAAAACATTCAACTTGTAAAATTTCCTATAACAAATGAAAAATTATTTAGAAGGATGAACTAAGGGATGTAAAATCGATTGGATTAGTAAATATATGAAAACTTATTTAAAATATAAACTGAACCTGGGTATAGTTGAGGTTAACTCCCGTATATATAACTGTACCCCGCTTATCGAGAAGAAACCTACGAAACAATTACTTGAAAATAATTGATCTAAGAGAGCGTTACGAATTAAATATACAACGTACCAATAAATAAGGCAGTAGATTTTCCCGATAATCTAAATATTTTATACGGACAAATATAACGAGTCTTCGTCTAATTATCCTTCGTGACGTTTGACATCAACGACAAGTGCGGAAAAAGAATGAACTAAAAGTGAAAAAAGAAAACGAGGTATCGGGCAATAATGTAGATAGTCAACTTTTTAGAAAACAATTGATATATATATATATACATATATCTATAATTAAATTTTAAAATCGCTCGACTGTATTTTGGTTTGGTCTTTGCCAAAAGACTGGACGATATCATCGGCAAGGAACGGTGAGAGTAAGCTGTAATATCCAAATGCTATCCCTCTTTTTCTCTCTCTCTCTCTCTCTCTCTATGTACTTAAACAGAGATAGACATACGTCGTAAAGCAGCGTTACTTTACTTTGCGCGTGTAAAACAGTGTTAGGTTAATATTATTTCTATCGTACTGCGTAGTTCTCCCAATTTATAGGCCTCTCGGAAGGATGAAAATTATTAGATTGATATTAATTGCATGCGTGCGTGCGTAAATATGTTGTCTGGAAGATGTATCGATATCTACGATATATACGTTCGTAAGAAAATAGATATCCTATATGGATATACGTGTATTCGCGCGTATGTGTAACTAAATGAAAATCATATACACAAGACGAAATCCGATCGAACGCGATCGATCGATGAAAGATTATTAATTAGAGCCACCGTTGATGGACAAGAAATATATCGATGGCGTAAAAATATAAGGAGAAAATTCGAAGTAGAAAGCGTTTTCGAAACGGGGACGCCGAAACATGCCGATTTTATTTTCGCGGATATTTTTCTAAACGAGACGGTCCCACGGACTCGCGAACGTCCACGCATGGAAATCGTGTTCTCGGCAATCGATTAACATGTAAAATAGTGACGTACGTTGGAAAAAGAAATATTCTAATTTACCTGTAATTAACGAGACGAAAAAACAAACTTCCACAACCGATATCGCGAAACAATTAAAGATGGCGGAACCAACGACAGTAAGGAGACTAAGTGGGGAGACTCGCGCATGCGCAGTACGCCATTCGTTCAATGGCCCCCCACCTCCCACCTCACCACAAAGCTCGTAACTTTTCGATCTTTTATACAAAAATATCGAAACATTAACGATAACAAATATCGAAACAAATACGATATACAAACTTATAAACTATCGAAACGGATACCTTGATAGTTCAAACTATGAAGAATTAATCATTGCGATTTGATATCTATAGAAATAAAGCTCGTGAACATAAAAAAAAAAAATTGTAAGGAAAACGTCCATGCTCGTGCATGCCATTACTTTTCATACGAATATCTTTTATTTTCGATGTTGTCACGACTCGTCAACGATATCGATCGGTAATCATTTAATAGGGAATCAAATGATATAATATCGGAAGATGCTTTATGTTAGATAATATATTCTAATCACCTGTGATTGACGCGACGACGAAGCTTCTTTACGATCTTCAGCGGCACACAAGAATTATATTTTCAAATTTTCGATACAGACTTTTCCTTGCGTGAAAATCACTCTTGCAAATTATTTCTTTTTACATACGATTTTTCTGAAGGAAATAACTAAATTTTTCAAAAAAGAAGAAAAGAAAATCTTTATCTTTTGAAACCTTGATCATCAAAAATCGGACGAAAATTGCAATCGCGAGAATTCATGTTGTAAACCATTGCAATGAACGCATAGGAGCTCTTGACGAACGACGTATATAATAATAATGGCGATATTCTTAAGGAGAAGTGTGGCGAATATGAATTACACACGATGAAAGCATTATTTGCGAAATAAAAAAAAAAAAGAAGAAGATTACGTACGTAATAAATCCTTAAAAAAGAATCTCTTCGATAAACCGCTAAACGTTAATTAACGGATACTCTTACAATCTAATCCTTACATTATCGATACTTATCGTCTCGAATTAACGACGATTTATTTATCGAAAGAAAAAAAAAATTAAAAATTCCGTGCACCTTTCAGAAGTTTCTATAATTACGATCCTGTGAGGGCCAATCGACTCGCCATCTAGTGCCGAAAAATAGCGCTAATTATTACTGACGGCGTCGTGTAATAATAAATAACGATAATAACAACGATAATGATGATAATAATAAATTAGAATTAATAATGAAATCATTGCAGTTGTGATTTTATCTAGTTAAATTATATAGCGCCGTCAGTAGATATAGTAAAACTTATGTAATATATTATGTAATATATTACGTAACGTATGACAATATTAATAATATATTATATTTATATCATTTATCCTCGAGACGATCTCTTCTTTTATTCGACTATAAAAGAATAAATCTTAATACGTTCGATGAAATATCGAATATGTACACGCATATAATTGCTTGTGGAGATAAACTCTGATGTGTGTGTGCGTGCGTGCGTGTGTTGTGTGTACATCTTCTCTCCGTTTAATTTATCATAACAATTGGATATCGATATACGATCTTGATATCACCTGTAAGCAACTTTCCCTCTAAATTTTTCTCCTACCTTTACGATCACGCTGCTGTCACTCCGAGTAAAGAATTTTAATGACTGACGCTATACGACGATGCCAAATAATGCTATAATCCCTTTCAAATGACACCGAGTATTTGTTATCCATTAATTTCGTTATAATTATAAAATCAAACGATTGAAGAAATGAAATAAGAAAAGGAAAAAAAAAATGTTTGAAACCAAACGAACTTTGTGTTTTTGTTCAAGCGTTACTGTAGTGTAGTACGCATGTGCGCGCATATACGCAGCTTGGAAGGAATATCGTTTATATTTGGCAAGCTCGTAACATCGGTATGCGTTGTTAAGCACCGGACGTATCGTACGAAATTATATCACAATTAACGAAGATGACCTGAATTCAATAATAATAATAATAATAATAATATTGACAACAACAATCTATAAAGTATTTTCACTCTCTCTTTCTCTATCTCTGTCTCTCTCTCTCTCTCTCTCTAACCTCATACTCAATCGTTCGAATAATCTTAAAAATATTTTTAATTTTTATCGTTGCTTCGCGTATTTATTCTCAAAGTTATTTATAAAGATCCGTCCGTCAATCTCTTTGTCATCGATGAAACGTATTTTTTCCTTTCTTTTTTCCCCTTACCCGAGATAATACGATTATTAATAGAAACACCGTAGACCTAATTTTAATCGCGAATAAAGGTTAATACACATTTTTATTCCAATTTAGATTTCGATAGATAATTAATAGATAATGAGGCCAGATCCTAAGAGTAGATCAGATAAAGGAAAGACGTGTGTAGTACACCGTGTATGCACATACACAAACATACACAAGTGTACAAGCGCGCGTTACATACACCATACATCAGTTTATCCATGTACATTTAAGCGTGGATGGTGCGTATGCTATTTCAAGATAAGACTATAAGAGCATCATTTTCAAAGGACTTACGTAATTATAGAACTACGAAGTTAGCTGCGATCCTTCGCAGTAGGTTTTTCTTTACGATTAATTAATTATCGACCTAAAAACCTCGTCTACGTACGTACATGACTTAGAGGTAAAGCAAAAGAAGTTGCTGGTTAGTAGAACGGAGAGAAAAAGAGACAGAGAGAGAGAGAGAGAGAGAGAGGGAGAGAGAGAGAGAAAAGAAAAGAACAAAAAATAAAGAACGAACAGTTCTTGTAAATAATCGTAAATGATCGTCTCGAATCGGTCGACTTATGTAATAAGAAACAAACAAAAAAAAAAAAAAGAAAGAAAAATGATAACATAATGTATAATGCACGATGATTCATATCGGCGTTCGACGACGATATTTTTTTATTCGATGAACGATAATAATTAATTACTGTAATTGTACGTTTAATTGCGTAACGATTAATGTTTCGTCGATCACCGACGTATTCATTTTTCCGTAGAGTATGCGTGTCCGTTGTTTAACCTCCTCGTAGATGTGTCAATGAATCTCGACGGTCACTCATTCATTCATTCATTCATTTCGTATACGCGTACTATTTAAACGTCGAATATAATACTGATCAAAATCAAAACAACTAACGAAACAATGATAAGTTTAATCGTTAAATGCGAATTGAACTCGTGTAAACGTTTCGATTATAATCGTTAACAATCGTTAATCGAATATCGTTCAATATCGTCCCACGTAAACGAATCCCGTTCGATTCGATTCGATTCGACGTACGATTTTGTAAATTTAATAAATTTATATTTAATTGTAATTAATCCGCGGATACTCTTGGGAGTTCATAAAGTGCTCCGTTTAAAACGCATTAATACGACAGACGACGACGACGACGACGACGACGACAATCAGAGGAACACGATCAAACGCGACATACATACACACACACATATATATATATATATCTACACATAAATACGAATATAGTGAACGTGAAAACGGGTGATGGTGGTTGGTTATACGCGCGTGTATTACACTTAACGATCGTTGAATTTGAAGGAATTGAAATAAAGATTTTCTTAAACCATCGATGGCGTTGTTCCTTGAGAGAATATTTAATTCTTTTAACGAACAGGAAGGGGAAACTAAGAAGAAGAGAAAGAGAGAATTTTGAGATAGGGTATGAGAAAAGAATTCATGAAGGTTCCCGTTATGAGTTACGTTGGTTGGATGCGAGAAGAAGGAGCATAGGCAGCAGATCGTGTATCGAGATAAGTAACGAAGAGGGAGAGTGCGAGAGAGAGAGAGAGAGAGAGAGAGAGAGGGAGAGCGAAAGTGGTAGTGGCAGGGGGGAGGAGAAGTGGAAAAAGAAAGAAAAAAAGAATAGGGGGGAAAAAAAGCGAGGAGATTTCACGTATAAATATACACTCCTCTCGTACTTGTAGAGAAGGGGAGGAGCGTAGGGCGAATGGTCAAGGAAGCGAAGTAAATAAAAGAAAGAAAGAAAAAAGAAAATAAAGAAAGAGAGAGTGAGAGAGAGAGAGAGAGAGAGAGAGAAAATAGAGAAGAAAAGCGCGCGGATAGTACGTAGTGGGGGTATAGAAGATCGGAGCCATCTGTCATGGCCGATACTCGGTGCGTGGTGGACGTAGTTTTGGTCGGTCCGTGTCGGCGCGCGGAGCGTCCTGCTGCTGGTGTTGCGGTGAAAAAAGATGGGCCGAAATAATGGGCAGACGGTTAAGCGAAGAAGGCGTTAGCGATCTGACGATCCTCGTGCCGGACGATATATTCGATAAGTCCGGGACGATGGAGTCACGGGCACGACGGAATAGATTAAGGAGCGTCGTAGGGATATGTCTATTTCTCGCTTTAACCGGGATCGTATATCTTGGTTACTTTTGTCCGGATCACGTGTGTGCCCTGACGAATCGACAGGACGTCAAGGACCAGCCAAGAATTCCCGAAGGTCTGTCAATTGGGGCACCTGCGGCCGCCCTGTCTTCCGTCTCCATCGAGATTGACAAGAATGGTCTCTTTTCTGTACATCCCGCTTTTAAGCTTCAAAGTATACAGGGTAGCCTTGGCTACGACGACGTCTTCGCCAATGATACCTTTCAATTTGACATCAATGCCAGAGACGTCATGGTATTCCTGCATATTCAAAAGACAGGTATGCTTAATGTCAGAAAATTGATAACGCCGTTTCGCGCGTTATCTTGTGTAAACTTGCGAACGTACTGTCGTTTATTTTGTACGTCCCATTCGTATAGTCAATGTTTCATTGAAATAGATCATCTTGTTGTGGCATCGATTATAGGTTCTACGTTAAGCGATATATTTTAGAGCTTAACCATTGATTTCTTTGGCTAAAGGCCAAAGCAATGCAATAGCATAATAAAAGCATGGAAACTTCCCTTCTGACCATTGTGTAGTTAAACCTATGCATTATTCATTAGGCATCCTCAAACCTGCAGGTTCTATCTTAGAAAGAAAGAGAATAATTCAAAGATGTTGAGTTGTTTAGTATGCCGTAAGCTTATGTCTTCCCTTGATTATCTACAGTCTTCCTTTCCTTAATTTTTTTTTTTTTTGTTTCTTTTTCTTTTCTTATTAAAAAGTAAGAATCAAATATATGTACTATCTGTAAGAATGTAGTATTTATGTTGCTAAAAAAAAAAAAAAAAAAAAAAAGAAAAGAAAAGAAAAACTATTTATACATTTTATAGCTAATTTGTATTGCTAATGGCTTTCTGTTAAAGGGGGAACATTGTTTGGTAAACATCTAGTAAGAGATCTGGATCTGCAGAGACCATGTTCATGTCAGAGAAGACGTAAGCGCTGCCTTTGTTTCCGTCCAAATCGCAATGAAAATTGGCTTTTTTCTCGGTACTCTACTGGTTGGAAGTGTGGGTTACATGCTGACTGGACTGAATTAACTAGTTGCGTTGATTCTGAGTTGAATAAAATTGAAGGGGAAGGAATTAAGCGTAGATATTTTTACATAACTATCATAAGGGATCCTGTTGCACGTTATTTGTCTGAATTTAGACATGTGCAAAGAGGTGCAACATGGAGAGGTGCACGTCATTGGTGTGGAGGAACTCAAGCTAATATACCACAGTGTTATAATGGACCTAGTTGGCAAGGAGTTAGTTTAGAACAGGTGATATTCATATATTAAATAGTAATATAAAAAAAAAAAAACTAAAAGTATACATTCTGCTCGTAATATTAAGTTATTTGTCACACAAAAAAACCAACTGCAAATATATTCCATATTAGAAAAAAGCTATAACGTTTTAAAAACATACTATTACAGCACAGTTTTACTTTTTATCAGTTAAATTCTTCCGACATTATCATAGTTATCAAACCTTGTTATTTTGCATAAATACAATCCTTATTAAGCGACCTGTTATCATGCTCATGAATTCAAGGTTTTCTAAATAATTACATACCGCAATGAGTGATTACGTATGAATATTTCATGCTTTAAAACAAAACAAATAGAAAATTTAAATAATGCCGATGTGTTGCTTAACTCTCTATGCAATGATATATAATAAAAAATAAGGTTATAGCTCTTTGATCAATTAAACTTATTGTTTGTACAGTTTATGGAGTGCCCATACAATTTGGCAAGCAATCGTCAAACAAGAATGCTGGCTGATTTGTCAATAGTTGGTTGTTACAACTCTACGCTTAGCAGCTTGGACAGGGATCGTCTTATGTTGGCTAGTGCCAAACATAATTTACAATTTATGCCTTTCTTCATGTTGACTGAGTATCAAAAAGTAAGAATTAGAAAGTTAAGATATAAAATTTGCAAAAAAGCATGATATTAACATCCATTAGTGATTTGTTTAAATTATTCTTTTGATATATTTATAATGTAATTTATGATACTGTAGTAATGGAACAATTTAAATAACAATAATTTACAAGTTTTATATTTCATTTGAATTATTCGAATCTTCTATCAATATTTCATTTGCTAGCTGTACTAATTGTATAAAATGTAATTTGCTTTATTGTTTCATTGTTGAATGTTTAAATTGATGCATGTAATATTTCTTAATGTCAAAAAATCTTCTATATATTTTTCCTTATATATATTTCCGTTATCATTATATAGTTGAGTCATTGGGCTTAAAGTTCAGCTAGGCTTAAAGTAAATATTTATGTTTCTCTGTTTATCTTTAACATGTGTGAGCCATAAGTGTATTCTGTGGGTTTGTTGCCTTTAAAATTTTTGTCTTGCTTGCAGGTTTATTTTTATTACCAAGTAATAATTTTTCGTGCTTATATGCCATAGTTTTTAATATAATATAAAAAACGAAGTGTTTCAATTATAAATCTGTTAATATTATATTAAGTAATGTTTTATGTTAAGGTTAAGATTAATAAACAATTATTAAAAATATTAGGTCGGCCAGTATTCATTTGAAGAAACGTTTGGAATGAGATTTGCTGTTGCCTTCGAACAGCATAATGCCACCCTTAGTGCAGCTACTATGGCCACTCTTAGCCCGGAACAATTAGATGCAGTGCGTAAACTTAACAAATTGGATCTGGAACTGTATGATTTTGCAAAGAAACTTGCATTTCAAAGATTTAGAAGACTCAAAGATCGCGATCCTTATTTCGTGCAACGATTTCAGCACCTTGGAGAATTACCCTCCAGACAAAGTGCCACAGAATTTAATTGGGACTCTGTTATTGAAGATACAACAGATAACGAGTAATATGTGAGTATATTGACAGACATTATCGATACTTCGCATTCGCGGATAAATATAGCGGTTGCACTGGATCTGAGTATCTCAGGGAAATGCCCTTGGAACAGAATGCTTTATATACATATAGTTATCAGACGCACTTGTTGCGTGAATTTTACCAAAAGTGTTGTAGAATTTTACTTGGACAAGACCAAAGAGAGCTCCAAGAACCTTGGTATTATCCTTGGTACTTTTTCAGTGGTTTCATGTAAGAATAGAAGTCAGATAATTATAAAAACAAACAAATAAACAAACTTTATATATTCTTAAAACATTTGCAAACACTCTGTGAAAGCTCTTCCATATATGTATATGGCTAATATAACTTTGCTTATAATGCTGAGAAACAGCTATAAAAGTACTGATTTTTCTTCTATATGTGAATATTAGTTCATGAATGGGGTTGCATCTATATTAACATATTAATATAGATGCATCTATATTAAAATTAAACAAATTTTTGTAATAAATACACATATAGAATTTAAACATTTAATGCGTTCAACAGGATTCAAGGGATTTGTACAAAAAATTAGGAATAGAACTTATATTTCATTGTGATAAAATCTTTATATCTTTATATATGTGCACTTTAAAATGTAGTTTCAATACCGAGAAAAATCATAATTTTTGTCAATCATAAAATGATAATAAGGTTCTATTTTATTTTTACCAGTCTCACTCTTGTCTAATATATTTATCTAAAAATATCATTATTATAATAATCTAAATTTAATGATATAAAAATATCATTAAATGTATATCTTTTTGTAAGTAAAAAAAAAAAAAAAAAAAATACAGATATTACATCTTTTTAAATATGGTATTAGGATATGACAGCAAATAATTAGAGACTCGATTAGATATAGAAGTTTAAAATAAATTATCTCTCAGTTTAAATGCATTTATAAGGAAGACTCGCATATAAGCGAGTAATACTTATGATGTATTTTTAATTAATGCAGGATTAATGCAAGTACATTTTTATATTTCAAACAATTTAGCTTTTGGCTTAGGGTTGTGACATCTAGTTATTAAGTATATATTTCAAACTATTATTATTATTATTATTTCAAAATAATTATTTATCAATTACTTGTAATTATTACAATATAGGACACACATGTGTGTTCCACACAGCTCTGTGTGGAAACAAAAACATTTGATATTATATCATATAAACATATAACCCCTTGGTCCTGAGAACAAAAGAAAGATCTCAAATCATTATGTTTTATCTCTTTTTAGATTCATGAATAGTGTGATAAATTATATTAAAAATTGTATAACATTTTATCAATTTTAGGCATAATAATAATTTTAATTGGTAGTAGAGCTTTTTAATAAATCATATATAGATTATAAATTACTTTTGTAAATATATCAAAAGATATATATATATATATATATATATATATATATATATATATATATATATATATATATATATATTTTGTAATTGGATTATTTGCATTGTAAAGGATATGGTATTAGGTTTATTATAAACAGTTTACATAGTTTAAGTGATAAGATTTTTATGAAAGAAATTAGTGACAGAGGCCATACATCTGATAATTATCATGATATTGAATAGTAAATATTTAATTATATATAATTATAATGAAAAAAGCAATTTGATTTAGTATGTAGTATTTCTGATAAAATGATCAAATGGCGTCCAAAACAATGAGTGCAGTCTGGTAGAATTACTTAATATATAATATGCGTAACTTTTAAATAATTTAATGAAATGAAGTTATAGATATATTGGTCACTCAAAATAAAATGGAAAGCGTTTTAAATTTAATTAATTATTAATAATTACTGCCTAATGAGAATTATGTGCAATACAATTCGCTGGGTTACCATTATAAATATTTCATATCATCCAGTCATAAACTAAATGTAATATATCTTATACCTTTTTAGCAAATATTTTATATATCATTAAGGCATAGGTTGCAAGGGCTCTCTTGGATATATTAATGTTGGTCTCTCGAATGAACACAATATTCCTATAATAAAAAAAATAAAAATAAAAAAAAAATACTAGAAAACCAGTGCCATGAAATTGCTATTTTACACATTATAAATATGTCTATAAAAAAAATACATAAATTAATGTTTAATGGGATTAAATCAAGCAAAGGTAGAGATAATAGTTGCAATCAACAATAATGAATTGTAAATTTGTGTGACGTGTATTTTACAATATGATTTATATATCTTTCATAATAAGAGTCATATACAGAGTCATGTATGAGTAAGAAGGGTTTAGTGACATACAACGATTTCTTGGTTTTTTTTTTTAATTTAGATTTCATTAATCTCAATTTTAATTTAGCTAGATATAATAACTCTGTATATAGCTCTGACTTAAGTTATTATAAAAGCTCATTGTTTTCAATCGAATGACCTACTTATAAAAATACATAATAATTTATACAAATACATAAACATGTAATTTGCATAAAAATAATGTTAAGGACCAAAGATTAAATATGTTTTGCAAGTATTTAAAATGCTTGCAGCACAATCATAAAAACAACCTTTTATATGTGACACAATAAATGCTCATTATATGTACAGTAACCAGAAAACAAATTTAATTCAAGATTGCATTTAATATCTAAATGCATCGAAGAATTTATCCCATTATAATACAAATAATTAATTCTATATAACTGTGTATAAACAAAGTTATTTCTTATCAATATTCAGGATAATTATAACATTCAATGACTGTGTCACACAATATTAGAATAATAAAATTAATGACAAATTTTATTAGTTTTCTCAATTTCGGGAAATTTTATATTTTATTAATTGCCTTTCGACTAATGTCTTACATTTCTTTGTAATTGTAACAAGATTTAGTATAATATGTAAAGAAAACCAATTAACGTTAAAATCTTTTGTGCATTACTCTGGATTGTTAATTATTTTTAATATTTATGTAATTATATATAAAGATACGCATATATACTCAATATATTAGTTTGGATCAAAAATTAGCTTTAATGTTTTAAATTTTTGGCATCTAAATACGTTATAAATTTATTGTCGATGAAGAAAGCCATGACACTAGCCCATTAAAGCAAATAAGAATAGGCCTAAGATGTTGGTATTTTATTAGTAATGTCAGTGTAAATAGCATCATAACGTTACTTCATTACAAATCAATAATTATACGTAAAGATGCGTGTAAACATGATACACATACATATGTAAATAATCTCGCGTGTGCAGTAAACAAAACATCATTGATAATAATTAATGATCAATCTATTATTGTACGATTACATATATACATGAGGCATACATATTATATTGTTATTATGATTTATTAAACTCGCTGTTGCTATACAACTAAATTGGAAGTTTAGTAACAGTAATAAATATGGAATATATGTATACCAAGTTTAAGTATACTGCTGACTTTGTCTCTAAAATAAATGTTGTAAACTTTTTAATTTTAATAAAACTAAGAAGGTCTCAATAAATTGTACAGATTTACTTATAATAAGATTATTAAATTATTAATATACTCGCGAGATAAAAAAAGAAAACTGTAAGTATTAGACAAAATGTTTATTTTGCAGTTGCTAATTAAATTTTATATATATATATATATATATATATATATATATATATATACACACACACACATATATATATATATTACATTATAATAAAGATTTCTTATTCATATTATTGTATATAATCTTTAACTGCAAATAGAATTATATATAATTATAGCAACATTTGTTCGCGTTTAGAATGGACAAAATTTACTTTGAATGAACAATTTTAAAACTGTCTGATAATTAGCCATTTCAACATTATTCACATTGTGTATATCGCTAGAGTAATGATTGTTCTATCATTATTTTTTCAAAACCCATTGGTGGAGGATGAGTAAAATTATCCAGAATTAAATCTAGTATAGCTCCGTCGTCGACTGAAAATTTTTTCACAATATAATTTTTATAATATAAAATAATAATGTTAACCATTGTAACATTTTATAAAGATAGAATTGCAACACACCATAAAGCACAGGGTAAATTGTTCCTTTGATACCAATGACTGGGGCTTCCAAAGATTTTCCATTTACATAAAAATTTAATTCTACATGATCATAGGATACTCCCTAAAAGATTATAGATTATTTTTGTACTAAAGTTCTTTGAAAATGATATAACTTATTATTCTTACAACAATATCTCCTTCTTGAACCGGATTTTGTATCTTATGTAATTCTTGTTGATTATGTCTTAAAATGCCATCGGAATTAAGAGCCCAACTTTCGCTGTCACTTCCTCCAATTGCGGTATTAAGATTTGTAGATTTGTTAGCTAATCCGATAGCCCATATTCCGCTCTGTTGTACTTTAACTTCAAAATAACTCTTGCTTTGGGCAAGAGGCGCATTTGTTAAGGCACCACCACGTCCGCAAACTCTTAAACCTTTTCTGACTATAACTACTTCATGCCCTGAGAATTCAAATCATGTAACTGTATCAGGATAGTAATGGAATTGAGAAAATATATTCCTCTGCAATAATCTTCTTACAGCTGTCAGACTCAATACAATTGTGATGATACTCCAAATCAATATCCATTGTTATTTTTTTTTTTTTTATGATCTTAATTCTTTTGATTATTATTGATAAAGTAACTTACGAACGGCAAACTTCAAACGTAATATTAAATTTTAAATATAATAAATTCTATTTTGACAGATGTCAATGAAAAGATTAATAAATACGTAAAGATATATTTTCTACAAATGATCAGATTTACTTGAAAGTTTGTTCTGCGAAAAAATGACGGTTACCCATATGAGTTGTATCCAAACTAATCGGATTTGGTTCTCTCTTTGGAATTTGGGTTGCTGTGAATCCAATACCATCAAAACAATTTCTCAAACAGCAAAACATCTTTTTTTTTGTTTTAACCTTTCGACTGATCTATTCAAAAAAGTAAACACAACATCGTATCATTGGCATGAGGAAAACATCAATTTTTCCCTCGACGAAAGGTAATCTATACGAATTTTTGTACACTCTTAATCACTTTATTTCACGAAAATCCCGATGAGATCGTCAAATTAAAAAGAGCACAGTTTTGTAGAAAATTTGCAGGTACTTTTATACTCCGAAACTTCGTGCGACTTATTCAAAACTTGTATGTGTAGTAACAAAATGGCTTCCCTATTGACACATTTAATCGATATTACCCGTTCCTTCTAAGTCTTATTACATTTTTATATAACAATAAAATAGATAGAGATAGAGAAAGAAAGAGAGAAAAAGAAAAAGAAAATTCAATAATTTCTTTTCGATGTGAATTAATTCTTACGACGAGAAAATTATTTTCATTGGTGTAACATAACACAAATTGAAGGTTAAGTTTTGAAATATTTTCATTCACGCAATTTCAACGTCGTAAGAGTCGCAAATTTTAATTATAACTTTTCAAATATGATAGGGTTTACTTATTAGGAAGGGAATATAAATAATATTACTAAATTATAAACCAAATTGGTATTTATTTATTTATTTATGTGTAAATTTATACTCGGCTAGGATACAGCATCTGTAATGGAACGAAAGAAAAATGTGTATCTATTCAGAAATGTAGGATTAATCTATGATTCTTCTTTTATATTAATCTATGATTATTTTATATTAATCTATTTCTCTTTCTATATTAATCTATGATTAATATTTGAAGAACGTATACTTACGATCCTAATACGGTGACCCATAGCCTTGGCTGGTAAATTTCTCTTAAACTTAGCACGTACCGAACCACTAGTGCCATGAGGACGTGTTACTTTACCCCAAATGGCTCGTACTTTTGTCTTTTTTGTTGTTTTTCCAGGAACAGGTGTCCTATTCTTAGCCTGGAAAAATAATTATTCGTAACTACATGTCCTTATTGTCAGATTACAATATTCTTATATCGAGACACTCACTTTGTATACATAAACACATTTCTTTCCAATGTAGAAGTCCGAATCACCTTTCGTTCTAGCACCTTCAACCTTTAAAAGGGCAGTATGCTCGTGTTGATTACGAAGACCACGCTTGTAACCAGTAAAAATAGCTTTTGCATAAAGACGTCCATGTCTCTTGAAGGGCCTCTTTTTCAAAGGTACAGGTTCTGAAGCCTTTTCTACTTGCTTCTTAGAAGCCTTTGATTTAGATTTGGGAACTGCAACGGTGTCTGCCATTTCTGTGAAAAATTTATCACGATAAGGAAAAGAACACGAAGAGATGCAAATTTTATTTATGTATAATGTATATTGAAGTCCATAAGCATAAACTTTTTTGACTGAAACCCGTTGAATCGAGTCTTCTGAAGAATTTACTGTGTATTATGAAGTTAATGTATTATTATTTTTTTTTTTTTTAAAGACAGAAACAAAATAAAATATACGAAAATATTATTCTACGATAGAATATCAAATCATTATTTCGCATGTTTTTTTTATGTTATATATCGAAGACACAAACACCGTAACGTGTAACGTATTTCGAATCTGCCGAGATCGAAAGATCGTTCGAAAAATTTTGTCAAATGTAACTTCGAATTGCACGTTAACTTCACATCAAACAAAATCTCATTATTATTTATCTGTTTTTTTTGATTAATTACAGATATTTTTATAAATAATTACAGGAGCACATAGGGAAGAAACGTACCGGATATTTATCATGGACTAAAAGAAACAGGAAACTCTGGCCCTCTGGCGAAGATTGCATCTATAAAAAAAAATTTGATTTTACCGACCGAACAAATGCGTTTAAACCGTGATAGATGTCGCTAAGTGTTTATTTCTCGTAACAGTCCTCCAAGGAACTATTTTGTCCAATTGACGGTTTAAGAGCACGGTATCTGTTTTTTTTCCAAGTTCTGCAGGATTTTCAGATCAGTTAATCCTTTTTTTTTTTTCTTACAATTTTCTTTTCGATAGTACAAATTCCGATGTGTTTGGAAAATATCAACGACACGCATAACAATATTATCTCCGTAGAAATATGGTACGTAAACGATTAGTTTTATAGATTTTTTCTCTTTCAATTTTTTTTTTTTTTCCTTTTCCTATATAATCTCATACATTCTTTATGATTTGATCGAACGAACATTCGGCTCGTCGTTTTATCTCGTATCAAGTTATTATGTGATTGCTGTTAATGAAATATTCGACAAATTGTTGCCAGTACGTATGCGTATCATCGAATTATCGAACGATATAAAAGTTTTCGAAAATAACGTACTATCGGGAACATAGAATTTGTAATAATTCGTGTCTATTATTGTGACAAATAATGCGTACGTCAAAGTGGCTTTTACCGTGGCAGGATTAATGTAATTTAATTTCGCATAATATTACGGGCATCGGGTTCATCGTAGCGTTACTATCGAATATTTACAACGAATGGTCGAAGGAAATTTGGTAGATGGTAAATTCTATTTATCGATCGTTGTTCACGTTATAGATACAAAATGGGTATCGGCGCATCGGTTTTACAGTACTTTTACCATTTTTTCATCGTTATTTTCTATCGCTCTCGGGGTTGTTACGAGCAAATTCGAAATCGAGTATTCCGCTTCGCGAAGCGTGCAAATTATCCGATGCAGAATGTATACCACGCCTGCGTGCAGAATATACCGCATTTCGAGCTTTACCCACGGTTACGATCCTTTCCATTTTGTGAGAATGGTCACGGATGGAAAAGATCGTTCTTTCATTCTCTCCTTTGCTTATCGGCAAATTTATCGCCGATAAAACGTATTTACTCGATTACCATCCCCCCCCCCATCCATCCTCGTAGATACGTCGATGCATACGATTTTGATTGTTTCCTTTCGAAAAATAATTCCCTTTATTAACTTCTCGATCGAGTCGCGACAATTGGTTACCGTTAGAAAATAATTTTAGTATTTACCGAGTGTAATTCGTCGATTACGTTTATTACCTCGCAAAAAAAAGAAAAAAAAAAAAAAAAAAAAAAGAAACGGCGTCGATTCTCGTTCGCATTAAACGTCATCCGTCCGGTGCAATATAATATTTCAAGAAGAAAAGCCCACGAAGGAGAAAATAAAATCGCGGTATGCTGCCACCAAAACGTTTGGATTTATTTCACGCGACCTCGAAGCAGGTAGAGGAGATTTATGTTAGGCGTTTTCAACCCTCGGTTCACCCTCGTACTTCTCGCTTCACCCTTCATCTCCCTTTCTCTCATACTCCTCCTCCTCCTCCTCATCCTCATCCTCATTCTCATCCTCATCCTCATCCTCATCCTCATCCTACCATATCGCGTTCCCCTCCTTAGCGTTTCCTCTTTCCCTCATTCTACTGTGTCGAGATCACGCAGAGAAAAATAAGAGATGGCGGAATTCCCGAGAATTATCGAGAGGATGAATGTGTTCGTTTGTACTCCCTCACCCTTTCACCCTCTCTCTCTCTCTCTCTCTCTCTCTCTCTCTCTCTCTCTCTCTCTCTCTCTCGGTGAATTTCGTTCAGCGTCGTTTCCGTCGACTAAACGAGTCCGGAAACATGCTAGGCATTGTTTCCTCACCGGCTAATGATTTAAGCGATGGGGTTCGTTTTCTTTCTTTCTATTCCCTTTTTCTCTTTCCTTTCTTCTCCTTCTTCTCCTCCTCCTTCTTCTTTTTTCTTTTTTTTTTTCATTTTTGTTTTCGTTCTCGTCAGTCAACCAACCGTCCCAATCATCGTCATTATCGACGCGAACACGATTCCGCCGTATAGAGATTGTTATTTCTTTCTTTTTTTTTTTCGTTCTTTCCTTCTCTTTTTTTTCTTCTTCTTCTTCTTCGTACGTTACGGACGATAATCTCGGATGATGAATACTCCCCTACGTGGTTATAATATTAAGTACTATATTTTAATTTCAGGATCGCGTCAAGGAGTTGAATCAAAGCGATGGATTATTTATCGGGACGTATCTCGTTTCGTACCTATCATTCCATTCTTCTTCTCCCTCGACCCGAGCCACCCCTCTCCCCTTTACACTCCAACCCCCGCATATCCCTATTTCTCAAAGCTCCGTGCGTCATCCGGCGTCTCCCCGGGGATGTAGGAAACAATGTCATCTATCTTCCAGCGTGATCCACGTCCGGTGCATCATGCTGGAATTACCGGTACTAATACACGCCGTGCTATCAGTATAGCCAAGACCATACAAGGTATTCACGTATGTGATCCTGCCAGCTAACCTAGATCCATGATCTACCTACTTATCTGTCCTACGGTTATCCGCATTCCTTGTTTAAGGATCTAAGGTTTTAACATATAGAACAAACCCCGTTGGCGATCCTACCTAACTCAATTACGGCGCGAAGTCGATCGCTCTTCGTTTCATCTTCGGTTTTATGATTCTTCTTCTTCTTCTTCTTCTTCTTTCTCTTTTTCTATATTTTTTATTTTTTTTTTTTTTTCATTTCGTATTGCCACTCTGTTATCGTTTGTTTCGACGCTTTCGAGAACGCCGTTGAGTACTTTCGAGACGGCATTTTATGCTTTTGGTTTTTTTATTTTTATTTTTTTTTTTTTCCTATTTTTAGCTATTCCTTCTTTACTGGCTTTGGTTTTGGCGAATATATCGGAATTGTTTTTCGTACTTTTTCTTTTTATATTTTTGTTTGTTTTTTTTTTTTTTATGTCGCTTCCGACGAGCAAAATTTTAAAGATACGATCTCACAAAAATATATTGGGCTCGAATTTGCATTTATTAATGCGTACAATGATGGTAAATGTAAACTGTGAGTATTTCGTTAACGTTCATGAAATAGATACCATTATGCCGTCGTAACGATCATGTTTATATATATATATATATATATATATATCTCTTTGCGTCGTAGCATGATCAATGTTGGAATTCTATCCTGTTTGTAATATTTTTTACTCGACTCTACTTCTTTTCACACCATATTCTCTTTTTCTGTAGTATACGAGGCGAAAAGAGATCCTTAGGGAATCCTATGATATAACTATATATATATATATATATATATATATATATATACCATAAGTGTATCGTGGTTGGCTTCACGAAATAAAAGTATACAAGTTTTATTACGCGATGATAAATCGAGTAATCGTAGCAAAAGAATTTTTTTCAACATGGTGATGGGTAGATACTACTTTTCTTCCTTACTCTCATTCACCTTTTGCATATTTTGCATATATATATATATATATATATATATATATATATATATATATATATATATATCTTTCTCTTTTTCTCTCTTTCCCTCTCTGTCTCTTTCTCTATCTCTCTCTATCTCTCTCTCTCTCTCTCTCTCTCGGGACGGTGACAGACAATAAATTTATGTAAGTAGATGAGTAAACTTCCGGACGAAAGTCCGAAACTTCTATCGATAAAGTCGCATCATTTTTCATGCAAATATTAAGGCTTTATGCAACGTCGAATCGGTTCATTTCGTAGGCGTCATTAATTACGTGATTACATTAGATAGTTCCGATAGTGTACCTTGATTAATTAAGTTCTCCAATAGAAAAGTATCTTTCTCCCTTTACCCTTTCTTTTTCCTTGCAAATATCTATAAAAAAAAAAGAAACAAGAAAAAGAAAAAAACATTTTCTTTATTCACAGAGGAGAAGAAATGAGAAAAAGAAGTTTTCAAAGACACAGAGAGAGAGAGAGAGAGAGAGAAGAAAAATTATTATATCCTGGAAATTCATTGGAGGCAGTATCGAGGTCAAAGTATGCACGACTTGTCTATAACGTGCTAGATTCGGTGTAAAAATTTCATTCTTTCTTAGAAAACTCGACAGGATAGAAGGCGACCGCGAAAAACGCAGACATCGCGGAAAAACCTGTTTGAATAATTCAAGTCTTTCCACCGAGGGCTAAGAGTGAGAAAGATAGAGATAGAGAGATAGATAGAGAGAGATTGAGAGAGAGAGAGAGAGAGAGAGAGTCGACGAATAAGAGCGTGCCGCGAAATTTTTATCTCCACCTTTCCGCACAATCACTATATCGAACTTTTCTCACTACCCCTAGCCTTAATAATCGTTTTATTTTTACTTAACTACCCTATATATATATATATATATATATATATATATATATATATATTCTATATCTATATACTTATATACTTAAACTTAGTTAGCAAAATACTCGTAAAAATTTTCATGTTCATCCTATCAACGCAAAGACGTACCTTTTTTTTATCATCTCTCTTTCTCTCTCTCTCTCTCTCTCTTTCCTTTCATATATATTTGAATGCCCCATTTAATTTTCCTTCGTAATGAACCTTTTCCAGTTCCTATTTATTCGCTTAATAAATTTCGTAGGAAAAAATATTACGATGTTACTTACATAATATTTATATAATATCGTTTATATATCTAACATTAAAATATTTTTATGCGCGGGATCGACGAGTGACAAAAGTGCATAACAAGATGAACGATCTAGAAAAAGATACATGCGTACGTACGTACGCACCAATGCATGCACGCATATATATATATATATATATATATATATATATATATCTATACGAATGCATGCATAAATACATACACAGATCCACAAAAGTAGATCAGTTGCCTCTTGCGAAGATGGAACGTACATAACGTTGAAAAGCGACGATATCCCTGAGCAAAATTTTCAACGCACGGATCTCACTTGATGGCAGTGCAAGGTGAAATATTGAATTTCTCAAAGCGTTGATACGTGCGTAGATATACGTTATATGTGTGTCTATGATACCAGATACCTATATAAATACATACATACATACATACATACATACATACATACACATACAAGCTATATATAAAAAATATATATATATATATATATATATATATTCTTTAGATCATATAGTCGTACGATTTTCAGGCCCTTTTTTTCTTTAACGTGTCTCTCGTATCTCGCT
>OU427006.1:3092113-3152113 GCA_911387935.1 Dolichovespula saxonica | reverse complement strand
GAAGTGGAAGGATTGGAAAACGGAGAAAAGGATAGAAACACTATGCAGATGGAAAGAGAGAGAGAGAGAGAGAAAGGAGGGTAGCAAGGAAGAGTGAGAGAGTGAAAGAGAGAGAGAGATAGAGAGATAGAGACAGAAAGAGAGAGAGAGAGAGAGAACAAGAAGGGCTTGGGAGATGGAGAGCTCTCAGCAAATTGGAGAGCCCTGGCCTTTTCTATTGCATGCCCGTTTCCATTCGCACGGAAACATCGGGGTCCCGCTCTCGTCTTTCTCTCTTTCCTCCCATCACCACCAACCACCCCTTTTCTTTCTCACCGTTTCTCGCTACTTTCGTTACTTCTCTCTTCATCTTCCTTCCTTCCTTCCTTCCTTCCTTCCTTCCTACCTTCCTTCCTCTCTTTCTTTCATTCTTTCATCCTTTCTTTCTTTCTCTTACTTAGCCAGCTCTCTCTCTCTCTCTCTCTCTCTCTCTCTCTCTCTCTCTTTTTAGCTGGAGAAGTAAGAGCCTGGTCTTGCAACGAGGGTCACTTATCGTCGCGACCATCTGCGAGTATCGTCCACAGTCAGCGTACTGTCGGCCTGAAGTATGTGCCGACTCCAGTGCCATCCGATAAGGCTTTTCGTATCAGCGTCGTAGGACAAAAAAAAAAAAAAATAAAAGTGTCCTCTCGTCGCGGTCACGCTTACTTCCTACCCTCTTTTATTTTCTTGTCTCCTTTCCTCCTTTTTCTTTCTTTCCTTCTTTCTTTTTCTTCTTTTTTTTTTTTTTTTACCATTACGCTAACCTTTATTCTCACTCGTATCCCATTTTTCTTTTTTGTTCTCCTTTTCGAAAAACTTCGACATAAATACGTACGCACGTAGGTGCACACGCATTGATTATATGTTGTTTTGAGTAGATACACGGACGCTTTTGTTCTTCGAACGCTCGAATGGATTAAAAAAAAAATTTTTTTTCTTTCATATTTCCCCCCTCCTACCCTCTCTATCTGTCCATCTTTTCTTTCTCTTTCTCTCTTTCTCTTTCTTTTTTTTTTTTTTTTTATTATTTGGAGGGAGAAGCTGGATTTTTTTTTTATATATATATACTCTCTCTCTCTCTCTCTCTCTCTCTCTCTTTATTTATCCGAGAAAGAGAACTCTTTTCTTCTTTCGGTAGTACCTCTACCACACGACCCATCCTCTCCCGCTACTCCCTCCACTCCCCCCTCCCTACAACCCCCTCTGGCCAACCACCCTGCCTTTTCTTTTTCACCTGAAACTCTTAGACTCCAACACGCTTTCGCTTTTATCCAGGCCCAGGGAGTGTAACGTTCTATTGTAGAGGAAGGTAGTAAGCATAGTCTCAGCGTCTACTTTGAACCATTCTTGAATCGAAAGGCGAAATCGATATTACCTTCTTCCTCTTCTTCTTCGTCGTCGTTGTTCTCCTCATCCTCTTCCTCTTCCTCTTCCTCTTCCTCTTCTTCCTCTTCTTCTTCTTCTTCTTCTTCTTTAAGAACATCACCGGCGAGTGGCTCCTACTGTCTTCTCGCCACTGTCTTCATTAAGTGTTCCGGCTGCTTCGGCTAAATGAGTTAGTCAGGTTCTGCTCTTTGGTCCCGAACCTTGATTGCTTCCAAGGCGTTCTCCTTTTTCTTCGTTTGAACTACTCCACGTTCTCAGGCCAAAGATATCCCCTTTGTCGTGGCTCAACGCATCAGTCAAAGTAACTATTCCGTTCCTCACGTAAGGACCTTTCACCATCTCCTCTCTCTTTCTCTTTCTCTCTATCTATCTATCTATCTATCTCTATCTCTCTCTTGTTCTATATGGAACAAGAACACTCCTACCAATGGAGTTTTGGGAATCGTTCGATTGGATCTTACAGTCTAATAGCGATTCCCACTTCTCGAGGTACTTTTTCGAAAGCTAGAGAAATTAATTAAAACGCCGCAACGTGGATCACTGCACCTGCCTTTTAATCGATCTCTCACTCTTTCCTTCTTTCTCTCAGCGCGAGTATTACGCTTCCCCATCCTTCTCCTCCTCTTCCTCTTACTCCTCACCCTTCTCAACTTCTACCCTTACTCTTACTCCTTTAACCTTTTGTTTTTCTTTCGCATCGACTCGAATTTTCCACTATTTGTTCGTTGAAGAATTACAAATCGTGGCCTAAATCAAAATCAAATCCCTTATAACGGACTCTAACGTCTTAAATTGATTCTAAATAGACGATGCGTTAACCCCGTTAACGATATAAGGTATATTGTAAAAAAATATATATATATATATATATATATATATATATATATATATTTATTGAGAGATAACAAATTATGAGACGACGAAGTGTTCTCGTCGAAAAGCACAGCGTACTTAGCTATAGTAGGATCTAATTAAATTCTAACGCCAATGGTACTCGGTTTTACTCCTTTTCTTTTCTCTTTCCTCTCTCTCTCTTTTTTTTTTTTTTTTGAAAGATCATTAATCTTATCGCACGAATTCAATCGATATTATTAACGAAACTTGATCCGTTAACTGTGCTCGACGAGTGTTACTACTTTACGCGTGAAAGAGTTATTACCAATCGTTATTCGAATTAACATATTTCCTACGAAGATCGAATAATATCCGTAAATTTACGAGTAATTTCAAATATTTCCAAACGACGTTCACGAGAGTAAGGAAAGTAAAGAAAAAGAAAATATAATAATAAGTGTCAGAATGAATATGAATGAATGTTATATATAAATATATACTTTTAAAGGATTTTTCTATCACAATTGTTGAAACGTTCGAGTCGGAATAATATCGTTTGTTTTTCACCGTTTAAATATCGCCCAGAATGGACGGCAAATAATCTTCGATCGCTGGTAGAAACATCCTTTGAGGTGTCGTTCTATTTTTTTTCAATAGGGTAAAGGTTGACACAAACTTGTACTGTTTGTTATTACCTTACGTTCCCTCCTCGTTGTGCATCGTAATACTCTACTCTTGTACCTACGTTTTGCCTTCCCAAGCAACTTCAATATTTGCCGTAGTAACGACGTAGAAGAATTTTTATTTGCTTCATAAAAAGAAAGGAAAAGAAAGGGGGGAAAGAAAAAGAAAAAGAAAAGGAAAAAGAGAGAAAGGAGAAGAGAGAAAAGAAAGAGAGGAGGATGAAGGAGGGAAAGAGAGTGAAAGAGAGAGAGAGAGAGAGAGAGAGGAAAAAAAGAGAGAAATAAAGGGCCACCTCTCCGTACGTTTTTAAAGTAGAGAAAATAAACTTAAAATGCTTATCGGATAAAATCGAGGAAGCGTACCGTAGTACCTGCTCGAAGGATGGATGCTAGATCTTTAATGTTCGTAAGTTCGGCGAGAGAGGCCAAATTGAGAGGGGTTAAGAGGGTAGGCGGGAAAGATGGAGAGGGATAGAGAGAGAGAGATATATATATATATATATATAGAGGGAGCGAGAGAGTTAGGGTGGTAGGTTAAGCTTTGTAAGAAAGTTTCCGAGTAGTAAAACCAAGTTGAAATTAAATTATGAATTTTCTTATTATTATCCGACAAATATGGCAAACGATGCATCTTCTTTGACGCTTTCGATCCTTTTAATGGTATTTCATTCGGCAATGTTTCATAACTTTAAGACTTCGGACAAAATTTTATTTTTCGACCGACGAATCGAGCTCTTATTGCAATTTTTCTGTAAGATATTTTCTCACGTTCTTTGTATATCTGTTTATACATACACGCACTAACACACGCACACACAATATACTCGATGCATCTTCGAGAAAATTAATTGCGTTTACGTTGGATCAGAAAGTTCCCGATCTTAATGATTTTCAAAAGTGATGATCGAAGGATTTACTGATCGGAGAATTTTCTACTTCTTCACCTTCTTATATTTTTATCCTCGATATTCGTATGACCTAAATAACAAATAATCTTGTAAGATCAGTTATCCTCATTTTTTTTTTCAGAAATACATATAAATCAACGTAAGGACAACGCGCATCGATTTTTATCCTCCCTGTTACATATATCCTTTCGGTTGAGAAAATCAAAGGATAGGAACATGGGTGAAGGATTTTTATGTATCTACCATCGAAAGAAATGAAAACTAGAGAGAGAGAGAGAGAGAGAGAGAGAGAGAGAGAGAGAGAGTGGAAAAAGGGGGACTGCGGATGGTTTTGAAAGCTTTAGGCAAAAAAAAAAATAAAATTTAGAGAACAACGTCATTCTTGAAACAAACGACGGGATATCCCATTCGAATAGTCGTAATGGTTTGCTCTACGATCCAACGTATCCACTTCCACCGACACGCTACATTTCTTCGATTTCGTATCCCCTTGTATCCCCATAGGAATTCTATGAGCATATACAACGTTCCGATTCTCTTATTTACTCTCTCGACTCTCGACTCTCGACCCGTCGTCATCAAGACGATTTCGTATCGCACGACCGAATTTGTCCCTGCCATTATTGAAAATTTATATTTCACGTAAACATCCTCGCTGTTTATTTGGATGGGTCGATTAAATAATGGAAAGTGAATCGTACGTAAAATTTACGGAAATTTCGCGCGAAAAATTGTTTTTTTCCAACGACACACACACACACATACACACATATATAAATCGACGTTGTTAATGAGTAAATATTATATAACTTGGATAAAGTGAACGCGTACGATACCATTCGCTGTCGGATACGTTTTTTTACGCTTAGAGATTGATTAAATTTACATCTATGTTGAGCAATCAATCGGAAATGTCGTTATCAATCGTATCGGACTTTTGAATCGATCGATTATAAAGCGTGTATTCTAGCATTCGTTAATTTGCCCAGCGATATTTGTACGACGTAAACGACAATTTGTATTTCACTTTTCCGGAGATTGAATTTTTTCTTTTTCCTCTTTTTTCTATTTTTATTTTTTTTTATTTTTTCTATGCGCGCATTTCGAAATCAGATTAAATCGTAAATGGGATGGATTATTTCCAGTTAGGATGAAAAGAGGGGAGGGGGAAACGCATTCCAACCGTGAAGTGATTCTTACGAGGGAATAAAGGTGAGAGAGATAGAGATATATAAATAGATAGATAGAGATAGAGATAGAGATAGAGATAGAGATAGAAATAGAGATAGAGAGATAGAGAGAGGTAAAGAGAGAGAGACCAGATATCGCGCGTTTCCAATGCAATGCGTGTTCCTTTAGATCGTCTGGGGTGCAATGGATACGATTGGAAGATTCTTGGAGAAGATGGTACGATCTTAGGGGGTCGAGACTATGTCTTATCCGTTGGGAAGGAAACTTGCTTCGGATTCCAAGAGACATACTCCAGTGCGTTTGACTCTATGCTTTACACAACATCTCTCTCTCTCTCTCTATCTATCTCTCTATCTAAATCTGTTAAATCCGACCATGATCTCTCACGATTAACATTAATAGTACTAATCTGATTACCGTTTCATCGGATAAACAATTAACACGTTGACTGTCGAGAGTTTCATCTTCTATATATATATATATATATATATATATATATATATATATATATATATGTTCATGTATTATATTATATTTTGTGGAATTTAGAAATGATGAGTAAAAAAAAAATATTCGGCAAAAGAAATCGAAGTATTATGTTCATTCGAATAACGATCGAATACCCATCGGAATCAAGTTGTTGTAATAAATAGTTGTTGATACATATGTCGTAATGTAATGTAATATTTTTGTTATTTGTAATATAATATAATTTCGAAACTATTAACGAGGACGATATAACAATTACGAGTATATAAATATAAATAAAAACGAACGCGCACGCTTACGAACGCACACAAAATATCTTTTTTTCGATAGGATCATCGAAGATGTATTCGATCAAGTGTATTCGAGTGGACTGCGATTCGATTCCTAATTCGCTCAATTTCGGATGCAATTACCATGTCAACGCGGTTGGCTTATCGATCACTTCGATTCGATCACGTGAGTGACATATACACACACGAACATACACTCAAGTACACACACACACGCACACACACATTCGAACTTATATATATATATATATATATATGTATATGTATGTATATATGTGCGTACATACGTATGCCCGTACATGTATATATAGCAGTCTCAGTACCACTCGTGGAATTTCATTAGAATCGATTTTGTCAAGGTCCGTGACGGGTTACGATACGCTTAGCGATTTCGAAGAAACGTTCGAGGCTCATCGATATTAGGCTCCCCTATAATCGATCCTTTATCCGATCACGTTTATCACAGATTTCACGTAAATGATTTTCTCACGTTCGAGCTTATAAACGTCACCTGCGTGAATACGTACTTACATACATTACATACGTATATACATACATGCATGCATATGTATATGTATATATATATACATCGTGTCTCTCTCTCTCTGTGTGTGTGTGTGTGTGTATATGCGTAGGAAAGTGCGGTCGATGAAGCACGTATTAAAATTCAGTATAAAACGATCCCAGCCGTGGACCACCTCCATCTCCACCTCCTTCTCCTCCTCCCACCGCTCTTCTTTTTCGCCCTGGCGAATGCATCGATGGAATCAAATTTTAAAGATGCATGGCATCCATGAAAGGATCGTATTCCATTGAATCCCGAATTCTCAGGACTGGAAGTTCCGCGTCCCGTGCGAGTATAACTTTTACGGCATTATCGATGAGGGTAATTCCGTGTCCCGAAAACCATATCGTGTTTGTGCAAAACTTTTGATCGTACACACACACACACACACACACACACACACATGTATATATATATGTACACACATGTACATTCATATATTTGTGTGTACGTTTGTGTCCATATATATATATATATATATATATATATATATATATATATATATATATATATATATCAAGAGTTAGAAAGGATAGGAGTGAGAGAGAGAGAGAGAGAGAGATTTACGTTTAAGTTGCTCACACGAGCGTGTAGATCGGAACAAGAGATCGATATCAAACTTTCCACAACGCAACTCCGACGCGTAACGAAGCACGACGTTAACGTCAGAGAGAGCGTGTGTGAGAGAGAGAGAGAGGGAGGTGGGATGGGGTGTGATGGGGGAGACGGGGTTGGAGATAGAGAGGTAGAGAAGTAGATATAGAGATAGATAGAGATAGGGTGGTATGGGGAGAGGGGACAGATCCCAAAGTGGATTGCCCGTGATTCATGCATTGATGATTGGTGCAATTGTCATGTCAACGAGTGGCTTCACGGTCGCTTTGATTCACTCCCGGCACGAAACTATGGAATTCCATTACCTATGAACTCGTCCCTCCGTACTACACCACCCTTTTCTCTTCTCTTCTCTTCTGTTCGCTTCTGTTCTGTTCTGTTCTCTTCTCTTCTCTTCTCTTCTCTTCTCTATCGGTAACCTCCCTCCCCCCCTTCTCAGCCCTTCTCCTCTCTTATCGCATGTCAACCTTTCGTCTGACGAGTAGCACTCGTATAGTACTTAGCCGAATGTCGTACGCCCTCGTTCATTGGATCCTATGAAATTATTCTCACGTTTTTCTCCATTCTCTCTGATATCACCTGATTTCATTTTAAATCGTTGAAAGACCGTTTAATATATTGAGGATGATATATCCGGGCGGTACGTTCGTTTGAAATCTTTGATTAAATTCGTATTGTTCATATTAAATGCATATGTTTGTATGTATGCACGTACGTACGTATGTATCTATATATATTGGCTCTTGGATGACGAGTTATATTGAAATTTCCAGAAATTTTGTATTTAAATTAACAATATTACAACGTTTTGAACTTATTTTTTTTCTTTTATTTTTTAATTTCCTTTTTATTGGAAAATATTAACATCGTTTAATATTACACATATGCGTATATATGTCGGCCAAGAGTTAATCTTTAATTAAATTAATAATTTTTCGCTTTATTCTATGTGTTCGACGGATGGAGTTTATACGATGATCTATCGATCAAGATTATATCCCTTCGCATCGATCAACGAAAAATCGTCGATATCGAACAGTTATCAAAGGAAATCGTGTATTACAGGTTGGTTACATGGAACGTATTTGCTGAAATTTGTCCTGGTTACTGGTAAATGCATCGCTTGTTATCCTATTATCTGGATTATGGTGCGTTATGTGGAGATCTAGTAAGTGGTCCATACGGCCGATTATAACACATTATGATGATTGCTAACGATTACGGTAGAATGATTCGCTTTAAACATCTACGGATCATTAACGATAATTTTCTTTCATCTCTTATATTTCCTGCATCATAAATCTTTCTCTCTCTTTTTTTTGTTTGTCTATCTCTCTCTCTCTCTCTGTCTCATCCTTCTCCTCTCTCTATCTCGCCCTATTAATATGTATATATATATATATATATATATATAGCTATAAATTAGCATCGATTCTATTACGAGATGCAATCGGGGAAGTTTATTAGATGGGAAATAACTTCGCGTTAGTGGGACGTGTTCGATCGATTTGGAAGATATGTACATAGATACTAAACTGCGTTACGATCCAACGATATTTGGCTTCAATTAAAATTATTAACAATTTCATTGTTAGTCAAAGCAAACGAATAAAGTGTCTTAATATATATATATATATATACATATATATGAAATGAATAGACTTTACAAAAAATGTATACGAGTTTGCCTATATTCAGGGGCTCCTTCTTTTATACATACAATATAGAATACTTTCAGGGGTTACATTTGCATATAAGGTGGCCTACTTTCCGGGCTTACTTATACATACAAATGTGGCCTATCTCCAGGGGCATGGTTTGAAACATTCTCCTTTTTTTTTTCCTCCCGACATATTCACTGACCAAAAATAAGACAAACGATTAGATAATCGATCTGGTCGAGTTTAATCGTTTGAAATTAATGTCGCGTTCGGGATTGAAGAAATAATCAAGGATAGACAATGTTCTCCAGGGACAAAATAAAAATTCGTATTTCTTATCGGAATACAAGCGACACGAGTTCGAGTTGGTGAAGGTGTCTAAAGAACAGCAGCATCGGGTCGGTGTGAATGTGGAAACAACAAACGACGATAAGACATTCGAGGAAAAGTTTTGTCTCGGGATATATACACTTGTGAACTAAACAACGCGGAGTTGTACCATATCGGACGACTAGAGAGCAGCGCATTTTATGCCGGCGTTATGTCCCTTTGTCGTTTACAAATTAGGGCTTGCCTCTTTACAAGCTCCTATCTGCGAAAACTTTCTACGGGCGGATTACCGGTATCGTGTAAACCGTGAGACGTCTGACGGAGTATCGGATTAAAGCAAATTTCCTCCACGACGGTATATAACTTTCCTACGTTTTACACTCAATCCGTTTCTTTCTTACCACGATATCCTCGTATTATCTTTATCATAAAAATTTTCATCGTAAAAATTTCAATAAATATATACCGTTAAATAAAACGCGACACAATTATTACGCGTTAATAATTCAACATAATTTAATAATATTTATATCACTAACGTTTTCTCTAATCTTGTTACTTTGAAAACGTATATCAAAAATAATTGCTAGTACTGTATTTTTAACTTCATTTTTGTTAACATTACGGAGAGACAGAGAGAGCAGAGAGAGAGAGAGAGAGAGAGAGAGAGCAGAGGAATACGCTCGTATACCCGAAAGGATCATTTCCCGGTTAAACGAAAGAGAGAACGTTACACTTTTGTACGTTTACGTACGTCCGCCTATAAATAACCGAGGGCCGCTTTCCGGACAGTCTTGTTAACGTAAAAAGAGCTAGCGAAATGGTCACTGTACCGACGGACGAGACCGACCCTTGCAAAAAAGGAAGAAAAAAAAAAGGGAACAACTAGAGAAACAGAGAGAAAAAGAGAAAGACAAAGAGAGAGAGAGAGAGAGAGAGAGAGAGAAAGAGAGAGTGAGAGACAATGAAAGACAGACAGACAGAGAAAAAGAGAGAGAGAGAGAGTGAGAGAGAAGGATTAAAAAGACAACAACAACAAAAATTGGACGAGTAGGTGGAAACCGAGGAAAAATCGGTTAGGTGAGAATATATAAATTTTGCGTGCGCGTACGAAAGGTGGACGATAAAATTTTTGTCATTCTCGAACATTGTCCGGTGCGTTTTGACGCAGAGAAATGAATGCTGCTGGGGTTCGGTGGTGATGGTGATGGCGATGATGGCGAGGAGAATGTGAAAGTGGAAGAGAAAGAGGGAGAGGGCTTAACGTGGATGTGGAAAAATTCGTAATATTTCCTACGGATTCTACGCCGTGGCTCACTTCACAAAATTTACGATCGATCGATCTTATTTGCATTCACGTCCGGTTAACCGGCCGCTGGTGTCGGCGTATCAATTTTTACGAGCCATCATCGAATACTTTTTCAAACGTGAATCTTTGATCGTGTCGAATCAAAGCGATCGTGTTTCTCTAATATCTCGTCTATATGTATATATATATATATGAATATGAACTTATGTATTTTGCTTTTTTTTTTTTTTGTTTAGTTTCTACAGTTTTCTTTCGATTATTTCATCTTTTACTCTTTTGAAATTTCCTTTCTTTCTTGCTCTTTTTTTTTTTCTTTTTTTTTAGCTCTATTCGCAAATTAATTACGGACGAAGTAAAGGTCGATTTTTTCTCAACATAATTTTATTCTCAGGTAGATCAAGGAAATACGCGCGTGTGGGGAGTGTAGGCGGGGGAGGGTGATAGAGGGAGGAGGGGGGAGGGTGCGAGTTCATTCACGAGATTAGAAATACTTGGAATTTCTTTAGTTCGTATTTCTGATTTTGCGAGTTCGACGACATTCTCGATAGGTTTGTTCTAAGTCTGTTCAACGATAAAGGCCGAAAGTTTCGTGTTTCCACGAACGTCAGGGATCCTTGGAATTCTCGAAATCCCATTAACCTGAGATTTCGTCCTGGAAACGGATCGCGTCGTTCGTTCGTTCGTTCGTTCGTTCGATCCCAGTTTTCTATTTCTATTCTTTATCGAATCGATCGGTAACAACGGTAAATGGATTCCGTTCGATCGAATCTTATTTGCGAACTAAGGACATTAGGGGGGGGACGGGGAGGGGAAAGGGGGAAGGGGGCCGTAAAGGAATATGATTCTCCGCAAAAGTTTCTAAATTGAAATCTTCCCTTTTTTCTAACTTTATAATCCCCTCGCCAACCACCCATCTTTCCCTAATAAAATTAAGCCAAGTTTTCTCGTACGAATGTTATCGAACGTGATTATCGCCACGTTCCGAGGAATTTTTTTTCTGGTTATTTCTTTTTCTTTTTTTTTTTTTTTTTCTTCTTTACTCCTTTTCGAAACAAAAAGAGGAAGGAAAATGAATTCGCCTCGTCATCTCCGCGAATCGCGGTGATCTCTTTACCCGCCAATGAAAGAGGTAGAGAATGAAAATAAGTAGGTAAGGAAATAACATAGAGAGAGAGAGAGAGAGAGAGAGAGAAGAAAGAAAAATGACGAAGTTATTGCTAAGGTCGATGGATTCTCTCTTATAATTCATTTTTTTAACGATATCGCACGGTGATATATATTGTATATCAAGTTGGCCGAGGACAGAACTCGCGAGTCAAAGTTACACCGGCGGTCGTCAATTCGCTTTTCATTGACAGTACCTGCGTTGAATTTAGTGCTCAGGGCGGGAACAGGAAACGAATCCGCCGTTGACAATGATTAATTGATCGGAACGAGGGGTTTGGTACAGTGGCAATCCAGATCGAGGCCATAACAGGCGAGGTAACGACGTGTGATCATGGCCTCTTCCTATGTCGTCCAGTTCGATACCTACATCAATTTTTACGAGCATAGAAATCGATGATTTTTCCTTTTTTTTTTTTTTTGTGGAGGGGAGAGTGGCGTGTGTGGAATGGGGATTTCGTTGAGACCGAAAGAAGAGAGAGAGAGAGAGAGAGATAAAAGAAAAGGGAAAAAAAAAACGTTATCGAGAAAAGATGGATCACGAAGGATCCACGTTTGCACGTTAAACATCGCAAATATCATCTCTCCGAAGACATCCAACGGGAATTAAGTATCTCTGTTTTTTTTTTTTTTTTATTTGTTTTATTCTCCCTCCCCGCCCCTCCACCCCACCTCAACCCCGTTCGAGCAGCGTACAAACAACATCCATCACGTTTCATTTTTCTACTATACTTCTTTCCTTTTGGTTGTTTCGATTTTCTCGTTTTCCTCTTCTTTTTTCCTTCTCTATCCTTTTTGTTCTTTCTTTTTTTTTTTTGTTTACTTTATTAACTAGAGATTTCGAAAGAGCATATCAATCCTCGTGAGCGGCGCTCTCTGTTTGTTTATTTTTTTTATTTATTTTTTATTTTTTTTTGTATTATACGTCTATTAATTGAATCCCCGTGATAAGCACGAGCAGTAAATCAATAATATTCTTTTTAGAGACGAGAGAGAGAGAGAGAGAGATAGATAGATAGAAGAGAGATAAAGGCAGAGAGTGGCTTTTGAAGGGTGAAATTTTTTAAAGCGTTAAGTAAAAGGAAGGATGAAGAAAGAACAGAGAAATTGAGAGGAACGCTCTCAGTAATTTACTTATAAAATTACGAATACCGAGGTATCCGATGAAAACCACAACGAAACTCGGCGTAAACCGTCGAAAGAAGTTTCGGGCTAAAAAGTAAGATAGAGAACGAGAGAGAGAGAGAGAGAGAGAGAGAGAGGGAAAGGGAGAAACCGCTAAGATGTTGTTTTATAACTGAGAAAGTGGCTCGTTTGAAAGGAGCTTCCTTCTCTCTCTCCCTCTCTCTTTCTCTCTTAATTAATAAGCCTGAAAATATGGCTCTCTCTCGCCTTTTAGAACTTACCCTATGATTTTAATATCCCACCAAGTTTTCACCGAAAGCTCGTCGTTATCCTTCATCCTCCTTTTATTTCGTTGTCTTTGCTTTCGTTTATTTTCCTCCTCGACCTCCTCCCCCTCTCCCCCCTCACCCGACGATAATTATCGTCGACGAATGATATCGCGATACGTACGATGAGTTTTATCGTTTTTAAAAACGTTAAAACGAATCGTTGGTTCTTATCGAATCAAAAGATCGTTTGTTTTCCTTTTTTCTTTTCTTTTATCTAAACGTTAGGTACGAACGTTGGGTAAGCGTCGATGATAATCACAGTACGCGCGCTTTGTTTATAATAAACAAATTTGAACGTCATGTATTCGTACTTACGTACGTACAGGTTCAGTTTATTCTCGAACGTCGAAGGGAAAACAAGGTGGAGCACGGAGTCCGATACAACTTATTAAAATTTGGCGTTGATTAATTTTCATCTTTTTTCTTCAGATAAACACACGAGCGCGCGCGCGCGCACACACACACACACACACATAATATAAACGCGTGCATGTACGTACGTGGCATACGTGAACGACGTATCAGTAACTTTAAATATCCTTTTTAATGGTTCCGAGCGATTTTATCAAAAGGATTTTCATCTCTCTTTTTTTCGTACTCGTATACGACCGAGATCGTCGTTATTTTCATTTTGAAATACATAGAGAGAAAAAGAGAGAGAGAGAGAGAGAGAGAGAGAGAGAGAGAGAGAGAGAAGATGTAATTATAACATTAATTAGAGTACCATCCAAGGGTGAAAATTAACTTTCAATTAGGATTAAAATAAATCTTGCCTTTTGAAATTAAGAGAAGAATCGGGATCGACTGATTTAAATTATTCCATTCTAATGGATTCTATGACTTAGAGGGAAACCGTTTTCAAGACGAAGAGAGAAAAAGAAAGAGAGAGAGAGAGAGAGAGAGAGAGAGAGAGAGAGAATAATTTGATAATTCTTTCGTATTTGAAATGTTGGCAACGATGCGATATAACGATCATCGAAGGAACCTAATTATTATATAAAATTATATCCTTATCAAATATAATTACGATTAATTCTCTTATACGACGATAAGTATATTAATTCTAATGTAGATTGAGAAAACTAAATACGTGAGATTAGAGTTTAAGTTCGTCCCTCGATGATCGATGCGTTGGAAGATAAAATGGAATATGGTTTCGACGATATTTTTCCTTTCGAAAAATTCGATTCGATCGGAAATAAAGGATACGAATGGGACAAGCTTTGCCGCGTATCATGGTCGTCGTAGTAGTCGTGTAGTCGTCCTTGAGTTTATTACACGCCCTCATGGACATCGAAAACAATGCGAACGAAATTTGTATGGGAAAACATAAGGGATGGTAGAGAAGGGAGGGGAAAAAAGTGCGGAGAGGTTTGCCGACGAGGAAGACAATGTGCGGTTGGAATTTTTCGAGGTTCCGGTTTTTCGAGGGGATGAGTATGAGTATGAGGATGAGGATGAGGAGGATGAGGAGGATGAGGAGGAGGAGGAGGAGGAACGGACAAATATTTTCTCGGTGGCTGTGCCACGACGTTTTCCTTCCCGACGATTTTTCCTTTAAAAAGGAAACTCGACGTGCTCTGTCCGGGATATACAACCCGCGAACACGACGTTCTTCCCGAATTCCATTTCGTTCGTGTTTGAAATTACATTGGAAAGTTTCCTTCTTCGACTTTCTCTCTCTCTCTCTCTCTCTCTCTCTCTACCTTGTATCTCTCTCTCTATCTCTCTTTTTTTAACGTCGTCCACCTTTTCCATGGGTTACACACTAACGTAGATAGAAACTTTAACGCGTTCCTCGTTATCGGATAATTCGACAGGCGTAAAAACTATTCTCCGAGACGAAATCTTTCATTTTCTTTTATCTTATATCAAATTTTCTTCTTTATTTATATATCTTTTTTTTCCCCTTTCCCTCTCTCTCTCTCTCTCTCTCTCTCGTCGGACAAATAGATTGACAGATCCTAATATTTTCTTTTTCACTATTATTATACCTAATACCGTCCGTCTGCGGTTTTTTTTTATTTTTTTTTTTTTTTTTGTTTGTTTAGTAACACTTCATGAGGATCGATCGCATGCACGAACGTGAAAAATATAAGATTATTTACTAACCGATGAAAATACATAGAAGGGACGGAAGGAAGGATGGGAAGGATATAGAAGGAACTCGAGCACGTTCGAAACCAAGAGGATTTCGCTTTAAAGATCTGCAAGCGAGATTATTGCGTAAGGAGAATATCTCGTAACCGGTTCAAGCTGTTACCAAATACGTGCCTAGATCTAACGGGCTAAGATGCTACAAAATCGTAAGATTATGTTCTACGAGAATATCTAATGATAAAGAGTAACGGAGAAAGGAAAAAGGTTCAAAGATAGAAAGAGTGAGAGAGATAGATAAAGAGACATAGAGAGAGAGAGAGAGAGAGAGAGAGAAAAAGGGATTACTTGAGACAGTAGTTTCCATTGAGAATTATGATCGCTCTAATATCCGAGGTAATTTCACAGTAAAACGTTCAGACCTTTTCCGCTTTGACCCTGTTCTCCCTCAATCTCTTTCACTCTCCCTCTCTCACACACACACACACACACAAACAATATCTCTTGTATGTGTTCATTTTACGAAAACAACACAAGCGAATTTCGATCCGTAGCTTAGCGAGATAACTCTTCTCGAAACGCGTGAGATAGGTGCTCTGTTTTAATCCAGTCTGTTCTCTCCCTATCCCTCTCTCTCTCTCTCTCTCTCTCTCTCTCTTTCTCTTCGTGTATATGCGTGTGTGTGTGTATTGTATCCGTGTATCTCTCTCTCCGTCTCTCTCTCTCTCTCTCTCTCTCTTTGTCGACTGTATAGGACAAATTAGCCGACCCAACGTCAAATAAATCGAATTAACAGAGCCCCGTTAATGGGATAGATACTTGCACTCGGCCAAAACCTGACGACCTAAGCTCGACGAGCCAGATAATCCACTTATAATCGATTAATTATTTAACATACCCTTCCCCTTCGATCGAACGTTCGATCATCGTTCACGATTTCCCACCAGAATCGATCACAAATCTATTATCTATGATACATATCGTTTCTCGATCGTTTTTCTTTCTTTATGTATTTTTTCCCCTTCCTACCACCCATCTCTCTCTCTCTCTCTCTCTCTCTCTCTCTCTCTCTCTCTCTCTCTCTCTTTCTGTTTTTCGTTATCGTCACTATCGAACATTCCCGTCACGGGTTATCGATCACGGGTACCCCCGATTCTAACTCGTACCAATCGAACGTTCGTTAAACCATTTTTATTTGTCGATTCGTCGTATCGATTTAAATTACGATAGAATCCTCTTATAATACATACATACATATATATATATATATATATATATATATATATATATATATATATATATGGAAACGCGTGCGTTTATATTTAAAACGTACTACAGGAAACTCGCGTCCAATGCGCGTGGCTAAGCGTGTTCGATCGACGAACAAAACGATAGTTATTTCGCGTGCGAACAGATCCGATCCATATCCACTTTTCCTACCGATTACTCTGTCAATAATAATTAATTTCTCTGTCTCTATTCTGTCGTATCTCGTTGAAAAGTAAATTCGTTAGCGGCCGCCCGCAATTACGTTGCAACCGGAAATATTTGCCAAGGGACGGGGTTCGGTGCTGTGTGGCCACGGGATGAGGAGGAGAAAGAGGAGGGGGAGGGGGAGGCTAGGGACTGGGAAGAAGGGGTTGGTGGGAGTAAAATTTCGATATACTTGTTCCTAGATTACCCCATACATTTATCATTATATAACGTTACCGTGTGGTACATAATATATATATATATATATATATATATATATATATATATATATATATATATATATATGTATGTATTTCTGTATGTATTTCTGTATGTATTTCTGTATGTATTTCTGTATGTATGTACGTACGTATGGATGTATTCGCATTTCGAAGTCCATTAGTCGAATTTCACGAATTTCTATAGCGTTCTGTTCTCTATTTGATAAAATATTGAAAGGAAATAGAAGAGGAGGAGAAAGAAGAAGAAGAAGAAGAAGAAGAAGAAGAAGAGGAAAGGAAGATAAAGAACGAAATTAGAAAATTGAGGAAGAGGGATAGAGAAATCCCATAATATATATGTATATAGATAATCGATTTTGAAGTGAATTAATTTGAGACGTTAATTTTCTAGTCTTAAGCGTTGACTTTATTAGTGGTTGATGGTGATGATGATGGTGGGAAATTAACGGATTCTGTTGGGATTATCTTTGTACATCGGGAATTAATAGGAAAGCTTGTACTAGAACGGTAAGGATTAACCACGACAATTCACTGATGTTTCCCGAGATCCCGGAAATTTTACAAACCGAGATAGACAGATATATATACATATGTATCTAGAGAGTGAGAGAGAGAGAGAGAGAGAGAGAGAAAGGGGTTCACCATGCATTGAACGCATTCAAATCGAGATGCATCTTGCTCAGGCTGTTGACAATGTTGCATCCCTTGCGCACTCCCCCTAGTTTACTGGAGATATGTATCGAGTGCGACTTGCGAGCGACCCTAGGGCACACAGGGTCAACGACCTCGAACGACGAGTTTCTATTTCCAAAGCTCGACCAAGCTACCCCTTGGCTCGTGTACACGTACATACATACATACATACATACATACATACATACATACATACATACATACATACATACATACATACATACATACATACATACATACATATACATATATATATATATATATACGTACGCGTGTATACTCGGCATACCTGCGTAAGATTTGATAACGTCCCACTTCTAACCACATTAATTTTCCGGAAGAATTTTCTTCATTTATCACTTAACCAACGGGCCCTGCAACTATCTAGACGATTAATTTCTAATATTTTCCCTTCGCGTTAGTTGTTCCGGACGATGCTTAAGCTCGATTTATTCGTTATGAAGAAATTCCGCGTTATTACTTTCCGAAGAAAGATAGATAGACAGACAGACAGATAGATAGATAGAGATAGATAGATCATGAGAGAGAGAGAGAGAGAGAGAGAGAGATGATGATGGAATGAGATACGAAGAAAGAGATAGATTCATAGATAAATAGATGGATAGATGTATGGACAGACGGATAAGACAGTGCATCAAATGGAGTAACTAGGTTCTATAATTTCTCTTCTTTCTTTTTTTTTCTTTTTTGCTATTTTTTTTCTTTTTTTTTTCGAAATTTCATCTGTGAGTAAAATGCTCTCGCTAAGCTTCACTTTAGAGTATGTATAAGTTTTACTTCCTTCCACCGTGTCGAATCTCATGCACTATGCACTTTGAAGCGAAGATCAAAGCTAACGTAAAGTGTGTGTGGGAGTGAGAGAGAGAGAGGGTAAGAGAGAGAGAGAGAGAGAGAAAGAGAGAGAGAGACAGGTACGTGGCCAAGCTCGGACGAATTTCTACTTTCGAAGCCGTCAGCTTCGCATAATACATATACGATTTTTGAAACGACCAACCCGTCGTTACTCTCTACCTATGATATACACATACATACATACATACATACATATATATATATATATATATATATATATATATATATATATTTATATATAAATATACACTTTACCCTGGGTAAAATGCGAATACAGAGAGAAAGAGAGAGTCCCGAATTTATAATATACGTCGTCCGATCCATGAATTTTCTCTCTCCATTTTTATATTGTTACTTACCAGCGATAGGAACTCTCGTTCTGGTTTTATTTTATTTTATTTTTATTTTTCCTTTTATTTCTATTTTCATTTCTTTTTTTATTTTTATTTTTTTTATTTCCTGCAACGTAAAAGCATCGTCCTATTTTCGAAAGGATAGCATAATCTTTCTTCGAGTCTCTTCACTCTCTCTCACTCTCTCTCTCTCTCTCTCTCTCTCTCTCTCTCTCTTTCTCACTCAATTTCTCTTTCTGTCTAATACGTTCATATTTGATACTCGTTGATGTGCAGAACGCGTCGTACGACGGCAGTCACGTATACGAGCTGGTAATTTCGCAAAATGAAGTCGAACTTCATGCTTTCATAGGCCTCTCGTTGAGAGAGAGAGAGAGAGAGAGAGAGAGAGAGAGAGAGAGAGAGAGAGAGGGAGAGAGAGAGAGATAGAGAGAGATTCTCATTCACTTAAAACTTCGGATTTCACTTCGAAGATAGTTCGTTGAGTTACGAATTTCCTTACGAGTTTGTGAGAACGTATTTTGAAGTTACATTTGAAATGTGATTTTTCTTTTTCCTCTCTTCCTCCACTCCCTTCTCCTCCTCCTCCTCCTTATTCTCCTCCTCTTATTCTTTTCTTATTCCGACGTAACAGTAATAGCAATAACATTTTACGAGCAATGAAATTACTCGTTTCATATTTTTCCTTTTTTTTCCGTCTTTGTTCTTTCTTCCATTTCTCTCTCTCTGTCTCTCTCTTTGTATTTTATCTTATTTTATGTTCTCTCTCTCTCTCTCTCTCTCTCTCTCTCTCTCTCTCTCTCTCTCTCTCTCTACTCCTCATTTTTTTTCTCTCTATCTCTGTCTCTCTCTCTATCTCTGTCTCTCTCTCTTTCGAGTAAAGTTCCCTCGAGCGTGACGTTATGTTCGACTTTGATTCTCGACGTTTACGATCTTACCACGCAATTCTCGAGTAGGAATTCTCGGGGAACCACAAGCGAGAATTTCAACGGGAGGACGAAATGTCGAGAGAAATCGGAGGTTCGAGAATGGGCTTTACGAAAAGGAGCTTGAACGGCCATTACTTGCTCGAGGACACATCGAAACGTGTGATAAGGTTCGACCTTACGTTGGAATTCAACCGGTTCCTTCCTTTTTTCCTTTCTTCCCTCTCTAATCTCCGAGATAACTCGTATAAGATCGTAGGAATCCTATCGGAAATTTTACAGATTGCCACTACTTTTGTTCGTTAAAACTTGGCCGAAGTTTAAATGGTCTACGATCATTTGCATGTAGCGTCGAAATTATTTGTCGTTGACAATTGACAAGCAAGAAAAATAAAAAATGTCTAATATCCGTCCTCCCCCACCCCTCTCATCGTAATCCTCAAATATTTTTAAATCGGGACTCGCTTTGTTTATTTTTCTTTTTAAGAAATATTGCTTTTATCGTTGCTAACTAGACGACGATAGTTTTTAGCGTAGCTAATTAGATAGTTAATGGCGTCTTAGAACTCGTTCATCGATCATCGACATCCATTGTAGAAAATACTGTCGATTATTCAATATCCAGACCAAACTACTTTTTATATTTTCGTAAGAAGTATTGCCTATTTTTAGGAACTCATCGATCAATCATTCGATATCGATCATCGAAAATTCGATCGATTTCTTTCAACATCTAAACGTATTATTATTATTTTTTTTTTTTTTCAATACAACCGTGCAAAAATTGTTGCCTAACGTTAGGAACTCGACGCTAAAGTTAGTTCCGTTAATTAGCCGCTAGATGGTGGTAGAAATTCGATCATTCGATACAGATTATCGAAAATATAAGTATAGATCTTTCATGATCCGAACGATCATGGGATCTCGAACGAAGTACATAAGTAAAATTCAATGTTTCTTTTTTTTCTTTCTATTTCGTTCGAATGTTATTTCGAAGAACTCGTTTAGAAATGTTTTGCAATACTTGGATAGAAATGATATAAAAATAACATTCTCCGCGTTGCGGATAGTATCTTCAGGCAGACGTTTTATATATATATATATGTGTGTGTGTGTGTGTGTGTGTGTGTGTGTGTGTAGGTATATGAAGATATATACCAAAGATTACATGGAATACATGTATTCTATTCATACACGATCATGTAAATGGAGGAGGAATATAGATCAAAGCATGTCGGTACCGCATCGAACGTTCTCTGTATAGTTTCAATGTATTTTCCTTTTGACCTTGTGAAAAGGCCATACCAGTGATGTTGGTATATAGGAAAAGGCCTGTAATCGTTTCGTTGAAAGGATCAAGAGATCGAAATCTAGAAAAAGAGAGAGAGAGAGAGAGAGAAGGAGAGAATTTAGCCGCGTCTCGGTATAGTACGGGTTGAAGTATCCGAACGAATAGCATCGAGTTTTTACTTTGGTTGTCCGAGTTCGTAGACCACCATCCATCTTTCATGGAATTCCCAATTGATCGCAAACAAGATGACTCCGTTACGATCGTTCTCGCGACCGCGAACTTGCCAAAGTGAGAAATGGATGTCGTACGTTTCTTTACTAACGTATTACCAACGAACCATCGCTGCGGACTTTTTTACACGCGGAGCTCGTTTTTCTTATGAAACGTTAAAAGAAACGACAAATATGTAGATACGAATTGATCATTCCTTTTTCTATTTCTTTTTCCTTCTTCTTTTTTCTTTTTTCTTTATCGTATTTCACCTTTCTTCTTCGAATTTTTACCAAATCGACGACGTACGGATGAAAATTGCGCGATTAACTTTTTGCTTGATACGAAAAACTTGTCCCTTTTTTCTTCTTTTTTCTTTTTTTTTTTTTTTTTTCATTCAGTTAAGATTATTAGATTCTCGACGGGGGAGAAAAAAATTTCGCTAACGCACCAAAGATCGATTCTCCCATACGCGTATTTAATTTTATTAACGAGGATTTATGAGAGATTATGTGTGTGTGTGTGTGTATATATATATATGTATATATATATATATATATATATATATATAGACGATATTTTAACGTAGAGAAATCTACGTAAGGGAAATTAAAAGTCGAGCCTAGCGAGATCATTCTCGATCTTCTCTTTTTCTAAAAGTACAGAACGAAGTAAAAAGTTCCTAAACTTGTAGTTTTATAACGTGAAAGGAAAGAAGGAATGAGTGAACGGAAGAATGAAGGAAGGAAAGAAAAATAAGAAATTAGCTTGAAAAGTCACGAAAAAAGAAGACTGATCGATTCTTTTTTGTTTATTTTATTTTATTCTATTTTTGTTAAATCAACCATTAACTCTCGATTGATCATCCTGAAATTGGGTTATTAAGAAAAATTTTCATATTCGGTTGATGTTAATTTTATTTACGAAGAATTTCTTATCATTTCTTTTTTGTCTCCTCTTTTCTTTTCCTATTCTTTTCTTCTTAAGATAAACGATGATACGTAAGGAACGATGCGAGATCAATTTTTGCCTAAGACGACTCTCGTTAATATATTTTCTTGTTAATTACGTAGATATCTCACTGCTTGTAATTACAGTAGCCAGACGTTAACAAATGATTCTCTTTGGTCGAAGAAACTATATAACGAAGGATATATATATCTATATATATATATCTTAGTCTCAGTCTATTTCTCCTTAGTTCAATCATTCATTCATTCATTCATTCCTTCATTCATTTATTCATTCGTTCGTTTATTCATTCAATGATTCATTCACCTATTCATCCATTCGTTCATTCTAATGATAAATGACGATATAAATCGATCCAATCGTTATAACAATCTAATTGTGTTTACCGTAGATTATAAATCGATTCGACTGTCGTTTTGATTTAATCCTACCTTTAATCTTCCTAAACGTGATAGTAATTAAAGCATCGAGACGTGCATAAATGATCCTCTTGGTTTATATAGATTGACTATAGAAATGGTACCTATATGTTTTGTCGATCCTGTCTAGTCTCTCTCTCTCTCTCTCTCTCTCTCTCTCTCTCTCTCTCTCTCTCTCTATCTCTCTCTCTCTCTTTTCCTTTCTCTTAATCATTTAGGATATAAGAAAAAGCTTAATCTCGCATAATTTCGCGAACGAATATCTCCCTCTCCCTCACTCTCTCTCTCTCTCTCTCTCTCTCTCTCTCTTTCTCTCTCTTTCCTCTTTCTCCTTTCATCCTTCTCTATCATCAACTATCTATATATCTACATCTCCGTCTTTCTCTTTGTCTTACTCTCCGCAAAGACGTTTAATCGGTAAGACAGCGGTATTGGAAATGCGATTCTCGCTGGACGATAAATCACGTTGGGGGAAAGATCGTATCTCCGGATCGGTCCAGTGAAGCAAACGAGAAAGAGAGAGAGAGAGAGAGAGAGTGTGTGTGAGAGAGATGGAGCTACGAGTAAGTACTTCTCGTTCTCAAGTACGCAAACGGTAGAGCAGATGTGCCGTTTTGGCAAATCGAGAGAGATCAGAACGGCATTCCTCTTAGAAGCGAATATACGAAAGCTTGGAATAGAAAGGGAGAGAAATTGAGATCGGGATCGAGCAAGAGAGAGATAGTGATAGAGATAGAGACAAATATATATATATATATATATATATATATATAGAAGCCAGCTCGAATTCTCAATATGCCGGCATGACTTCGCGTCTGGCATGAGCCACCGTTCGTTCACGCGGAATCTTATTGAAAGGGTAGATAGGCAGAGGTGCTTCTCTTCTTTCGTCTTTTCCTCCCTTATTCTTCTTATTTCTCTCTCTCTCTCTCTCTCTCTCTCTCTCTCTCTCTCTCTCTCTCTCTCATACCAATCCTTCTCTTTATCTTCCCATACTACCCGTTTTTCCTTTCTTTTTCTCCTCTTCTGCTTCTTTTCATTTTCTTTTTCTATCTTTGGCTTTTTCTTTTTTTCTTCTGTCTTATCTTTCTCTTTTTATCTTCTGTCTTTTCTTTTTCTTACTCTCTCTCTATCTCTCTCTCTATCTCTGTCTCTCTCTAAATCTAATTCTATGCACTTATATAACTATATGCACTTTTTATCGCTCGATGAAATATCGAGAAATGAATCGTCATCGGAGTTAACATCGCCGTAGCATCAATTTTGATTGACGCGATTGATTGAAAATTGATAGACAATTATATTTACTTATACATACATGCATGCATACATACATACATACGTATATATATATATATATATATATATATATATATATATATATATATATATATCAAATCGTATTAATACGACGCATAATTATAATTATCACACACATGCCTACGTACGTACGTATATACGTTTTTTCGAATAGATTTGAGATCGATGAAACATCGAAAAATGAATCGTCATCGGAATGAACATTGGCGTAGCATCAATTTTGATCGGCCCGATTGATTGAAAATTCATAGACAATTATATTTACTTATACGTACACACACACACATATATATACATATACGTATATTCATATATCTAATCGTATTAATACGACGCATAATTATAATTATCACATACACACATACGTAAGTATATACGTTTTTATTTTTTTTTCGAATCAATTTGGGCTCGATGTAATATCGAAAAATGAATTGTCATCGGTCACCGTAAACATCGGCGTGGTATCATGTTTTGATTGACGCGATTGATTGAAAAATCAATCTTCATTGATACGGTGGTGAAGGGTGGTGGTGGGAGGAGAGGGAGGCATTATAAGCGTTGGCCCGATCTCTAACCTGTTCACGAGGATGGAACACGCATTATTTCCAGGGTAGGTAATCTCCACCCTACACCCACCCTTCCTACCGCCCTTATTACACATCGCGGTGTGAAGCGAGCCAGCGCATTATATTCTGTTATATTCGTGAACATGGTGGTGCGTGCTTGCGCACGTAGATAATGTCAATTGAAATTAGGTATTCGGTAAACATCGACGATCTTTCTATCCATGTAGAAACGATAATAATAATCCTGTTCCAGTTGTCGTATATTCCGTAATGTCGGTTCGGGAAATCTCAGTACTGTTCTCGAACGAATGAACGAGGAGAAGAACAGAGAGAGAGAGAGAGAGAGATAGAGAGAGAGAGAGAGAGAGAGAGAGAGAGAGAAAGAGATGGTTAGATGGATAGATGGATAGATGGGTAGATAGATAGATAGATAGATAGATAGAGAGGCAGACACGGATAGACAGAATGCGAGAGAGAGAGAGAGATGGGGATAGAGAGGGGTAGAAAAAGAGAGAGAACTATAGGAAAGATGTCATTTTTGTTGAGATATTACCTGCCTCTTCGTGTTTGTAGCAGTAGAACCCTCGCAAAATTTACGACGAAGGAAGAACGTTCCTCCTTTAAGGTGATATCGTAAGCGAGAAAGAGAGATAGAGAGAGAGAGAGAGAGAGAGAGAGAGAGAGAGAGAGAGAGATATAGGGAGACGGCTATTATTTTTTCCTCCGTGATATAAATCTTAACTCGAATCCTTCGAGACATTCATTTGACGACGCTTCCGATGAAGTTATCGCAATGTGAAATTTAACGAACGACGATGTACTACCAGAGTCTATCATATTGCATATATACATACATATATATATATATATATATATATATATATATATATATATATATAAGTAAAATTATTATAATCAAAAGTTTTCGTTTCGAATGGAATTCATAGCAAGCGCGTTCGAACAATCGTTAATAAACCGACGGGATCTGATTGAAATACAATTTTTATTTTTCTTCTCTCTCTCTCTCTCTCTCTCTCTCTCTCGATCTTCTGGCCATCTTCGATGGCCATCATCCTTGCACGAATTAAGTGGAATATTTATTTTTTTCTTTCCTTTCGGGTACCATCTCGTTCTCTCTCTCTCTCTCTCTCTATCTGTCTATCTTTTTTCTTCTCGTTTTTATCCGTTTCATTTTTCCTCTCTCTTTTTTATTTTTCCTTTTTTTTTTCTATTTTTTGATTACTTTTTATCCATCGAACTTACCTATCTACCAGCAAAGTTATGACCACGTATTATGGGTACATCCTGTACGTAAGCGAACGATACACGCTCGGTTTAGTGCCTATTCATCCACGATCGCGTAAGCACAATGCTGACATTTTTGAAGTTTTCTATGGTAAGCGCGTAAAGGATGGATATTATTCCCTTCCTTATCCACCTCCTCCTCCTCCTCCTCCTCCACCCACCCTCTCTATCTCTATCTCTCTCTTTCTCTCTCTCTCTCACACACACACAGACCAGCCTGCCCTTTCACCCTATCTCCACCTACCTTTTACTCTTCGATACCCGGGCCCCACCCCTACCCCCCTAATTCCATATCCTCCCCCCCGTACCTACAAACACACACGCACACACGTGCGCGCGAGCGCGCGTTCGCCAGCCTCCCTCCCCCTCTACCCCACCCCTCCACCCACTTTTACCCTCTTTACCCTCTTAGCTCATGTGCAATAAGTCGCAGGGATATTGGAGAAGAGATCGCTGGAATCGGGAGATTTATCTGCATCGTTTGGAACGGCCTTCGAATATAAATCTCTTAATTTTCCAGACGAGGAAATCGAGACCGAGACCGAGAGAACGGGAACGGGACCGTGAACGAGAACGAGAACGGGAATGTGAACGAAAACGAGAACGAGAATCGGTACGAGAGAAGGAGAAGCTAGAATGAGAACGTAGGTAACGTGTGTGTGTGTGTGTGAGAGAGAGAGAGAGAACGAGCCGAAGGTAGGAAGAGAGAGCCTTTCCTCTCATTTTCGCCAAGGATGCGGCTATAATTCATGAAGTGGTGCTAATTCCTTGGCAACCACCGTCGCACCGTCTCGTCAAGAGGCTTTGCGCGTCGAAACAGCTTCCCCATTTCACAGCGGAGTTAGGAAATGTATTGTTTTCCACGAAAGAGGAGAGGGATTTTCGTACCCCCGGAAAATCTGTCTAATGGCTTCCTAAAACGGCTCCCACTCACAACTTTCACAACTGCGAGAAACCTTACCAGGCTGGATATATATATATATATATATATATATATATATATATATATATATATATATATATAATAATAATAATTTGTGAAGGGGTAGGAAGAGGAGGAGGGAAAAGAAAGGAAGGAAAAAGAATTATTTTCAACATTATAAATATATTATACTGTCATATATATATATATATATATATATATATATATATATATATATGTATACATATGTATAAAAGAATATATATATATATGTATATATATATAAAAGTGTATATATATATATATAAAAGAATATATATATATATATATATATATATATATATATATAAAAGTATTATATATATATATAAAAGAATATATATATATATATATATATATATATATATATGTGTGTGTATATATATAAAAGAATTATTTTCAACATTATGAATATATTATACTGTTATATATATTATACTGTCATATATATATGTGTGTGTGTGCGCGCGTGTGTGTGTGTATGCACAGATATGGGTACGTTTACGCACACGTACGTACGTCATATAATATATATATATATATAACGAAAAATCGAATGATTATTATTTGTTCTTTCGATTTCCCAACGAAACCATTAGATTCGCATGGTTTTAGAATTGTATGGTATAGTACGGTAATGAGCGCGTAGTATAATCGGAACTGCTGCGGGATGGGTTGGGGGAGGGAGGGTGGGTTGGTGGGTGGTGGTTTCGAACGAGGCCAGGGCAAATCTGATTTTGATACATTTGGTACATCGTGTGTGTATGTGTGTGTGTGTGTGCGCGCGCGCGCGCGCGAGCTGGGGGTTGCCGTTGCTGTTGCTGTTGCTGCTGTTGCTGCTTGGGTATGGAGACCGAAGCGATATTCATCATTTGTTACGGACGCTAGCACGAACGAAATTGGGCGTCGAAGCGAAATTTGCCTGGATTTACATACCCTAATAATAATAGTAATCAAAATAATAATAATAATAACTATGACACTAACAATAATATCAATAATACTATTAATAATAATAATAATAATAATAATTATTATTATTATTAATGTCGTTATCACAATTGTAATAATAACGACGAACGACTCCATTCGTATCTCTTAAAGTTCTTTTCTCTCTCTCTCTCTCTCTCTCTCTCTCTCTTTTTTTTTCTTTCGTTCTCTCCTTCTCTCCCGTTTTATCCTTCATTTCACTCGTCTCTTTCTTCCCCTGTTTTCACTATTTTCTTTTTTTTTCTTTTCTTCTACTTCTTCTTCTTTTTTTTTTTTATTTCTTCCTCACGAACTAATGATCCAGCGAGATCGAGCGATTCCTCATGTTTTTTTCAGCGTACCTTACTAAGGGCAGCCGTCCATGTTTCATTCATAAGCTCGCAAGCACACAGCGTCAGTTTGCTCCTGTCACCGATAAGAACGTGTCCGGAGATAAAGTGCGCCTCCGGAATCCTCTTCAAACATGATTTCTCACCATCCTTCTCCTCCCTGTCCATTATAAATGGGCCATAGATTTGCCCTTTCTTTCTTTCTTTCACTATACACACATACGTACACACACACGTACAGCGGTATGTACAAGCGTGAGATTGTCCTTCGTTTATAATTCACTCGTATTCTTTAAAAAGTGTCATTAAGCTTTCGAAGAGGTTCGAATAATCGTTAATGTTACATTTAATCGTACGCAACTGAGATACAACGTACGCCTCCTCCCACCTCCTCCCACCCCCTCCCTAAGTCCCTCTTTTCTCTCTATTCCTTCGTTTCATTCGTTTGATCGCATATAATCGCTCTTATCGCGTTATTAAGCAATTGTTAATTAACGAGCAACATCGTCCTGTCCATAGGTTAGTTACCCTGGACAAAGGTCGCTGATATATCGATCGTTGTATCTATACGAATGTGTCTGTCCGTGTGTGTGTCTCTCTCTCTCTCTCTCTCTCTCTCTCTCTCTCTCTGTGTGTCTGTGTGTGTTTCTTTGTGTAAGCGTATAAATATCTGAATTCGCGTGGAACGATTTGCACAATAGTTACGATCTGTTGAAAACTGGTAACACATTTCGATGGTTAGACTATTAATTAACCCTTTTGATACTACTGTTGCTCCATCTAAAAAAAAAAAAAAAAAAAAAAAAAACGGGATTTACGAAAAGTTATTATGGGTATGATTACTCTATCCATAGTACGTTTTGGATTTAGTATTGCTTTGCTATTTCTTTTTTTTTTTTTTTTTTAAATTCCCCGGCTGCTCTAATTGTTCCATTATATATAATTAATAAAGGTCAACAGCATTCCTTTATCATCATGTGCTCTATAATATATAAATAACTTTCGGAAAGCCTTAAAATCCACCTTGGAATCTGAAGAAACGTTGGATCCTGGAATACGAATCGATACCTCGATGCCTCGATTCTAAGAAGGTCGATTATTTTTAAAAAATCGAATAACGATTATGGGAGTATTTAATCGGTTACGATATTGTAAGAATAAAGTGGATTAAATTTTTTAAATCTATACGATTTTACTCGAGATAACGAGTAACTATAAACGGTAATAGTGTGTTATACTAAGGTAGATAAGAGAGAATACGATGGTGCTTATGCTAATCGTCTATCAATGAGATTCAAACGGTCAGCAGCAGGTGTTGACAGGTGTACTAATTCAACCTGTCTCAATGGAGCACACTATCTAAGCCACCTGGACCTAGGTCAAGGGTGCTTTCGCTTTAGAAGCCGTTAACGTAGTATACTCGCCATTATGCGATTGATCGATTTTCCTCCGTCTATGTGGACACCGTCCTAAGTAAGGTTGCTTTCCTAACACTAATCTCTCTCCCTCTCTCTCTCTCTCTCTCTCTCTCTCTCTCTCTCTCTCTCACTCTGATTGTCTAATAGTTATCGTTTCATTAATCGCGATCGTCGAATACTATTTCAATTCCTTATTCCCATTCGTTGCGATATTTCATTCATTTTTTCTTCTTTTTCTTTTAGCATCTCGAAACGATACGCTCGATTCTTTATTCTTCTTCTTGTACGAGGATGATGGACGAGGGTAGGACAGGGGATTGGGAGGAGGGGGCGAGGTCGAAGAAGTCGTAAGAGAAAAGAAGATCAGAGTGTTTCTCTCTCTCTCTCTCTCTCTCTCTCTCTCTCTCTATCTTTCATTCCTTTTTTCCTTTTTTTCTTCTCCAAATTCAATTTCTTTTTTTTGCCCCCCGTCTATCCGTCGCGAGTTTAAAAAAGTGAAAAGTGGTCTTCGGATTGGCACTTTTCACTCTTTATCAACCGTAAACGTTTCATTCCGTATTTAGGGTATTCCATCGAGAGAGAGAGAGAGAGAGAGAGAGCGAGAGAGAGAGAGAGAGAGAGAGAGAGAGAGACTTTGGTAGAACAGTCTAGGATCCGTCTACGAACGAGACGTAGGAGAATAGAGGCAAGCAAAACGACTAACGTCGTCCCTCGTGTCCTTGTTTTGAACGCTTAAGAGGGAAGCAAATCCCACCACGGTTGCTGTTTCAAACGGAGTGACGTTTGGACGTTTAGACCGCGGACACGTTAATGATAAAACCGAAGTATATAATACGATTGGTCGGTGTTTCAACGTCACAAAAAAAAAAAAAAAAAAAAAAAAGAGAGAAAGAAATATTTCGAACGATGTTAAATGTTTTTTCTCTCTTTTTTCATTTTATTCTCTCTCTGTTTTTTATTTTTTTTATTTTTTTTTCCTTTCGTAACAATTTAATCGACGTCAAAGCGTACCCGATCATCCACCGTAGAGATCGTTAAATCATTTTTATCTCAAAATAATACCAAAACGTTGGCGGATCTTCAATAATAACGTAACGTAACGTACGTGTGTTTGTATCGGTGTATTAGAAAAAAAAAAAAAAAATAAAAAATAAATAAATAGTGGAGAAAGAAAAGAATCGTGTGCCCGTTTTAAATTGTGAACCCGCGAATAATTTTTATTTTCTTTTATTTTATTTTATTTTTTTTTTTTTTTCAAGTAATTAGCGAGCGAACGATTAAACGATGAATATACGATGCTCTAGGTAGAGATGGTTTTTGTGCTTGATAATCGATAAAACTTACCCTCAAAGGGGTAACTAATACGTAATGGTATTGTTTGAATGAAGAAGATATGCGCACGTCAAAGAATGGACAATTGTATTGTTAGTAACAATGAAAACGACTGCGCTTTTGTACTCGACGTCGTATCTACCACCATAACTAATTGGAATTGTGGAAACTCGTTAACCTCTCTCTTTCTCTCTCTCTCTCTCTCTCTCTCTCACACACTCTCTCAATCTGTTTCTATCTTTATCCCTTCATTTCTCTTTCCAACCCATTCATAAAATCTCTTTGTATATTTACTAATTGGAAATATTATTACGAATCGACTAAAATTTAGCATCAAAGCTCTCTAAATATATATATATATATATATATATATATATATATATATATATATATATATATATATATATAAATATCGAACGTGATATACGTCTTCTTAATAAGGACTCCCATTGACGTCACATTCATTTATTTATTTATTTTTAGAAAAAGCGTTCAAAGAGACAAAGGGAGAGAGAGAGAGAGAGAGAGAGAGAGAGGATCGTAAATTATTTGACGAAGAGGATAAAAGGATCAATACATATTTCTTTCTCTATTTAATACACGACGTGCCATTTTTTACGATGACGTATAACACTTCTTTACCATTTTATTAAAAACTTTCTTGCAGAGGCACCTCCTCCACCACGAAAAGTTATCAATATCTGTTTCCAAGTAAAGACTGGCATTTGTAGATGTCGGCAAACGTTTTATTTTTTACTTCTACCGTTACTTCACTAGCACACTCCTGCATGATACTTACCCGCATTATGTACGGTCCTGTGAAGTGTACCAACGCTGTCGCTGGCAGCTATTTTTTTTTTTTTTTCCCCTTTCTTCCATCCTTTTTTCCTTTTTTTCTTTTTAATTTTATTTTCTTCAACGTCATGGTAATTATAAAAAAAAAAAGAAAGAAAAACAAAAAAGACAATGGAAAGGTAGATATGGATACACGTACCTGTTAAGATATACGTATGCATTTATTAGAGAAGTAAGAATTAAAATAAGTAAAAATGGAAAGAAATAGGTATATATAGGATATCCTTTAATTTACCTCTTTTCGTCTTTCTTTTCCTTTTTTTCTCTTTTTTTTTTTTTTTTTTTTTTTTTTTTAACAACTACGCGTTCAAACAATCGTACCCGACGTTATACGGTCGAACGAATTTAATTGTTAATGTAACAAATAGCGAACAACCGATCGTAACAAGCTCATAATTTTGGTTATTCATCGTCAAACGCTATTACGTTTCATTACTCATGACCATCAGCTGTGAAACGAATGCGCCGGCTGGCGCATTGTCGTGGTTATTATAGCTATTGATATCCGTATAACTTTGTCACCAAGCCGGAAAGACGACACCATTCTAGTAACGTAGAAATGAAACTTTGTTGTATTGCATATCCTACTGATACTAACGTGATTTAAACTCCAAAGTAAAAGAATAAAATGAATAAATGAATGAATGAATGAATGAACGAACGAATAAATAAAAAAAAAAAAAAAATGGGAAGAAAATTTATTTCGATTTAAAATCTATAGATATTGTGACCGTTCGTAAATTTCGTTCGTAAATTAGCAGGAAAAGTTTGGGGAGGAACAAAAAAAAAGAAAGAAAAAAGAGAAAAAAAAAATCGTCGTCGGTATTATCCGATCTGATTAACGAGATTAACGACGGATTTATCTTACCGGTAACGATTTAAATGCCTTTCGTTTAGGCTATTCATTTTTTTTTTTTTTTTTTTATTTAGGCATTTAAGGCTATTCATCGAATCGATATTTTTTTTTATTTTATATGTTTCGGTCATTATCTCGAACAAATGGTCGGTGTTGTTTGGGTAATGAAATATCGGTATAATAAATATCGGTAATGTGTGTTATGGGAAAAATCTGATGCAATTTTTACGCTTATTCATTTATTTATTTATTAATTTAGAAAACAAGTAGAAAATATTCCTGATTTAATGATCGTTTGTTTTTAACAAATGATACAACATTAAGTATCATAGTAATCATGGTAATATTGAAAAATGTATTTGAGGATGGCATTTGTACTGAAAATGATGAATTTTTTAATAACTTTACGAATCTCTTTTTTCCTCACTTCTTTCGTCCTTTCTCTTTCTCTCTCACACACACTTTTTTTTTTTTACTTTGAGACAAAACTATACATTATAACATCGTGGATATATTTCTAGTATCAAAAATTATTCCAGTGAAGTATTCTATTTCAGAATCTTCCTTGTACATATTAAATAATTATCTCAAACGAAATGGTCGGTATTATGCATCGATCATTACAAAAACCTGTCAGTACGTTAATCGACAATATTTCCGTATACAATAATTTTACAGCGTTTCAAATAGATCGTCAAGATTTACAATAAGTCCAGAGATAAAAACCGGATCATCGACGATCGTTACAATTAATTATTTATAATAACGTTTGTATAACGTATCATTTATTTCTCGTTATAAATAGCGACCAAAAATATTTCACGTATGCCAAACGTTTATTACGGAAAATACTTTTAACCGTTGATTAATTTAAACTACTTCGATGAAATAATTAACAATAATGACAAGAGTGGCCGAATGAATGTATTAGGAATAAGGAAATATATATATATATATATATATATATATAGTTCATGATTCTTAATTATGCACGCATAATGACCGGCTTCGTTATATAAATGTACATGATAAATTATCTCCGGCGGATTAACATTATGGGATCGGTAGCACGTGGCATTAAATTAATGTTATTATCCATTGCATGTTTCACAGTATTAAAAGCTTTATAACGTTTCCTCCGTCACACTCGCTCCCATCATTTTCAACTTTGAGCTTTAAGCACTATAATGGACAAAATTTCAATCAACGAAAATGAAAATGCCACTTATTTAATGGCATATCCGTCTTCATTCCAATGTATATTTCAATGTGTAGAACGAAGATATTCCACGATAATGCATCTACAGTTTATAATATGACTCAAGCTCTATGCAATATGACGTTTCAATCATTATAAATGCAAATAATGACATTTAATTATAACAAAATGCGTCGCATGGAATTAACATATACAGAGTTAGTCTAGAAAGTATATTCCTAAATATATGCATGTGTTTCAGTTTGTATATGTATATTTATGTACGTACGCGTGTATGCATTATATAGAGACATATATTCACAAACGCATACGCGTATAAGTATACGTAAATATACAGACACGTTATTACATATATATATAAATGTTCATGTATTATTATTTTTAAGCGAATGAATCATAGCGTTCGTAGTTATATACACCCCCATATTATTAATTTCAAGAGCGGAGATAATTAATGACGTTCATTATGAGCCTAGCGTGTGGTACGATAAAAAGATTTCAATCGAATCAACGAGGTACCGATCATTTTTATATCGTCGAATTAAATTCGACGAAAAATTAGACGAACGATAGTGAATTTAATGTCGCGATCTAATTCGAGATAACGTGCCGATGATCGGCCATGCGAGAAAGACATTTTAAAATCGCGAGGGATTAAATGTACCGGAGTATCCAGTCGGCCGTATTTGTTATTCGAGTCTCGTTTGGACGATATCTACGATTCTTTCGTTACCTTAGAAATCGATTGATACGCCTATCACGTTACATAAATGTAACATTTGACTTTCACCCGACGAATTTCAACGTAAACGCGTTTTCGATGGAAAAGAGAAATGGAAAAAAAAAAAAAAAAAAAAAAGATAAAATCGAGATAATAATGGAAGGTAAAGAGAAAAGAGAAGAGAATACAAATGCTTTACTTAATCGTGATAGTTTGTGATTTTAATCTATCATATATTGACATAAGTTATTGGATGCGAGAGATTTAGTAGACATACAAGAATTTTTCGCGCTGATACAAAATTTGTATAATTTATTATGCATTTGTTTTTATCTTTCCTTCCCTTTACACTAATTCTCACCGTTAGATACAATTTTCTCGTTTACGTACGTATGTACGTAAAAAAAAAAAAGAGAACAAAAAACGATTATTCAAATTTACCGACAAAATTCAAATTTGTCTCGCTGTCATCTCGAATGTCGGATCTCTACCGCATCCGGACAACGTGTCTCCTCGTCGTGGTAAAAATTTCGGTCCAATCTTGTTTATTTGTTTATTCATTTTTTATTTTCTCCTTTTTGCTTTGATTTATTTATTTATTTCTTTTTTGTATTATTATTATTTCTTGTTTCGATTTTTCTGTTCCTGTTTTCTTTTTCCTTTCATTTATACTTTTTATTTATACTTTTAATTCATTTTTCTGATCTTCCCTTTCCCCTCACACGCGAGAGAAATCTGTTTATATTTTTTTTTTTTCTCGTCCCGGACGATGGTCTAGCGCGTCCATGGGACCATTAATAAAAACGTAGATTACTATCTTGTCGTCCTGTGACTAATTCCGTGGCAATTTTTCATCCGTACTCTCCGCGACTCGACGAACTGGGAAAGCCGGTCATCGTTTTTCCATTCGCTTAACAAACATTTATCAGGTAGAGATAGGCTCGAGACTCTTTATATCTCTCTCTCCCTTTCGCTCTGTCTCTTTAATTTCATTCGTAATATTATTTAATTCGATGCTTAATTCGCGTCATTGATTATATTAATGAGGATAATTCAATTCAACGGATCGCCGAGCTAATAGGAAATTTTATCGTATTATATTATATTATGTTCGAATTAATTCATACATACACCTATGTTTCTGTTCGTGTTTCTGTATATTTGTTCGTATGTGTATGTGTGTGCGTGTGTGCGTGTGTGTTCTTATATCCTTTTACGTTTCACGATTAAAATTTATATTTAATTTATTTTTAATTTATTTAAAAACTATACGTTGCAAATATATGCTTGCGCGCCTGTAATAACGTAGTCAAATGTATCGCGGATGTAAATTCTTTCATTTGTTTATTTTATTTTATTTTCTTTTTTGTTAGCGTCTTTCTTTTTTTTCTTCATATATATATACACACACACACACACATATATATATATATATATATACAGGAAATAAAACTAATATAGATTGATATATAATAGTTTACAAATTTAATCGGATTTATCATGTACGTACCTATGTAGATGTACTTCTTTCTTCATTTATTAATTCTTTCTTTTTTTTCTTGTTAATTTTTCTTTTACTTTTTAATGTTTGTAACACCGGATGGGAACACCTGTTACCTTGGTTAAGCAAGAAGTCAAATACAGTAGCTTGTTCTGCTATACTTAATTATAGCTAACACTGAGAGTTATGGTCCAGAAGTGCCTAGAATATTCTACAGTTAATGTTTCCTCATTTTCCACATAGTTAAACTCGCGCTCGCGCGTGTGTGAGTGTGAGTGTGAGTGTGTGTGTGTGTGTGTGTGTGTGTGTGTGTGTGTGTGTGTGTGTGTGTGTGTATGTATGTATGTATGTATGTATGTACGTATGTATGTTAGAAAATTGACTTTCTTATTAAGTTTAAATAATTACAAGTGTGATTATTCCAACGATGACAGGATAAAAAATGAAATGGATTGAATGTTACTGGAACAAACAAATATGATTAGTTGCAGTCAATTACTTTTATATTTATATGTTAAATAATATTTTTACTTTAATCAATGTGATTAAAGTGAATGCTATTGTCACAGTAGTCCTAGGTCGAAAAAATAAATTAGTTTAGAAAATATAAATCTTTTTCGGATTTTTCTAAGGCATCCAACGCCGTGTGACTCCTCCCAGCGAATTACACTGGACCGTTCTGGTGAAAAAGTCGGTGAATTTTTTTGCCAGAGCAAGTGCAATAATTCAGCCAAGTTCCCACAGTTATCTTTATGTTATTTCTAATCTCCTCGGGTAATCCTGCTATTATAAGCAACGCTAGAATTGTTGAGGTTAGGTTTTTGTCCATATCTAACAATAGCTGCTCTTTCCACAGAGCATAATCAATCAAAGAACCTTTTTTATACTTATAAGATATAGCCCTCATATCTGTACTCCATCCTCTGTCTGCAAATGAAACCAGAAATCTCTTTTTCAATTCGGACCATCCAGCTTCCATTGTCAATACTTCGAAGGTTTCTAAGTACCAATCTGAACACGCTCTGTCTAGGAATAGTCTTAATATCCTAATCTTTGAATCATCTTCATTTATTTCATACCTTTTACATTCTTTCTGAAAATATTTCCAGCCATTGTGTTGCATTTGAATGTTTAGATGTGAATTTTTTTTTTTTTTAAATAAATTTGTCTGCTATGTCTTTTGGACCAAGTTGATTTTCTTTCCTTCGATTCTATTATATTTGTTTTCTCTATTTCTTCCAAATACAAGTCGTTAAACGTTATGTTACCCCTCTTCATCATAGTATATCTCCTTTAACTTGTCTTCAAGCGAGATCCACAATGTTATGATACGACCTATTCGAGTAAAACCTTTTTTCACTTTTGTGCAAACATATGCTTTTGTCAATTCTTCGTGTTCACTGACAAATCTCATTTCCTCCGGCAACACATATTCTTTGTCATCATCTGTTTTCCATTGAGGTTATGACAACACTACTTGTCTCTTTTTCTTTCGGCGATGTCACATATTGGAATCTAAACTGCAATCTTCTCGGAACAAGAGATTGATATCGTTGTCTTTCTGAATACATATTTTGGTTTACTCTGTTGCGAAAAATACTTACTACGTACTACGTACTACGTACTAAAAATATTTCCTACCTTTGGTCGATCCTGTCAAATAACTTGTCTCATAAAACGACAATTAAAGTCTATTATTACTGCATCTCTATTTACACTACTTAATTATCTCTTCTTAATTATATCTTAATTATATTTATATCTTCTGCATATGTTTTCTGCATCATTGCATTACCGTTCTTTATCTTTCCTTTTTCTGTCGATCGAACTTATCGCTTTATTTAATAATAATCGATCAGAGGGCGCGTGCAGCATGTGAAGCGCGGCAAATTTAAATAAATATATATATACATATATGGTTTATTATTAATTCATAGTCATTGTTATGTTAAATAGTTAATTTGAAGAATTCAATTATTTAGGAGGTCAATAAATCGTATCGAGGTGAAAAAAACAAGTTTAAAAACTTGTTTACGATCTAAAAAAAAAAGAAAGAAACAAAAAATATATTTGTATCTTTTGAAGAACCAACGAGATACAAATTAATTGTAAATTTCGATGAAATCTTTTAAGATATGACGAATAATGTCCAATTGACAAAACTTTCTAACACTTCTTGTTACTCGTAATTACTAAATTGTAATCATTATTAAATTATATTATAATTATTCTCTCATTTATTATAAATATTATATATATAGTTTTTTATTAATTTTATCACATGTAAATAAATAAATAAATAAATAAAAAAAAAAAAGAAATTACGAGATAGAGGAGGAGGTCGAGAACGACGATAATTAAATAAGAAAAAAAAAAAAAAAAAACAAAAAGGATAAAGAACAAGGAGAAAAGAAGAAGAAATATGGAGAACGATGATTATAGTAAAACCCGTTCGTTCGTTAAGAGGTTGCATTAAGCAATGTACATACATACATAACGTAGACATGCATAACATGCATATATACGTACGTATGCACGCACATTTTCATGCCTTCTCACGTCCGCCTTTCGAGCTCGCTTAAACACACGCTCGTGCCCCGAGGCCAACGTGTAATCTTAGCTTAATTCTAACATGTCCTGGTACAGAAACTCTCGCGTGTGCAAACCCTTTCGGGATCGTGCATCAATTATCTCCACCCCCTCCCACCCTTTCCGACCGTACCCTTTAACCCTTCCCCTTCGTAGCACGCATGTAATTTCAGACGACTACCCTCTCTGCTCTCGTGTGCTTTCGTCGGGTTTTATTTCATTTTTTTTCTTTCATCTTTTATTTATTTATTTTTTTTTAATCCGCGAACAAGATAACAGTCAACAGAATAAATTCGATATGACAAAAAAAGAAATATATATATATATACATATACATGTTACAAGTATGTATATATACATGTACGTTTATTATTAAAAGCTCGTACTCACAGTCGATATGAATTATACATTATAAAAAAAAAAATACTGAGGAAATAAATGTTTTATATTACTCTTCGTCTTCATGTTCTTTGTTTTTTTTTTTTTTTTTTTTACTTTTCTCTTTCTATTTTTTTTCGATTTACAAAGCATTGCTTCAAGATACTTCGTTTTGGTTTGTTTTTGTACGTGTTTGTATGTGTGTGTGTGTGCGCGCGCGCGCCTTATCACATTTTAAACGATTAAACCGATTAATTACGACAGTATCTCCGAACGGAATGATTTTCTTTTTTAGAAAAATTTCTAGCACAGACTATAGCAATTTTAATATCTAATCGAGTTAAGCGTAAATATTCATCAACCAGCCTTTTCTCCTCGGTCAAATATATTACCTTATATCATGATATAATATATATCGTGAGAATCGTAATCGCGAAAATGGATGAGGATTGAGATAGGCTCGGGGATAAGTATATTGGTTGTAAAGGGTTTTAGAGATTCCAGTCGAAAATACGTGTTCGAATAGAGAGGACCAGTTTAAACGTATAGGTTGAACAAGGATGGTGGATGAGAGACTATGTGGAGGAGACACCGGGACTGAGGGTGGGAGGGTGAGAGGGAGGTAGGGAGGGAGGGAACGGTAGGCAAGGTTGACTTCGTTGGTAGGGGTAGATTTAGTGCTCGAATAGTACTTCCACTGGCGTCGAATACTTTTCACCCCCACCCCTCCCCCATTTCGATACGAATACGTAATCAGCCGAAGCTAACTATTCAGAATTAGTTCGCATTGAAATGCAGTCGACATATTCCCTTCGTCCGGATGCCGGTCTCCATGCGAGGACGAGGTAGTCACCCTTAAATACGAAGTTGATAATCCCGGAAAGGTGTGAGGATTTTCTATTTCTCTCTCTTTTTTCTCTCTCTCTCTCTCTCTCTTTCTCTCTATCTCTCTCTTTCTTCAATCTCTTTCACATCTTTTCGATTCCGTTTGAAAGCACTAGGGAAGACATATAATATTCCATGAAGTGGATGGAACGCGTTAATAAATGAATCTTCTCTCTCTCTCTCTCTCTCTCTCTCTCGGATTGATGTTTTAATCATAACCAATTACTACTGAAAGTACATTCAATTAAAATCGTTTTATCTTCAATTGAAATATATATATATATATATATATATAATCATATACATATGTGTGCACGTGTGTGTGTGTGTGCATGTATTCGGATATTTTATTTCAGGAATGATTATTATCAATTACCCGCCATCTTTTCTTTCCTTCTCCATCTAACAAGATCAAGTATTGACGCGTACATAACGTCTATACAGTATGATAATAAATGATACTTTATCGCGTTAAATGTCCGTGTATTACACGTACCATGTAACAAGGATTATTTTGATTTTTTTTATACATATATGCGAACACACTATAATATAATTTTATATACATATAAATATATACGCACACATAGATCGTAAACTATGGTGTATCTATCGAGGAGATAAAATAAGGCGGCAAAATTACTTCCGTTAATAATATACAATAGCATGTAATGTAATACATACTATTTACGTGTACCTTATTAAAATTGAAAAATCGTCATAATAACCGACATTTCGGTCGAATACTCGTAAGTATCGTAGTAGTATTACACGTATACGATTAATAATTAAATAACATTTCGTATATGGTTTTCGTGGGAAGATATCAAACGAATAGATATTTCGTGTACATTTACGAGAACGTAGTAAATTTTCTATTGCATAACGTAGTAGAGAGAGAGAGAGAGAGAGAGAGAGAGAGAGAGAGAGAGAGAGAGAGAGAGAGAGAGAGAATACGCTCTCTTTGAAACATTTCTAGGATTGGAGATTTGATATTAGCGGTAACATAATACGCATCATAAATTGAATATAATTACTTTGTACGTCATAACTCGTACATAGTCCTCGAAATTCGTCGTCTTTCTATATGCATATATTCATTATTATATGCATATTATTATTATTATATATATATATTAAGGGAGAAACAGGGGAGAGAGAGAGAGAGAGAGATATACAGAGAGAATATATTTTAGAAGTGCTTCGTTCGCGTTCTAACATCTTATTACGTAAATGCGATTAGTTACACGTGGTATATTAATTAATCGTCCGATTTTCGTAATATGACGTTGCGTTTCATCGGAACTTTGCGGTGAACGTGCCTAATGACGTTCTAATAATTATGATAACGTTAGTCATTTCGTTCATGATTGAAGTCGATTAGCAGGTTAACATTATCGACGAATGCTTACGTATTCTATAGACAATACATAGATACGTACAAACGTACATACATACATACATACATACATACATATATATATATATGTACGTACATGTGCACATATGTTGTATATCGGACGAAGTATTCGAAGTGTTATATGATTTCATTAAATTCACCGTTGGATTGCTTAATCAAGACCTTCCTATTCTCGTCGTATTCTTTTCCATTTCTTTTTTCTTTATTTTTTTTCCCCTCTTCTCTATTCCATTATATTCTTCCTAATCGATCGATACGTATTTTACGTCAGCTACGCTTAAATGCAATCGAATAATATTTCGAATGCAATAAACGTATTCGTGTTCGTACCGAAGCGAGACACGGAAAGTAGAACGAAGTGTTCATTCTCTACTACTACTACTACTACTACTATCGCTACTACTACTACTATTACTACTACTACCACTACTACTACTACTACTATCACTACTATATCCGAGTAACCCCAGGCTTATCGCGAGACACTTTGTTCGGTACAATCAACGACCCTGCCGAATGTGTCGTTAATCGATTCGAATCGAGGACGGGCCGCGATCGGCATGTAAATTCGTTTGTCAACAGGAATGAATTTGAATATTGATTCGCAATTTGACGACGACGACGACGACGACGACGACGACGACGACGACGACGATGGCGATAACGACGACAACAACGACGACAACAACGACAACGACAACGACAACGACCGATTTGATCGGCGCACAGCTTTAATCTCTAATACAATTTCTACGAAAACCGGGGAAACGTTTTGTATCAGCGAGAATAGATTTGTTTGTTCTACGATCATATTTCCTTAAATAAAGATAGATAGATAGATGGATGGATGGATGGATGGATGGATAAAGAGAGGGAGGGGAGGCGAAGGTTTTAATGAACAGGATAATCGGTATCCCATTACGTTTGTCGTAACAAATATTTATTTTTATTTATACAAGATGTTCAAACGAAATAAATATTAATCCGAATAAGAAAAAAAAGAAAAGAAAAAATGTTAATCGTTAATATTATAAATAATATAAACGAAAAATTGTAGGAAATATTATAACGTACGTACGAATTAATAATGATAGTACGGAGTGATAATAAAAATAGTAGGTAACGATAGTAGGACGTAAAAAATATATTTTATCGTATTTGAGTAAGTGATTTTCTCTGTTTTTTTTTTTCTTTTTCTTCTTTTTTAATTTTTTTTTTCATCGTCGTCGTCGTCGTCGTCATCCATCATTTTCGATATGTAATTCGTTTTCGTTAAATGGCCCATGAATCGAATTTTGATTGGTTCCCAAAGACCGACGGATATAACACGAGACTTAACTTAACTTGTATTAATAACTTGTATTAGTATATGTATATATATATAAGTATATAATACCGAGATACTCGATATAATTTGTAATATACCAAAGTATGATAATACGAAGAGGTATTATACATATATATATACATATGGAGTAAATATGAATCGTAAGATAATTCAAATTATGATATAACATATACGATATAATCTAATGTATAATTGCGCAATGTACGATATACTAAGTCTAAAACTAAATACTCGGTGAGCATTATGTTTCGAAGTTATATCGCGTCATGGAAAGTTAACTTTACTCGAACGTTATGTACATACATACGTACGTAAATACGTGCACACGATTATCTAGTTACACACCCCTACCCCTCTACCCCTATTGACCGTGCTTTGATATTTTTTCCTTTATCGTACTATAAAAAAAAAAAAAAGAAAGAAAGAAAGAAAGAAAGAACGTATGCGCGAATTTAAATGGCAATAAAATTCAGGCTCGGGGTCAGAGGTGGTATGAAATAAAAGAAAAAAAAAAAAAAAGAAAAATAAAAGAAATGAAAGAAAGAAAGAATAAATAAATCGATCGGTGTTGTAATCCCGAGCATGTATTATAGCTATTCTCTCTCCCTCTCTCTTTCTTTCTTTCTCTCTCTTTCTCTCTCTACGTAAAGATCCTACTCTTTTCGAGTATATAAGCTCGTAACGCGTAAATCGTTATCCAAGTTAAACCGTGCGGAATCTGAGCTCCTCCTCGATATCAGTTTCAAATCGAGTTCGCGTTATGGCCTTGTATCCCTCTTAGTGTGTTTGTGTGTGTGTGTGTGTGTGTGTGAACGCGCGTGTAACACCGCCAGGCTTTTCGTTTATACCGGGTACGAGAGAAAACGAAGCTCTTTCCGATTATCGGATTACGAAACTACGCCTAACTAAAGCTCAATTAAAAAGCGGAATATCGTGGGAGACTTAAGGCTGTTCGTCACCCCCTCCACCTCCCCTTTCCTACACTGGTTTCCCCATACAAAATGGTTTATGCCAACGACGAGAACGAGCGGGCAATTCTTCGATCGAATTTTTCTTTCTTTTTTTTTTTTTACCGAAAATGGCCTGTCTCCCTCGAATTTTACACGATTTTTATTTGTAAGAGAGGAGAATTTTTTTTTTTTATTATTATGTTATATATTTATATATTTTTTTTTTTTATATTTAACTCGTTAGATCCATTATAGTGAAGTGTGAACGTTTAATACTCGCACAGGATCACTTGTTGATCGTTAATTGAAAAAGAAATATCTTACAACGAATTAACTACTTACGTTCTATATTATCCTGTATATGAGAAATTTAATCAGGAAGATATAATAGTAATAATAATAATAATAATAATCGTAATTAGTAGTAATAATTGGTAGTATTAATCTGTGGTATACGATCTCAAGTTTAAGTAGTACGAGCGAATCATTCTTACGAGGTCGAACGTTCAAGTAGTACAGGTCGAGCTTGCTGAAAAATCGTTAGATCAACAAACAGAGAAATGGCTAAGTAAATTATTCATCGCGAAAAGATTAAAAACAGAAAAAGGGACAAAGGTAAAAGCTTTAAAATATCGGTCGTAGTGAAAATTTACTTTTTCGTTATTTCATTCCAATTATTCATATAACCGACGTGTTATTTTTATATCTATTTTTTTTTCTTCTTCCCACTCTTCCGGCCCTCCCCCTTTTATTTTCCACCATTTTGTCCGTTCTTCGTATTTTTTGTTTTCTTTTCCTTCTCTCTCTCTCACTCTCTCTCTCTCTCTCTCTCTCTCTCTCTCTCTCTCTCTCTCTCTCTCTCTCTCGTTTATATCGACCATCGGGAATCGAGACGCGTGAAAAATTTTTTTACGCGCGCGCTAGAAAAAATTTCTTTTTCTCACGCGTTGATCGAAAAGCGTCCGTCGTAACGACGATCCTGTTGTCCGTTAACGGAGCGGTTATTCATCGTCCTTACTCATTTCGTTTAACACCAGTAACCGAATGATCGTCGTCGAAACAACAAATCATTTGCCTTTGGTATCGCGTATGTTAAAATACGGTCATCGTTCTTCGTCAGCGATTCTTCGATTGGTAATTTTTCTTCGATTGGTAATATTTACTCGCGAATATATCGAGTAACGACGACTTAGTAGCCATTATGTTTGCGTCTATCAACGTACGTACGTTGAAATTCGTTTCAAAAAATATATCTATTACGTGCGTACGATTAAATCGTCATAACGCCTCGTCGATTATATAGCTGACGATATTTGCACGAACAAATAAATATAGATCGGACATGTTTGAATACTTTCGTACGACGATTTTTATCGAAGCGTAGAGAAATTTTAGACCGATATCGAGATTATCTTTCGATTCGATCGGCGAAAGAAAAATAAAACGAAACAACACAAAATCGATACGTTGATTCGTTTTTACGTTATCGACGAGATGTAAGAAACGCGTGCATGTAACGATACACGTTCAACGTACGCCGTAGTAGTTCATATTTTGTCCATACCTCGATCGTCGAGGTCAACCAAGTTTCGAACGAAAGGTGACGAACAGCTTTAACGAACCTCGTTATGCGAGTGAAGGTAAACTCTATCTCTCTCTCTTTCTATCTATCTATCTATCTATCTATCTATCTCTCTCTCTCTTGAATCCGTTAAGCCGCTTTTCGTTAATAGATAGCTTTTCATTGCACTTCCGTGCCGTTGAAATATTTCCCTTCCTCGTTTCCGATAAATACCGATACTTCGCTTGGCCGATATCAAACGGAGCTTTACATTGTTTTGAATCTCTTCGTTGGGTTCGCAAATATATATATATATATATATATATATATATATATATATGTATGTATCTTTTGCCCTAGAGAACGTATTAGTATACCGACATTTTCTTTTTTTTCTTTTACGTTCTTTATTTTTTCTTCTTCTTCTTCTCTCTCTCTCTCTCTAATTCTTTTTTTATCATGTGTAATCAAACGCATCTCCTACGGCGAAAAGCTCTCTATCTATATGAAACTGAAGTTACCACGTGTTTTAGAATATAAACGATATCCCGTGCGTAGAATAAACAAGGATAGAAAATTTATTTTTCACCGGGGTAATTATTAATTTCTTCCCTTTTATTTTTATCTTTCTTTTCTTTTCTTTTCCATCCCTTCCTTTTTCTTTTTTCCTTTCTCTCTCTCTCTCTCTCTCTCTTTTTTTTTCTTTTTTTATTTCCCCGGCGTATAACTTCACGTGCTACGGCAAAGGTTAAACTTCATCTATGGCAGGGTATAAACGACGTTACGTGGAATATAAGGATGAGAATTTATTTTTCACGAGAGAAAATGAGAGAGAGAGAGAGAAAGAGAGAGAGAGAGAGAGAGAGAAGGGATCGAGTGAGGTCAGGGTGAAGTATCGTCGATTTTTTTTTTCTTTCTTTCTTTCTTTAGTTTCCTTTTTTTAATATGTATCTTCGCGTTTCATTAAAGCAACGCTAATTATTTGTCTTACAGATCAACTATTTATCTTACATTTATTTTAGTCCCAATGCGTTATGTATATATATATATATATATATCCTTTATAGAATATAAGAAACGGAGATTAATTTTTCATGGGGTGGGAGGAATTGGTCGATTTGAAAAAGGAAAAAAAATAATTGTCAACATTTCGTACGATTTCATCATCATCTATTTCATTTTTTTTTTCTTTTTAATTCAAACGTCACTCTCGACAACGTAGAAAAATTTATTTGCCAAAATTTGATTAACGATCTGACATCATTGGGATAAACATCATTCTTAAGGAGATATTAATCGATCGAAGATTCGTGATCGAATTAAATTTTTAAAGAGATCATAGATCGTATATGTTTTTTTATAAATTATTCGAACGAAATATATATATATATATATATATATATATATATATATATATATAATTATAAAACAAGATGACCTATTAACTGGTGCCTATATTTTTTATCGATTGCATATACCGCGCGAACAATGTATCAGCTTACGGATAAAGTTGTTTGTTGGTGGGAGCACGATACAGGAACAGCTAATCTATCGCGGATCTAGGTGTTTACTTGGCCAATTAATTAGCTTCTAATCTCCTCCGACACGTAGACAGGAATTAATTCGCAATCCCTATTCACGCTCGGTAAGTCCTATCCTCACTTGGTGTATTCACCAAACGAGCTTACAAGCTATTCGTGACACGGGGCGGAGGGGTGTGGTAGTCTCCATATATGTTTGTAAGAAAGAGAAACATATATATATATGTGTGTGTGTGTGTGTGTGTGTGTGTAGATAGATAGATAGAGAAGGATGATCTTTTAAGTCGACTTATGATTTTCCTTAACTTTGACGCGATAGGTCTATTCGAGGATCTATTAAAAATTCATTTTCGGTCGATTATTTGCGTCGATGCGATAAAATCGATTTTTAACAATTTCGAAAGATTCAACGACGGTACATAACGTTGAATTTAATCGAATATTTCGACCATCGTGCGCGCTATATCATAGTCATGCGTAAACGATAGCTTTGCGATCTCGTGAATGTTCGCTTCGGCGTAAACCACGCAAGGCATCGTCGATTATCGATTCGCATTACGTTACTGTCAGCGTAAAGCAATCATCTTTTGGTTTATCCTTTTCCTTTTTTTATGTTTTTTATTTTTTTTTCATCTCTTTCCCTTTATCTTCGTATATTTTTCCTTGTTCTTTTTTTTTTTCGTATATTCCACTTTAGAAATTCAATCGTAAATTCATAATTGCGGTTGCCTATTAATCGGGGCGTCCATTCGTTCCGTTTATTTACGAAATTAACGATTATTAATAAAGACGATTGTAATTACCGTTACGCTTTATATCGTCGTTCAATAACTAATTCGATATAAAATTCGATTGTATTTGAAAGGTTCGACAGTATTCGATGATAATTCAAGCGGTCAAATAATTACATATATTTAGTATCTTTCTTTTATTTTTATTTATTGGTGATTAATGTTATTTCATAGAACGCATGGCGTTAACGACGGTCAATATATTTTAACTGTTAATTAGGTGTAGAAACGCCCGACGGAAGCAATTATTATTTGGCAAATAGGAATCCGTTGGATTACATTACATAACTAAAGCAAATACGTCATTCATTGTTACCATGGTATGGCATTTACAAGCGGTCAGTTTAACGAACTGTTTAACAAAGTTAATTTGTGAAGTTAACCGGTTTAGACACGTTGTAGGCGCTCAACGTTTCGAGTCAAGTTCCACGAAGTTTCACCTAACTTGGCTCGGAACTATAAACGAAGTTAAGACCAACTTCTGTATTTCTAACCCTTCTCCTATTTAAAATAAGTGTAATTAACCTGACGGACCGAGAATAATTCCTTTTCCTTGTTTCTTTTCTTCTTTTTCTTTTTGTTTTATATCACTCAGAATCGTCAGGAAGACGATAGTTATATATCCCTTCGCATAATATTCCAACCGACCAACTTCTTCTCTTTAATAAAAACAAAACAACAACAACAATAATAATAATAATAACGTACAATGCGCATAAGCTCGTTACGCGAACGGTATGTATTTTTCTCACGAAATTAATCATCGAGTGGAAAACATATTTTTCTATAATAACCAACAAAGATGACAATACGTTTATTAGGCGGAACGAGTTTTCGATCAAAGAACGATGATTCGTGCGTTGACGGAAAGTGTGAGAAAGGGGAGCAAAAAGAGAGGAAAAATATTTGTTATAAAATATGCAGATAATTTAAACAAAAAAAAAAGATATATATATATATATATACGTATCGAATACGATAAGGATCTTGAATGAGATTTTTGGATTCAAACGAGCAAGGACAAGTTAATCGTCGATTCTATGCTTAACAAGCGGTCACTTTAATGCACCGCTTACCAAAGTCAATTTGTGGACGCGATCGGGGTGGTCGCGGTTAAAGCTCGAACGTTTCGCGGCTGTTAGCTTCGTGGCACTCGAACTCCTTCGAATTTCGAGGAGATACCGACAACAGCAGCAACAACAACGGCAGTAGCAGCAGCAGCAGCAGCAGTAGTAGTAGCAGCAACAGCAGGAGCAGTAGGAGCACCAGTAACAATAACAACAACAACAACAACGACAGTAGCAGAAGCAATAGCAATAGCAATAGCAGTACCAGCACCACCAACACCAGTACCAACAGCAGTACCAGCGTTGGACCATGTGTCCACTGCCGAATATCGGGTTAAGCAAACTTTCCTTAACTTCGTTCGGTCGTCCTGCTGCTTTATGGTTTAACTGAATGCAAGATACGTCGACGTTCGTGAACTTTTGAGAAATAACAAGCCCCTTTATATATTTCTCAACGAGTTTTATATATATATATATGTATGTATGTACGTATATATGTGTGTGTATTTCGATCGAATTTATTTCGAGATATTCCTTGTAAATATTTTAAACGTATATATGTTAGTTGCATTCGAATATTTTATCAGATCGTCTATTAAATACATTCGATTCGAATGTCGCGATTAAATATTCCAGTACGTAATATTGCAATAATAGTGTTAATTTTAAAGTTGACTTTACGTTTCGTAAATAATTTGAAATTATTTTTAGTCCTTAAATTTATATATATATATATGTATGTATGTATGTATGTATGTATATATAAATATATTCGTCCTAGCGTATGTAACATTTTAATCGATTCGCGTTGATATCAATCCTTCGTAACGCCTTGCAATTTTCAATTTACATACTTCTTATTATTCATTTATTATCATTTATTTATTTAGTTTTATACTTTCTTACACATTCTTATTTTTTTTTTTTTTATTTCGACTTGTTCGAAAAAAATTTATCGTTACTTAGTATGCGTGGTTTTACGTGTCCTTTTTTCTTTTTATTTATTTATTTCTTTTTTTTGAAGCGTAAATCATATTCGTTATCGCGCAATTACGTCAATAAAGCAAATTGCAAAATTGTATGGATTATCGATTGCGATTTCGAATGAAGTTTGCCTCGAACGATTTCGAAAAAATATTTTCCCTTTTGCAAATTGAAATCCAATTCAATTCAAATGCATTTCCCTAAGCTCAATCGTACGGCATATTTCATATTAATTTAAACGTTACTAACGTTAACGATAACATGTTTAGCGAGCAAATTTTTATGTTTCACGGTACGAAATAATGTTTCCTTTAAGCTCCGTTCGCGTTTCACGTTGAACACTTTTAACTACTATTAAAAATTTTAAATCGATTCTAATGGGACGTACTATATATACTTATATCCACTTATATACTTATAAATGTGTGCGTGTAAGTGTACGTGTACATATATATATATATATATATATATTTATATACAATATATAGGTTTTAACTTCGAGATCATCCTTCTTCTCGAGTAAAAAGATTAGAAGCGAAGGGAAGGTAGAAAATATTGGAAAAATTTTGTCAGGAAGTTTCGAGGGGTCTTTCGGTCGTACATTATAAAGCGGACGGAAAATATTGGAAACTATTTTGCAATACGCTTATAGAGGAAGATTGAGAATCCATAGAGGGCCATAAAACAGTGTGCGGAATTTCTTTTAAAAAATTTCGTCCCGGCGATTTCGACTGCGCTCGTTTTTTCGTTCCTCCTACTTATCTTTTCTTTTTTTTTTGTCGTTAATTTCGTAACCCAAAAATTTCTCTCTCTTCCTTCTCATTCCTTTTTTTTTTTTTTTTTCGTTAACTTCGTAACCTAGAATTCCTCTTTCTTTCCTTTTCTTCTGTTTCTATTTCTACTTCTTCTTTTATTTTTATTTTTTTTTATTTCTCGTAACAAGATGGCCCAAAGCGTGAGTTGAAAAAAAAAACATGGTTCTCTCTCTCTCTCTCTCTCTCTCTCTCTCTCTCACTCTCGCTCTCATATTCACCGACCAACTGATATGAATAGACATTCTGCCAGTTGAAAAGAAATTCGTGTCATTTGACGATACACACACACACACACACACACACATATATATATATATATATATATATATTTTTTATTCTATAAAAACGCGTATGTGCGCGTAGAAGTTAGATAAAAGATAAACAATGAATAAAGTATGGAAAAATATGTCATCGACGGTCGACAAAATTTAATTTTAAAAGGGCTCAATCTTTCCCCCAACCCCCCCCCTCTCTCTCTCTCTGGTTCTTTCTCTTTTCCTTTTTAAGTTCGTTACAATCGGAATAAACGTTAGCAGAGAAATACCAGCTTTGTAATTTAATTAAGTTACAGTTCGTACGGAATCCTTTGCTTCTCTCTCCTTCTCTCTCTCTCTCTCTCTCTCTCTCTCTCTCGTTCTACCATCTCCCTCTCCCTACCACAAGTAGCTTATCACTCTACGCGCGAGCGAACAAGCTTTACGTATTCGAAGCACGATCGAGTAAAACCTTATCGAATTCTCGATGGTTCTACTCCGAGAAATCTACAACGGCGTGAACGTTCGTCTTTTCGAGTTTCTCCTTTCTTTTACGCGAGTAATCCTTAAATAAATTCGTTTGGTGTCATTGAAAGAAAGAAAAAGGAAATGACAAAGAGACAGAGAGACAGAGAAAGAAAATGAGAACGAAGGGAATAAAAATAAAAAAAAAAAAGAAAAGAAACCCAAGTGTTTACATAAAAAGGGCCTCCTCGTCCTATGCCAGAACGAAAGAAAGAAAGATAGAGAGAGAGAGAGAGAGAGAGAGAGAGAAATAGAGAGAGATAGAAAGAAATAGAGAAAAGAATGTTTACGAATAGAGGTCAGGTAGGGTTGCGCTTTAATAAAAATAGACGCAGGACGGTAGACGAGCTCGAGCATCGCTGTTAGCAACGAGATTAGAAGAAGCAGATTCTGTTTTCTTTTTTCTTGTTTTTTTCTTTTCTTTCCTTTCCTTTCCTTTTCTTTTCTTTTCTTTTCTTTTCTTTTCTTTTCTCGTATTTTCCTTTCGCCCGAAGCTTTTTCACAGGAACGATAAGAAGAAAGAATGAAAGAGATAGAGAGAGATATATAGAGAGAGAGAGAGGATGAAAGTTACACCACGTATGGGAAAATTACGTAAATGGGAAAAGCTATGGCGTAAAGAAAGGGAATTCTATGCCAAGGAGGATTTCGTACTTTTGAATTTAATTCCGTTCATCATTTTCGTCCTCGATAAAAAGTTACGTATCGTATTAGCCTTTAACGTATAGAAGGTATAACTATCACGCGAACGCGATTATGCGTTTTTTTGAATAACGATGGTTGTTATTGGATGGTTGATATACGAGAGATTCGTTTTCGACGAAATGGCTTGGATTTTAAATGGAACGATACGTTCTTCTTATACTTCATTGACGTGTTCCAATCGGATATAGCGTACGTCGATCGTTGATTAAAAAAAAAAAAAAAAAAAACAAAAAAGAAAAAACAAATAATAATAATAATAATATTTCATAGAAAGATTCTTTTGTAAAGAAAAAAAAAAAAACACGTACACGGTTTGATAGAACGTTCGTTATTGAATTTTGTTTTCTAAGCAGAAAACATGTATTCGTTACTAATATCATTACTACTACGACTACTGTTTATTATTATTATTATTATTATTATTATTATTATTATTATTATTATTATTATTATTATTATTATTATTGTCGGAGTTTAAAAGGATCGAAAATATAATATGTCGGGAAATCTGTTAGGATCGTAAAAAGGATTTAAATACAGATATCACGGATAGAAACGATGAATTCATCGAACATACATAAAATACATACATACATACATAAATACATACATACAAATATACATACGTATATAAATACATACATACATACATATACATGTACATGTAATGCACGTACGGAGTGACTTCGAAAAGATATAGGATAAATAAAGGAACTCTCTCGGGGGTGGGGATGGGGGTGTGAATAAGAGGTGATATGTGAAAGAAAAAATAAAAAAAAAAAGATAAAAAAAATAAAAAAAAATCGAGAAAAGAAAGGAGACGGAGGAAGAATCGAGAGAGAGAGAGAGAGAGAGAGAGAGAGAGAAAGGAAGGAGGGAAATATCGGGAAAAATAAAAAGAAAAAAAATAGAGAGAGAGAGAGAGAGGATCGAAACAATGAGAGCGGGGAGCATAATGGATGAAAGAAGAAAAAAGGGGTGGGGGAGGACCGCGCGAATATGGGGAAGGATGGGAAGAGTTGACGGGGGTGAGGTGGTAGCGAGAGAGAGAGAGAGAGACAGAGAGAGAGAAAAAAATAGAGGAAGAAAAAAATAGGAAAATAACGGCCAGAAGGGTGAGAATGTGAGAAAGTGCGAGCGAAAGAAGGATTTCCACCAACTCGTCCGAATTATACGTCGGCGATGTAAAACGTCGAAGGCATGGGGTGTACACACACATATATATATATATATATATATATATATATGTATGTATGTATGTATGTATATACATATATCTGTATATATTCAGAGCTTTGTGCTACTAGAACGCCAAATACTGTGCATACATCATGTTCACTATCCTCCCTGTCTCTACCCTCACTTCTCTCTCTCTCTCTCTCTCTCTCTCTCTCTCTCTCTCTCTCTCTCATTCTTTCTGTATTCGTCGTATACAGAAGAGCTATCGGCGATTGCGTGCGGCATGTCGATAAATGAAGAACTTTTCAAAGCGACGACTTGCTGTTTTTACCTTTGCTTTTGTAACCGACGACGCCAAACGAAATGCAACGGCGTTTTGCGACGAACGAGTTAAAGAGAGAAAGAGAGAGAGAGAGAGAGAGAGAGAGAGAGAGAGAGAAATAAGGGGTGGTGGTGGGAAGGGAAGAGAGAAAAGGACAAACGATGACGACGACGACGACGACGACAATAACGAAATAAAAAATAAAAAAAAAAAAATAAATAAATAAAAAAAAACAACATTCGTCGCTACAAAGAATGCCTCCTCCTCTCCTACTTTTGGCTTCTATCCCTTTTCATCCCTTTGTAATACACGGCCTTGTAATTAAAACTAAAAGAAAAGGAATGGGAAAAAAATAGGAAGAAATAGAAAAACAAACAAACGAACTAACAAATAAAAAACAAAATATATACATATATATATATATATATTTAGATTAATCGTCGTCGTACGTCGAATTACATTATCCGACATATGCGTGTAGCTGAAAATGTCCTCTTATCATTAGTGACTTCGTTTAATTAACGTTAATTGTCACGCGTCCGGACCTGTACGTATGTATATTAAACTAATACATATTTATATATACATATATATGTTTATATTTTTTTTTTAGATATTTATATGCATATATATATATATATATATATATGTATGTATGTACGTATGTACGTATGTATGTATGTATGTATGAATGAATGTATGTATATATGATCATTTTATTTCCCCTTTAAATCCGAGTAGAATTTGTTCTATCACAATGAACACACCGTACTTTTTCTCGTGTTCTCTCAGAACAACGCGATGGAAACCAGCAACAAGGAGCACTTTTATCGGTACAACATCCCCCTTCCTCGACGATTCTCTCTTTATTATCCACATGGGATTTAGAAAAGGCGATCTTTCTCTCTCTCTCTCTCTCTCTCTCTCTCTCTCTCTCTCTTGTTATCTCTCTACCCTTCTCTCATTTTATTGTTAGTCCGCCCGCATAAGAATCCTAAGAATGGACTTATCTCTTTTCTCTTTCTTTCTCTCGAAATTTCTTCGTCTTTTTAATAAAGTAATTTACAAGACGTTCGACATATATATATATACATACATATATATATATATATATATATATATATATATATATATATATATATTCATTAATGTACATCCTTCTTTCTTTTCATGTTTATCGGATGAGCATCCTTATCTCTCTAACTCTTTATTTATATTTATTTTGTTAACGACGAATAATATAGTATATACATATATATATATATATATATATATAGTTATCTCTCTCTCTCTCTCTCTCTCTCTCTCTCTCTTTCTTTCTTTGTCATCGTTACCATTGCTCGAGTTGTTTTTTCTCAGTTACGTTTTTAATTGTTCTTCGTTTATATTTGAACTTCTCTCAACGAAAAGTGGACGTTGACTTGTCTCCTCTCTCTCTCTCCCTCTCTCCCACCCTCTCTCTCTCTCTCTCTCTCTCTCTCTCTCACCCTGTATATACGTCCCTTAAGAAAGAAAAGCGTTTCGTTAAGAAAAGGTCATGCAGCTTCGACTTCTTCCCATTGTATAGTCGGTATAAATTTGCGCCAGATGTTTGTGATATACCAACGTTGCTTATATTTTCTCTTTATCCTTCGTCTCCCCTTTTCTATTTCTTCCTTTCTTTCTTTCTTTCCTTCTTTTCTTTTTTCTTCCCTTAACGTGTTCCCCGTCTTCCTTCCTTCCTTGGCTTGCGTAAGGAACAAGCCACCACACAACGAACAAAATGAATTCTCCTTTTGTTATTAACGAGCACGTCGTTAGACCTCGACTTGTCTGCCCTCGTCGTCGTCCTCGTCCTCGTCGTCTTCGTCTTCGTCGTCTTCGTTGTCCTCGTCTTTGTCGTCGTTGTTGCTTTAGTCGAATAATTATACTCAAAGGATCTACTGCGCGATTGTTTTCCTCGAATAAGACTTCCATCCCTATATTTCGCGAATGGCTAACGAAATTCACAATGAGTTATCTACCCGAATATACTCGAGTACGTTTCTCTCTCTCTCTCTCTCTCTCTCTCTCTCTCTCTCTCTCTCTTTCTCTCTACTTTTGATCATAATCGAAATCTCTTTTAAGCGGAGATTATAAAAATTTGATTACGGTTTAACCGTAATGAAGTTTACTTTTTGATAGGGGGTAATTGTATGGATGAGCACGAGGTTTTGATGTTTGAAAAAAAGAAATATTAAAACAAAAAAGAAAATGAAAGAAAGAAATTAAACGACAAACAAATGTAGAAAAAGGATAAAGTATGAAGTGGAATTGAACTCGCGATTGGTAGAGATAATGGAATGATTTGTTTTTTTTTTGTTTTTTTTTTTTTTTTATACCGAACGATATGAATGACAAGGATCGTACGCTCTTAATCATCGATTCATTACGATTGGTTAATTGATTTTTATTTATTACAACTTGTCGTAATAGATTATTTATTTGTTCCTTTGTTTTTCATGAATTGATCATTAATTAATTTGCCAATAGTAATTGTTAAACAAAAGTATATTAATCCTATATATATATATATATATATATATATATTTACATACTCTTCGATTTACAAATAATGGTAAGATTCAATACGTAAAACAAAACTTGAAGATTAATTCATACGCGATCGGAAGAAACAATAGAGTGATTTATTTCGATATAGGAGAAACCCGAAGAATGGCAACTATGTGGATTATTAATTATTAATTACTATACGGTTAATAATTGCCAACAGAAGTGGGTACCATCTTTCTCTCTCCCCCTCTCTCTTTCTCTCTCTCTCGTCGACGATTAATGGCAAAAGTTGGTGGGCCAAGCAAAGGGTTCATTCCTATCTACAACACCAAACCAGCTTCGTGGAAATGTTCAAATAATATTCGTAACACGGTAGAAATTTATGTCTCTTTCGCATAGCTTGTTATATATACGTCTCCTCTCTCTCTCTCTCTCTCACACATTCTCTTTACCTCTCTCTCTCTCTCTATCCATCCATCCATCCATCCATCCACCTATCCCTCTTTTTCACTCTCTTTCACTATCCTTCTCTCTTTCGCGCGAATTGTCATTGTATAGGACACGCAATATTAATTACCGCTCTTTGTGCACGAACGCAAGCTCTAATAGTACGCAAAGCGCAACGTATTATTCGTTCTCGTTAAGAATCCCTTTGATTTCGTTCATTGGATTTTCTATTGTTAGCCGGCTGCCCGTTTTGCGTCGTTCGGATTAATTGAGAAAAGATGCGATGGGAAATATGTTGTTGTTGTTGTTTTTTTTTTCCATCTTCTTTAGTATTCATAAAGTTTTTATATCATGGAATAATAATTCCAAATATACATATATGCGTGTGTGTGTGTGTTCGTGCGTGTACTTACGTACAAGGTTGAATTATATTACGAGAAACGTTACTCGTATCGAGTGGTCGAATGGTCTTGAACGTATTACGAAAATAAAATATAACGATCGATTTGAATTTAGTCGCAAACCGTACGGATTTGCGTTAACGGGCTCAACTTCCGGTAACTTCAGGTTATTACGAACCAAAAGGAAAAGAAATTAAATTTCTCTCTCTTCGGCCCGTCTTTGCGAAAAATTACATATTTCTTTCGTTCGATTTGTTAATATGATGATTTGTAATTGAATAATTATTTATTCCATTGTTATGTTACCGATCTTATATCGTATTAACGAGGTTTTTATATTAATCAATAATAAATCGAAATGTGTATATTCGATTAAATTGTATTACGAGAAGGAAACGCTATTGGTCGTAGAGGTTTTCCGCGCGACGAAATCGCGATTCGTCATTGGTCGATCCGATTAACGGTTGGCTGCGTTGCCGTTTCGTCGACGATATCAAATCGACACGTCGTCGGGACGTACGTCGTCGTCCTCTTTGATCACAAGTAATCGATATATTTTTACTTGCTTTCTTTCTTCTCCTTTATACCGATCGATCGTCGAACGTTCGCGATTATCACGGTTCTTATATTATATCACGTTATAAACAATATATTCGTGAGACGAAAGAAGAACGACGCGTTGTATCGTCCTCGCGTTTCGCGCACGTTTCGGCCATTATTTTCACGCCACGGTCAACTTTCGGCATTCGTCTAACGTCGTCTCGAATTAAAACGAACGAGCTTCGAACGTTCTCAAGGGCTATACTCCGATAGCGTATTTTTGACGATTCGATATTTACCGATAAAAGATCGAAACAAATCGCGTACGATTGGATGTGGAGCGGCGGCCATTACCAGGCGACGTCACGCGCATGCGCGATGTTGCCACCTCGTACGTCTTGCCGGTGAAATCAGCGCCATTTTGTATTCGCGCGTTTCGACAGGTAGCAACGCAGCTTCGTCGTCGTCCCCGTAATTAAAGGTAATTAACATAATCGTTTATTCCGACCTAAATAATATTCCGATAGATCTATCGATCGGCGAACACGTAATTAATGGGAGGCCACGATCGCGAGTTGCGATATCGTCGGGTTAGAAAGATATTCGCGAAAATAAAATCGAACAGGGTCTTGGCTGTGTTAGCTCGTACAATTATTGCGACGTATTTGTTTCAACTATGTTTTTGTCCCCGCACTCTTATTTTCTTAAACTGCGCACTCAACTCGCTATATAACGACGTTTTAATTAATATCCCTATCATTGATCAGCCGTCATCGCTCGTATTTCGTAATATTATATTCGATTTTCGTATAGACGTACGTACATACGTACTGTACCACATTGCGCATATATGTATTTGTATATATATCATTTACGTAACGTATATATATACACGTATAGGTACTTGATTCACTTTAATTAAACGATCTTATATTTTTCGATTTCCAAGAATTCTACCAAGCGAATAAACGTACCAGTATATACATACATATACATACATCTATAAATGTATATAGGAAATCATTCGTGTGTTTGTATAACATCACAAGTAAATCTATCTCTTTTGTAACGATTAAAGAGAGAGACGTAATAAAGAGAGAAAGAGACGAATAAATAAATAGATGGAAAGATAGAAAGAGGGAGAAGGTAGGAAAGAAGGAGATCGTTAAAATTCGACGTATAATAAATAGGGAGATGTATGTAAATATCTCGGAATTTCTCGTAGCCGAGATCACGACAAAGGACGTGTCGATCTTCAAGGTTATGAGAGAAGAGAGTACATATGTCATTTCCAGACGTAGTACGTACACGTATGTATGTATATGTAAATATCCACGATACCTTCGGTTAATTCTCTCGAAGTTACATACGTACGTTCGTAGGGTACGTAGGTACATACGTATTTAAATATATTTACCATCGTCCTTAATATCATTCCTATTTATATTTAATATTGCGATACGTTCTTTATTACGTTTACGAATGTTACACAGACATTTTTATCATTTTCAGATGGATTCCGAGAATATGAGAGAGAGAGAGAGAGAGAGAGAGAGAGAGAGAGAGAGAGAGAGAGAGAGAGGGAGCGATTGATTGACAAATAATCAACGAGCGTTAGAGGTCAGTGGGTCACGGGAAGATCGTCTCGAGCTACGAAGATTTCGACCTTACGTATGCGTGCAACGTACGAGTGTTTTGGAGCCATCAGAGAACTTCATAAGTAGTAAGTGAAAGAATTTGAAGTATCACCTGTACTCGTAGAGCCGAGAACGTTTAGTGATTCGAATCCCGACGAGTTACCGTTTGTAAATTTTTTATTTATTTATTTATTCCTTTTTAACAAATTATTTCGACGATCATGACCGCGAGTATAACTCCTCTTTTGTATTTACCCGCGAGTGATAGATTTTAAATCGTTTGCGTGTCCTTTAGTCGTTCATTTATTATTTGCGTGCTTATGTTATATATTTTCATTAGCACGTTGTATACAGGGAGGGTCTTCTCGGTTTCTTCGATTCGATTTCGATCAGTCGAAACGATGAAATTAATTAACCACCCTTTGTTCGAGCTCCGCTCGCGATATTAGCGATGAAATCGGCCTTTCATTTTCACGATTTCGTTAACAGAAAAGCATTTATTGACGTGGTTTGTATCGCGTACGACGTCGCCTCCCTTTCGCACTTATTACACTCGATCGCGATTTTTATAAAACAAACAAAAAAACAGAAAAATGAAGACACGTAGATTTCTTTCGATCAGTATAGTCACTCGTTAAAAAGACGAGTCGTACGAGATTTTTCGATTACTCTCTCGTTTTTGTTTTTTCTTTTTTTCATTTCTTCTCCAATTTTTTTCATTGCGTTCTCTTTCCTTTATCTTCTTCTTCTATGTTTTTTCCTTATTTTTTCTTTTTTAATCAAACCATACGAAATATATGCGGTTTGCGTATCGAAATAAAATCAGAGCGGAGTTCGGTCGGATACGTGGAAAAATCGGAGGAAGGAAACAAAAAAGAAAAAAATAGAGAAATAGAGAAATAGAGTGAAGGAAAGAAGAGCTCGAGATGGAAGATAAAAACAACGGGAGAAGAAACGAAGGGTGAGATTTGTTATGGGGGAAAAAAAAAAAAAAAAAAGGAATGCGAGCGAATAGAGTAACCTGCGTGACTTGAAATTTATGTGAATGTCATATATAAATATATATGTATATATATAACGTGTGTGTGTGTGTGTGTGAAGTAAACTGGAAAATAGTTAAATAACCGAGAGATTAGTCGCAACACAACGATTTCCCCGTCGACTACGTGTTATATTAGTGACGAACGATACCCCATGAATTCGTGTTTCGTTTCACGGATATCGGAGCAAGCCGTTGAAGAGAATTATAGGAGAAGGGACGGTTTAGATCGATAGGATCGATAGTTCGAAATTAATACTACTCTATC
>OU427006.1:3049613-3087113 GCA_911387935.1 Dolichovespula saxonica | reverse complement strand
ATAATCGTTTCGACATTGAACACGAGTATCGTCGATTTGAAATGTGGGTTAGCTCAAAGAATATATTATATCGTTGTCGCTAATTATATATATAATGTCGTTAATTGTATATTAATATTTATTAATAATAAACGATGTTTCGTACGATACACGTATCGCGTCTCGTTCGAGGATACATTGAATATTTACGAGAAATATTTTGCTTTTGTTTTATATATATATATATATATATATATATATATATATATATATGTATGTATATGTATATTAAAGTTAATGTTCACAATAGTATACATACATATTATCATAGGTAATATATACATATTATTACAGATAACATTGTAATAATTAACACGATTCGTTTCAAACGTTATTTCCGATCACTTTAAAGCACACACACACATATATATACGGGGGACAATTTTTATATCACGTATTTCTTTTTTCTTTTTCGTGTGTTTTTTTTTTTTTTTATCATCCTCGTCACGTCGTAATTATTTCTAAGAGTTTTAATAAAAGATCGTGCTGCTTGTCGGTCGAGAGTGAAAAAGAAAGGAAAAGAAAAGGAAAGAAAAAAAAAAAAAGAATGAGAAAAGGAAGAATTTATGTTTTAATTGAATATTACGAAGGTCTTACGCGGATTAAGTTCTCCATTAAGCTTCTTATCAAGCGACGAACGTTACGAAGAACAATAGAAAGAGAGAGAGAGAGAGAGAGAGAGAGAGAGAGAGAGAGAGAGAGAGAGAGAGAGAGAGAGAGAGAGAGAACGTGCGCGCGTGCGTTGTATATGGGGGTGTACGTATTATCGGTATGTACATATATAAAAGAAAAGAGTATAAATCTTTTAAATAATATTACTTCTATATATATATATATATATATATATATATATAGATATGAAATATCCTTCGGTGTTAACAACATGATTTCTATTCAAGCAACGTCCAAGTTAGTCCTGCAAACTAACATTATCTTGAAATTGTATAAGTTCCCAACAGTTAGAACAACTCTAATGGTACGTGATCGCGAGCGTGATAATGCGTTCAAGAGGGGAAACCCAAGCATTATATGCATATGCTCGAATTTATGGTAGAGTACACGTTATTACGATTCCAAGTGGAAAATTACATCTTGCGCGATGTAGGATAGATACATGTAAGTATGTATATATACGTGGGTACATACATACATACATACATACGTACATACATGCATCCATAGATGCATACATACATTTATTACGTATTTATACACGTAGGATATTACACAAGGGCACGCTCGTTGTCTTTAACGTTACATTGAATTTTATAACTATTATATATATATATATATATATTTGTATGTATTTATATGTATATACATTTACACCTATCCCTTTATTGACGTGCACACACGATCGAGAGATATTTCGATCCACTGAGAATACTTCAGCTTAATCACTTACCATATCTCTCTCTCTCTCTCTCTCTCTCTCTCTCTCTCTCTCTCTCTATATCTATATATATATATATATATAAGCATTTTTGTCTCCTGAAATTTCACGAAGAAACGTATGCGTTTTGACCAAAAGATATAGGTGCGTATTTTCAATGACATTAAATGTTACGCCGTTTTATTTTTTGCCGAATTGCAATCTTTAATTCGACCTTTTTTTTTTTTTTTTTAATAACGCAGCGTAATTTTTGGAGCGACAGTTACGTATCTATTTTTTAAGTCCTTCTTTGTTTTTGTCGTCTATATTTTTTCTTCTTTTCTTTTTTTTTTTTTTTTTTTTAATACTTTTTTAATACTAAGAAAAAAAGAATTGGAAAAAGAAATTTCCCAAATGCGCAGGGACAATGAAAAATTTTCATCGATTTCAGACGAGCGAATTCGATGGGAAAAAGGGGAGGAACAAAACGTACGTGTTCGTACCACGTCCTACCCGTTGGAACATTATTCGCAGGCTTCGCTTATGTTCGAGAGCGACCTCCACACCCCCTCCCCCCTCGCCCTTGTTTTATGGCTAAGATACTCGCGATAATGCAAAGGAGGAGGAGGAGGAGGAGGAGAAGGAGGAGGAGGAGGAGGAGGTGGGTCTTACGATTCTCGCGTTTAGACGTCTCTTGCACGATGCAAAAATGCATTCCCTCTTTCATCACACGCTTACTTATCTCCAAGACTTCGTCTTGGCTGATCTCTTTTCGACAAAAAAAGAAAAAAAAAAGAATATTAACGATGGTTTAACCTACGGTACAAAAGGTATCGTTATTATCGCAAAAAAAAAAAAAAAAGAAGAAAGAAAGAAAATGTGATCGAGAACGTAAAAACAAAAAGACAAAAATATATATGGTTAATAAATAACGTTCAATGGTTAATAATTGACAGTATCGAGAATTATTCGTTTCGATGAATTTAATTATTCGCCTTTTAAAATGACAATTTTTTTTTTTTTCTACTTTTCCTTTTCGTAACAAGAACGCGACTGTAACGTACGCGTTTCAATATTCATCGTGGTCACGTAAATTTTATTTTATTTTTATTTTTATTTTCATTTGAAACAAAGAGTAAAAGGATCGAGATACTCGAAAGGAGTTCTCTCTCTCTCTCTCTCTCTCTCTCTCTCTCTCTCTCCTTTTAGACGATCACTATTCGTTCAATCGCCATTACGTTTTTCTACATTTTATCATTCCCAACGATATTACAAATTAAAACAATACTCTACGTCCCACTTTATTTTTCTCACGATATATATAAATATACATTTTTTCTTTTTTTATTCGTCCTATCGGATTTACTCTTTTTCCCCAGTCATTGAGAAAAATCCATAAAAAAAAAAAAATAAAAAATAAAAACAATTCCAACGAATCGTTCGTTGGCTTTGATTAATTATCGGTCATTTTCAAAATCGATCGACATTATCGTCCGTTCGTACACATACGTAATTACACGCGTACGTATTATATTAACGTTCGATTCGTGTTTACCATCCCTCCCCTCTCCCCGTCTCCCCTTTCTTATTATATCACCTAATCTTCACGTTTTCCTACCTCAACGTCGTGGTCGCGATTCGGTACGATATTTTTCTTATCCCATTCGTAGCAACGTTTCTACGAATGACAAGTAGTCCATCGTAATCTTCTCCGTGATCTCGACTCTATCTCTATTTTTCGTTCTTCTTCTTACTTTTTTTTTTTTCTTTCATTCTTTTTTCCTTTCTCTATCTCACCTTAAAAGAACCGTGGGGGTAGGTCCAAAGTAGAGGAGGGTAAATTTTCTTCGCCGTCGTCTACTTTTCCCCAGATGATAAACGACGAAACGAGGAAGATGGGCGATGCGGCGACACCCCCTTCCTCCCTCCCCTCCCCTCCCAATCCTCAGCCCCCAATACCCCACACCTCGCAAAGTCAATGATCTCCTTTTATCTCTCGTAAATCTTTGTACCTTCCAGATGTCGTGCAAACTACTTCGAGAGAGGAACTCGTTGTAATGGATTCGTGTTACGTTCGAAAAATGATTTTCTTCCTTGAGAAATATATACCTCCCTCCCTCTCACCCTCCCACCCACCCACCCACCCACCCACCCACTCAGCCCAGCCTCGTTAATTATTCATCCCTTTGAGATATTTCTTCTTCTTATTCCACCACTTCCTCCTGTTCTTACTCTCGTTCTTTTTATTCCTCTTAATTTTCTGTTTTTCTTTTTGTTTTCTTTCCTCCCCCCCCCGCCTCCCCCCCCGTCAATAATATCGATCATTTCCCGTATTTTCTTTCCGTTTCCTTTTTTTTTTTTTTCTCTTTCTCTCTCTCTCTCTTTTTTTCGCTTTACCATAAATCAGAGGAGCTCGTAAACGATATCTTAAAGGGAAAAACTCGAAAGTCACGGAAAAGTCGTAGCTTAACTTTTTACGAAAAAAAGAAAAAAAAAAAAAAAAGAAAAAAAAGAAACGAATAAAGAAAAACCGTGGGATAAAGAAGGAAGGAAGGAAGGAAGGAAGGAAGGAAGGAAGGAAAGAAGGAGAGGCAAGAAAGATGGTAAGAAAGAGAGAGAGAGAGAGAGAGAGAGAGAGAGAGAGAGATGCCACGTTAGTCGCGTGAACCTAATTTCGCAGGTATTGAAATTCAATCGAGGGGAAGAATTGTCGAGCGTTTGGCGCCGTCGAATGGAAGTGAAAGATCGCAAGTGTTGGTGGTGGTGGTTGTGCAGTGAAAGGTAGAAAAGGGGTAGAAAAGTGACTGTTTTCGTTGTGCACGCCTTACTGCATCTCGCACTTTCTCCTTTTTATATAAATACACACACACACACACACGCGCGCGCGCGCGCACGCTGGGATGGTTTTTATTTCCCTTAGATTTTACTACCCTTTTTATTTCAACTCGAAACAAATTTTTATCATATTCCTTTCTTCCTCTTTTTAACTACCTTCTCTCTCTCTCTCTCTCTCTCTCTCTCTCTTTATTTCTGATTTTATCCTTTTTTCTTTTTTCGTTGAATCAAACGAATCGATCGAATCGAAACGAACGAGCGAATGAATTTCTTTCTTTCTTTCTTTTTTTTTCTCTTTTTTTCTCTTTTTTTTTCTTTTTTTCGTTCCAAAACGAATCTACAAGAGAGTATTATTGTTACTGGCCGTGCAACGTTTTGCGTAACAATGTTACCGTCGAGCCGTACGATCGTTTCTCATTTCCTCCCCTTCTTTTTACGTCCCTTCAACCCCTCCCCTCCCCTCCCCGCCCACTACGGTCGTCGCATTCCCTATCAGTTTTTTTTTTTTTTTTTTTTTTTTTTAATGAAGACGCCTATCGACTTTTACCCACGGATTGAAAACCGGAGGTTAATGACAAGCTTCTCTCTGGCTGTTGTTGCGAGGAACTCGTCGTATTCCTAGAGAAGAGTACCGAGCTAACATGAAGTCTCTTTTGTAAGTCATGGTACGCGAACTCGGAGACGTCATTGTCGTTTACGATCTCTCTCTCTCTCTCTCTCTCTCTCTCTCTCTCCCTATTTTCCTCTCTCTCTCTCTCATACGTTATATCATTGAGAAGATATTTTGAAAATTGTGAAAGTTTGTACGTTGCGATGCTGATATTCCCAATTATTTTATCACTCCGATCTCCTTTATCACTCCCTATGGATATTTCGCAATTTTTCGAATTCGCTCTCGTCGTCGAAGTTGACGATTCGATTCGATCGATCAAGTCGAATTTCGTAAGTGCGATTCGTCGTCGTTACACTCCATTGTTACGAATTTACTTCTTTATCTTTTCTCGTTTCGCGTAAATCGGTTCGATTTTTGTTTGATTATCGATTCAGCATAGAAATTACGCGTTACGATTAGAATTGTTCGTGATCCTTTCTTTTTCCTTCTCTTTTTGTTTCGTCGTTTCTTTTCGTTCTTTATAAGCCTACAAATTTCATCATCGTCGGTCAGTATGAAACTTGTACCATTCGTCCTACGTACAAGTTTCATACTTCACCCGAAGGATGACACACTTCTGGCTGCAAGTTTCATACTTCGTACAAGTATCATACTTCATACAAGTTTCATACTTCCTGCAAGTTTCATACTACACTCGAAGTATCTATTGTACCTACGAGTTTCATCCTTGTCGGCCAATACACATACGTGGTAAGTGTACATGGTGCGGGTGGGGAGGACACGTTTTAAATATTTTCAATGAAATTGAAATATTTTGAATATCTCGAAAGCGCGATACATTTTATATTCCCTTCGCGAGGATACAATGAACAATCGTTTAACTTCAAATCGTTTGTATTTCTAACCGTTGCTGTTACTACACGGAGTCGTCGTTTTTGCTAGTTGAGCTAGTACGTTTTGTGAAAACAAAACAAAACATAAAAGAAAAAGAAAAAAAGGAAGAAAAGAAAAGTAAAAGTCGAAGCTAATTCTTATTACGAATTGACGCAAAATTTATGTCTTCGTTTGTATTTGTATCGACGTTTTTTAATATTCAAAATTACGACAATATTTATCGACGCGTACAATGGTATTACTTAATATGTATTGTCAATCAGATATTAGTTCGATTGAATCGGATATCGAATACGGAAATTATCCGAAACATTGTACGTACATCGACCTAACTTGTTATTCATTCGTTGTATATTAAATATTAAAAGGGTTCAACTGTCCAATATTTATGAACCGATCGATGATCTATTCGCGATAATTATTCTCGATCGATGCGCGCGGGACCAACGACGATAATCCAAAATCGTCTAAATTCTAACCGTTTGTCCGTATCGTACGCGATAAAATAATAATCAAAAATGTAGAACGCTTGAGGAAGGCAATGAAAAAGGAAACAAAAACAAAAACAAACGAAACAAAACGGAAAAAATAACAGACAACAAATATCCCCGATCGTGCTCGATGATCGACGCGTTGTGTCGCGTATATTGTTCGCGATGGAGACAAAAAAAAAAAAAAAAAAACAAAAAAAAAAAAAGAAAAAAAACGAAAAATCAAAACGATACACGTTAAAGAAGAAATAAACGAACGATGTCCAAAAAAAAAAAAAAAAAAAAACAAAAAAGAGAAAGCAAAGCGCGAATGAAACACAAACGGGGTATACTTATTATATTTAAAAATCATGAAAGAAGTCAAAAACAAAAAAGGAGAAAAGAAAATCCTATACCGTCGTAACGCGCGCGCGTGAGAGAGAGAGAGAGAGAGGGGGGAGGAAATGGGGGGAGGTAGAGGTCGATGATATGGTCGAATAGAAAGGGAGTGTGGGGTGTTACGATGCAGTAGACAATAGAATTTGACGATACATCGAGGTAGGAACGTGTCCTATAACCGAGAATTGGAATTCTCATATCTTCTCTGTCCGAAGGTAAGCTTCAACGATACCGCTTTGCCATTCTCACACACACACACACACACACACACACACACACATTCTCTCTCTCTCTCTTTCTCTCTTTGGGTCTCTGTCCATCTATCTCTTTCTCTCTTACAAACTGGACATTCTAGGCGTGACCAAGTATAAATCTTCGGTAGTCGCGCGTACCTTTCCTCGCCACGTAGCGGTTCTCCATCGACACGTCCTTCTGTTCCTCCCCTCTTTACCCTCCTCCTTCAACCCTTCCCAACCCCTCCGCCCCATCCCACCCCCCATTTATACCCTTATCGACCAACCTAATCCACCCCCGTTCAGCCCTTGTTCCCTTACTACATACCAACCATTTTCTCGTGGAAGGACGATAAATGTGTTCACGAGGGTGGTACTCTCTCTCTCTCTCTCTCACTCTCTTTCTCTTTCTCTCTCTCTTTCTCTCTCTTTCTCTCTCTCTCTCTCATCGTTGGCTGTGGCATTCGAGGAAGACCGATGCAAGAATAAATATCTGGTTCCGTCGATGGAACAAAACCTTCCATTAACGTTCTCTACGAAGCTTTGCTACTTACTACTTCCTTCGAATAAAAATATATCGGGTGGCCGATTTAAACGCGTTCGCTAGCGTTGGTTCGATCTTTTCCCTCGTCCTTCCCCCCAGCACCCCTCGCGAAGACTTCAACGTATTGAAAATTATAGCCGTATAATAGGGCGTAACGTGTAACCTATACTGTCGGTGGTTACGATAATTTATTTATTGTTTTCTCTTTGCGTAAAATTACGTTAAAATTTATTATTTGTTTCGTTTGTTTTTTTTTTTTTCATACGAACAATAGGTAACGTGAACATTCTCATAAGCGTGAAGTTGATTTTCTCCGTATGAAGAATGGATTACGGAAGTGCTTTTATGGTTTCATTATATTGGATTGGTTATGGTTAAGACGGTATTTATTTGATAGTGTATTTGATATATATTAATATATACAAAAACAAACACACACACACACACACAATACCTTTGGATTAATTAATCAACGATTAATAATTTATAATAGAAAACACAAAGATTCCCAGTCATCATTATTTCGTACGATCGTATTAATTCGATAATAATTAAGTGTAACAAAACGTGACATCTTTATTGAGAAATCATCATATATTTATTGAATCTATGTGACGTGTAGAGAAACGAAATAAAGAGAAAGAGAGAGAGAGAGAGAGAGAGAGAGATAAATATATGGAGAGAATATTAGGTAAAATCTTAATATCAGGAAAATTCACTCGAGTCACTCGGATCGTTTTAACAGCGGATTTGAAAGTTAAACTTTCTACACGTTCACACCGGATAGCTCCTTTATCCTTTATCCTTTGCCGGGGCCATTTTACGTGAATTATCTTCTACGTACGTACGTATGTATGTGTGTGTGTATGTATGTATGTATGTATGTATAATATGTATGTATGTATCTATCTATCTCTGCGAACTGAGTCGAGCTTTACGACGTTTAAGTCGAACCGAGGAACAAGTTCTTCCTCAAGTACGAAGGGGTTGGGAGGGAGGGAGGGAGGAAGGGAGGGGCGGGGGCCGTACGACAATAGATAGAAAGTTTGACGTTCATGGGAGAATTTTAAAGCGCAAGTTTCGGAAGAATATGAATGTTTAATATGTCACCGGCGTGCTCTCGCGGGTGAAAAGAAGAAGATAACGGGAAGAAAAAATAGAGAAAACGAAAAAAAAAAAAAAAATAGTAATAGGAAAAGGAAGACCAAGGGACACGTAGGGACGATTTGACTTTTCTTTTTCTTTTCTTTTCTTTTTTTTTTTATTTCTTTCTTTCTCCCCTTCGACAACTAGATTTAATCGTTTCGATTTACGATAGTCGAATGAAAATTTTTCATTCGTTTGATTTTAAACAACGATTGATATTGTACGACATAGACGAAGGAGTTAATACCGCTTGTGTTGTATTTTTAATTCATTTGATCTTTTTTTTTAGTCCTTTTTTTTACGAATAATGAAATCAACGCGAAGGCTTATTGTCTTGAGTTTAATTTAAATGAAATTATATATGTATATATGTATATATATATATATATATATACATATAAACGACGAAATATGATCGAGGAGATACGATCGAAATAAAATTTCGAAAGATTTGATCGAAATAAAATTTCTATTTTCTTTTGTACATTTATTTATTTATTTATTTATTCTTTTTTTTTTGCGAAAAATCATCAATCTCCACGCCGAGACAAATTTCATCACGCGACGTATCATACATAGAATATATCGAACGATCTAGACTTTTTCCTTTAAGAATAGAATCGATGATATCTAAAGGATCGATCGATCGAAAGATAAATCTAACGGGTTAGATAACGATCGACGATCGAAGATTATCCCGTTGATCGACAAATCATTCCTATACGATACACGATTCGAAGTCGAGTAATCCTCGTTCGATCTGTCTTTATCGAAGCTCTAAATCTTTATATACGTGTATACGAGGTATCTACGTGATCTTCTCTCTCTCTCTCTCTCTCTCTCTCTCTCTCTCTCTCTCTCTTTATCCATCTATCCATCCATCTATCTATCTATCTATCCATCTATTTATATCCTATCTATAGGTATTTCGGAAAGGCCAGCTTTATCGAACGTCGACCGTTTCTCTACAATACGTGTGTAGATCCAAGAGACACGGAATATTACAAGCAACGCGATCACGTAACACTGTTATAAGAACGACCAGTACGACCAATGGGGAAGCTCGATTTTCATGTTACACCAAAAAAAGACGAAGAGATATGGATAGTGATAGATAGATAGATAGATACATAGTTAGATAGATAGAGATAGAGAGAGAATATCTTATATTACGACGAAGCATAGCATGTATTTCGTGAACCCATTAAACCGCAAGAATTCAAACGGAGCATGTTGCACGATAGTTAGAAAATAATTAAGCTTCTATGCGTTTATAACGTGTATCTCTCTCTCTCTCTCTCTCTCTCTCTCTCTCTTTCTATATATATACGTAGACACGAAGACACACACACACACACACACATATATATATAATATATACGTATACATCCATCTTTCTCTACTCGTTCATTCTCTGAAGTCTCGTAGGAGTCGATGAACTCTGAAATGAGAGGGAGGGAGGGAGAGAGAGAGAGAGAGAGAGAGAGAGAGAGAGAGAGATAGGGGAGGGGGAGGAGGAGAAAAACTTTAACTTGGAGGAAACTTCGGCCTCACTCGAGTTTCGAGTAAGTACCTAATTCTCATAAATCGAGTTTTACATTCCGCAAGGACGAATTTCTAGCGGCGGTTATGGCAATTTGTATTAAAAGTCTTTGCGACGAGTTTAAATTAGAGAGAGAATGAAAGAAAGATAAAGAGAGAGAGAGAGAGAGAGAGGCGGTATCGTAAATACAAATACGATATAGATATTTATTTCTTCTTGTCATATTTATTCGACTTAAATATTCAATATTGAACTCGTTGAATTCAATCATATAATATCGAGAAAGTTTCCTTTATTTATTTACACATTTCGACGATTCCCTCGGAATAAAAACGAACGAACTACACACACAAACACGCACACGCACACGCGCGCGCGCGTACACATAGATTGTATTTCTGCGATATTTTAGTATATCATCCTATTTCGTTATCTCGCATCAAACGAAGTTAAACATGACGAGAGAGATGCGAGCTTGGATCACGGATCGCTTTTCACTCACTCACTCTCTCTCTCTCTCTCTCTTTCATTTTACCATTTCCTTTTTCCTTTCTCTCTCTTTTTTTTTTGTTTTATTCGTGGTGTAAAGTATCCGTTGTACTACTTTTTCGACGATTTTCAAGCTTCCTCTCGTAAAAACCCGTGCGTTCCTGTGTACGGTTAAAAGAGATAGAGATAGATAGATAGATAGATAGATAGATAGATAGAGAGAGATAGAGAGAGAGAGAGAGAGAGGAAAAGTTGTAAAAAACGAAAAACCCCCCAAAAAAAGAAAATTTAAAAAAGAAAAAGAAGAGAGAAGAGAAAAATATAAAAGAGAGAATACGTACGCGAATCTCGAGGACGACACCATCACCGCGAGAGTGGCCAACGCGAAAGAGAAAAAAAAAAAAAAAAGAAAAAAAAAAGAAATAAAAAGAAAAGAAAAAAAAAAAAAAGGAAAAAAGAAAAACAGGCCGCGTGACGAACTATCGGCTGCGACGAAAAAACACTGCTGGGCATTGTCTTCGTTTTTGCTAATAAGCCACTCCACTATCTATTTCTCTCTCTCTCTCTCTCTCTCTCTCTCTCTCTGTCTCTCTCTGTCTCTATGCATCTCTTCCACTCTTTCTCATTCGCTCACTCTCTTGTCACAGCTTGAATCATCGTGGCGCAGTGCATGAAGTATCATTATCGGAATCGTCGAGGCTGAAAGAGAGAGATAGAGAGAGAGAGAGAGAGAGAGAGAGAGATAGATAGAGATAGATAGAGACTAGAAACGGATGGATGGCCGAGAATTGTTCTCTGTATCCAAACGCATACGTATACATTATCATAGGTTAGAACAATGGGGAACGTCCGGAAAGTCGAGAGTAGCCAACAAATGGGAACAACCGTGCAAGACGAGCAACATGCTTCTCGTGCGTCTTGCAAAAGGGTATGCGCGCGCGCGCGTATGCGCATCGTCCGCGTTGTTTACCTCGTACGCGCTTTCGTGATAATTCGATGGACGGATGATAATCGAAAATCAAGTGCCGCGCTAACTTTTGAATATATTTTATACGTACGAATGTCGTGTCGACGTCATCGTGTGCTTGATAAGGGGACAAAAAAGGAAAGGAAAGAAAGGAAAAAAAAAAAAAAGAACAAATTACGGACAAAGCGTACGGGTGCGTTCGTTCGAATGAATGACGCGTTAAAATTCAATCAGAAAAAATTTTCAATGTAGCCGATTGAAATCGGAAAAGGGTTCTTGTTGCTTCCTTTTTTTTTTTTTTAATGTTTTCTTTCTTTTTTAAAATTCAATGAAAAAGAGTATAAAGTATTAAATAATAGTAATAATAATAATAATAATAATAATAATAATAATAATAATAATAAATGAGGGATTAAAAATAAATGAGAAATAAATGAGATTAAATATTTTATATTATCATTCGATAACAATCATATATATATAATTCGATCGTAATTTTTTTTTCCTTTTTTTAAACAATGCACCGATAAGATAGGAAAATTTATGAGTTCGAATCCAATACACGAACACACACAAAAAAAAAAAACACGCACGCACGCATGCAGAAACACATCGCACGATTGTTTATACTTATTGTTATACGAGAAAAGAACCAAATGATACAAAGGATAGAAGGTAAACGCGGATCGTGCTCGAGGACACAGCACCCTTATTATTTGTCCACCCTCATTCCTTCTTTCCCTTTTCATTCGTCCTCTCCCGTTTCCCTTTCTCTCTCTCTTTCTCTCTCTCTCTCTCTCTCTCTCCCCTCCTCATTCTCTCCCTTTCCTCTTCTCTTTGCTCGTCGCTCACGGACAAAGGCTACGGATGACGAAGGAAAATCCAAGTTGAGTACGTTTGTTGTTCTCGTGATAATTTTCACAGATAAACGTTCCGAAAGGATGGGAACAGAAATGAAAGGAAAAATAGAAAAAAAAAAAAAAAAAGAAAAGAAAAGGACATCGACGACGTAAGATGCAGAAAAATAATAATAATAACGACAACAACAACAACAATACTAATAATAATAATAATAATAATAATAATAATAATAATAATAATAATAATAATAATAATAATAACAACAACACTAAAAGAAAAATAAAAAACACGTCGATCTCGTTTCCTTTCATTATTACCACAGTTGGTTCGCGTGTCACTTACAGTCCCACCCCTCTAACCCTTCGACCCTCGCTCTGCCCTCTGTCGCCGTCATCGTCATCGTCATCGTCATCGTCATCTCTCTTTCATTCATTCGAAAACGTCGAAAAGACGTCGTCTTTTTTCGAGCCATCGCCTGACTTATTAACGTTCGTGCACGCATACGCATACACATACACATACACACATATACATACGTACGAACACACAAAACGCGCGTACACGCGCACACACATACAATAACGTAAGAGTAGGTGTGTCTCGTTTGAAACGTATCGTTTAAAACGCCAAGCGAAAGAGTTTTTCCCGCCCGACTACCCCCTCCCTCCTCTCCCATCCCCTTCCCACCTACCAACCCCCCTTTCGCACGATTCTACCCAACCCTTTTGAAAATCCACACGCGCATTCACTCCGTCGGTTCGAGACTAATTTTTCAGAACGCCGAGCAGCTTCTGTAAACTCTCTCTCTCTCTCTCTCTCTCTCTCTCTCTCTCTTTCTCTCTGTCCCCTCCCTCCCACCCTCCCACCCTTAACATCTCTTCTTTTACCTTCTCTCGTCACTCTCGCTTTTCCCTGAACAATTTTTTTCCCCTTTCATTCTTTCTTTCTCTCCCTCTCCCTCCCTCTCTCTCTCTCTCTCTCTCTCTCTCTCTCTCTTTTTAACTTTACGCACTCGAGACGGGGTACGAACGCGGGTACGTACGTGTCACTTACACACAAAGAGAAGAGGAGTAAAGAAGAGTAGAATGGAATGGAATAGAGTAGAGTGGAGTTGAGTAGAGTGAAAAAAAAAAAAAAAAAAGAACAGAAGAGTTCGTAGGCGTATGGCGAAAAACACGTACGAAGAAATTTACACGAACGCATACAAGCTTACATACACATACACAAAGAGAATTAGAGAGAGTTAGAGAGAGACAGAGAGAGAGAGATAGAGATAGATAAGCGTGCACATATACGTACGTACGTACGTAAGAATGCATGCATGTGTGTACGTAAATATGCATGTACGTATGTATGTACGTAAGTATGCACGTATGTGTGTACGTAAATATATGCATGTATGTGTGTACGTATGCATGTATATATATATATATATATATATATATGTGTGTGTGTATGTATATCTCATCTTCACGTGTATATTTTCATGAAAGTCGGTTGGTGGTGTGAGATTCGGTCGGTGATAATCCTTCTAAGTAAGCAGCTCCGGTGTTAAGGCCGAGGCAAAACGTGCAGCGTTTTCATTGCATACGATGGACGTAACGCGGCAGACTTTAGAAGAAGGAGAAAAAGGAGGAGGAGGAGGAGGAGGAGGGGAAGGTGAAGGAGGAGTAATAGGGGGAACAGAGCCGTGGCGTGGGGTGGGCGGGGAGGGGAGGGTTAGGTAGGTGGGTAGAGGGTAGATAGAAAAGGGTTCGAAGAAGGGGGTTTTCGCAAGGCGAAAAGGGAGGCCGCGCAAAGTGAAAAGGTGTATACACGCGCTACGAGGTTAACCTAATCTGCATTCGCTTTGACTTTTAAATTTTGCGCGCGGGGCGACAGGACTTCGAGAAAGAGTGATAGTACGTGTATATATATATATGTGTGTGTGTGTGTATGTGTGTGTGTGTGTGTGCATCTCTCTTTCTGTATATATATATGTGTGTTAGAAAAAGAGAGAGAGAGAGAGAGAGAATGAGAAGATGGAAAGCATTTTAGAGAAAGCTGAAGTTCGAATGTGTTGGCATCTTCGCGTATATACGTCAGTGAAAGTTCGCCACAAACGTGATGACGCGCTTGTGTTCGATAGTGGACCAAAGTGCTTTTTCAAAGTGAAAGAAAGAGAAAAATGAAAGAGAGAGAGAGAGAGAGAGAGAGAGGGGGGAACACTTTTCTCGTTTCTTTTTATCCTTGTATTACTCTCCTGTCTTACTCTTTTCCTGTGTTACCCTCGGTGCATACATAGAGTTCTTCTTCTTAGAATTACCATTTCTCATCTCTTTGTCTTGTAACGATTTTTCTTCGAAAAGTAAAGAGAGAGAGAGGGAGAGAGAGAGAGAGAGAGAGAGAGAGAGAGAGAAGAGTAGGGAGGAGACGGGAGAGCAATTTAATCGACTCGTTTTACTATCGATTTATCAATATGCTAATTTCTTTTTATCGAAAGATTAATCGATATTCCTTAACATTCTGTCTTTGTTTTTTTCTTGTTTTATCTTTTTTTTTTTTTTTCTTTATTTTTCTTATATCGAATCTACTCGTACTTGATTCTGCAAGTTGACAGAGAGATAGGAGAGAGAGAGAGAGAGAGAGAGAGAGAGAGTGAGAGAGTGAGAGAGTGAGAGAGAGAGATTTGTAAAGTAATGGATACAGTACATAAATCGAAGATAGTCGAGGCAATTAATTCGAGTAAAAGCCATGCTCCCGATTTATGTTACGATACGCCCCTACTAACTTTCCCAAATATATACACTGTATTAAGAGAGAGAGAGAGAGAGAGAGAGAGAGAGAGAGAGAGAGAGAGAGAGAGAGAGAGAGAGAGAGAGAGAGAGAGAGAGAGAGAGAGAAGGACTCCAGTCCTTGCAAGATCCTATTTTACATCAGGTAACAGTCCGGATTATGTCTTTGTTTTATGGCTTTTAGTTCTCTGTTCTATACACATCTATATGATTCATATTATTCGAGAAAAATATAATACGTCTTTATCGTCCATTGCATAATCATGATTTGAACTTAATACTTGCGGCGTAATTAGAAATCTATGGGAATATATATATATATATACGATTTTTAATATGAAAGAAATGAACGAGTTTCGTTTCAAAAAAAAAAAAAAAAAATAAAAAAATAAAATAAAATAAAAACAAAGGAAAGGAAAGAATAAAAAAAAAAAGAGAGAGAAAGAACGACACTCTCATTTAGAAATTTATTCGAAAGTCGAGACGGAAGAACGTATAATAATCAATTTTATTTTCCATTATCCCGATCGAATATCTTTCTATTTGTGTGATACGTAACATATATCGGAAACAAATATATATATATATATATATATATATATATATATATATATATATATATATATATATATTGTGATAACGATATATAACTTATTACAGGCTCGGTAAAGTTAGAATGGGAAGGGAAGGAACTCTCTTTTGTATGCAGCAGCAGCAGAGAGAGAAAGAGAGAGAGAGAGAGATAGATAGATAGATAGAAAGAGATAGAGACAGAGAGAGATAGTAAAGTCATCTCGCAGCATCCTTCAAGTGCTTTCACGAAAGCTGCTGTTGCTGTCACTGCTGGCGATGGTACAGACGCGCTGTAGTGATAGTGATGGTCGTAGTGGGTTAGTGGGTGTATCGGTGTGTGTGTGTGTGTGTGTGTGTGTGTACTGGTTTGTGTGATAATGGTTGGTGTTGGCGTTGGCGTTGGTGCTGTTGCAGTTGTTGATGGTGGTGATGGTGGTGGTGGTGCCTGCCTGCTGGCTGGCTGGCTGGCTGCTGCCAACTCTATCGTCGTTATTCCATCCCTCTTACTCTTACAATAAAATCGATCCAACCTTTCTCGTTAGCGGAGTTAAGTTTCGCGGTAGAAGGGATCTAAATAGACGCGCTTGTATACAATGTATAATTTAAGCGCGTGAAAGTCATACCGATAATACAAGCTGGCCATGACGTAGTCGTTTTAACGTTGTTATGCGTATTAATTAGGGAAGTTCAAAGAGGGGTATGGGGATCGGGGATTGGGGATTGAGGATTGGGGATGGGGATGGGGATGGTAGTGGCAAGGATCGAGGGTAAGGGTAGTACTGAACGAGCGACCAAGCAAGCAAGCGAGCGAGCAAGTCAGTCAGCCAGCCAAAGGCAAAAGGGCTTTCTCGAAAGCTCGATCGTGGTGGACTTTACGATAACTTTTTCTCATCGTACCTCCCTTTAAAACCCTACACCTTCCTCCACCCTCCACTGCCATCATCCCTTCACTCTCACGGAGCACGAGAAAACTTCCCCCGGAGTAAAGCGATTTCTGGATAAGTCGATTTCCTACCTAACCGTTTCCACGATCTCCTCCTCCCAACGTTATCCCACCCCCTATCCTCATCCCCATCCCAATCCCAATCCCTGACTACCCACGTTTATCCCGTTTTTTAATTCTTTTTCTATTCTTCTCTCCTTTTTTAAAATATATATTATATAATATAGTTACGATTCCTCGTGTTGATATGGGAAATAAATAAAGACGAGTAATTATTTTTATCCGTAGCGAAAGTTTTTTTATTCTAAACTGTGACCGTATATATGCACGTAAATGCGTACGTACGTACGTTGTCCTTGAAAATTCTATTGACTCCATAGATTTTTGATCTGATTAAATAGAAACGTAATACAAGAAATATATAATAACAGTATATAAATAAATATTAAATTACATTTGACTTTACGATTAGAATTATATTATATAATAATTTTATTATAATTGTATATTAATTATTTTATATCTATCGAGTATTATCGAATCTTTTTTTTTTTTTTGATATATATATATATATATATATATATATATATATATATATATGTATGTATATATATTACTATCTTTACTTTTATCGTTCTTTTCTCTGAATTTGACGTTTCATTTTTAAAATGCGCATTATCATTCAAGAAACACGTAATGTACCATCTCGTATTATCGTGCAAGCTATATTACAATAGTTTTGTATCTCGCGAAATATTCGAATATATTTATACGACATCACTATTATTATTATTATTATTATTGTTATTGTTATTATTTATATGTATCTCCTTTTCGTTTTCTTTTCTCTCTCTCTCGCTCTCTCTTCTCTCTTCTCTCTTTTTCGAATCATCATCCAATCATGAACGGTATCGTCCCTATCGCGAACGTGTAATATAATCAAAAATATTATCGCAGAGTGTTAACGGTCTTAACGTAGTCAATAAGATGCAAGAATAAGATGCATTATGTTTCTCTAATACATTTCTCGTCTTATGCGTGGGAGTTACATACTGCAAGCAAATATTCGTGATATTCTAACGGTAGTCATAAACGACTATTCGCGTGCATAGAGTTACCTCTCTCTCTCTATCTCTTTGTCTCTCTCTCTCTCTCTCACTCTCTGTCTGTCGGTTTATCTCACACAGGTTTTCACTATGGGAGTAGAAACGTGCGTCCCACCGTTTACAGGGCGACACGCATGACGGTGCTTCAGCTTGCTTGCTGCGTCACGAGAACGGCCAACTAAATTAAACTAAACCGAAGCCCGCCAATGTTTTCGTGCGCAACGGCACATAGAGAGAGAGAGAGAGAGAGAGAGAGAGAGAGAGAGAGAGAGAGAGAGAGAGAGCTTTAGTTATTCCCTGCTTTCGAAACAGCTGCGGCTCTGAAACATGGACGCACGTGACTGAAGTCATTAAACCTAGAGTAGCCATTCTTTCTCTCTATTTCTCTCTCTCTTTCTTTCTTTATCTCTTTCATTCACTTTATGTCTATCACTCTCTCTCTCTCTCTCTCTATCTCTCTCTCTCTCTCTCTATTTTTCACAAACACACCCACGCATACTGTCCGTTTGTCCATCTGTCTCTCTATCTCTCTCTCTATTGTATAGGCTCGTCGATTTTTATTTATACTTTCAACGTTTCGATAAAAAGAGATAACAAGAAAAAAAAAATATTTATATATATCGTATATTTATTGATAACAAAGAAAAATAAAGAGAACACAAGAAAGAATGAAAGAAGGACAATTTGAATGAACATGATTGAGATACGAATATACTTTTCTATTCGAATATACTTTTTTAAACTCGACGACATAATTAGAGAATGCCATTGGTCGTAGGTACGTGGTGGTACGTTTTAATTGAACGTTATGTGATCTCTCGAAACGCGTGGGGGTGAGGGACAGGGGGCAGGGTGCAGGGGGCGGGGGTTCAGTCCGAAAGTACGTACGTTCGTTCCATTACGTTCGCAAATGTCCGAGCAAGCATTGTGTTTTATCTCTCTCGATGAAAACATAGTTTACGTAAAAGGATATATATATATATATATATATATATATATATATATAGAGAGAGAGAGAGAGAGAGAGAGAGAAATCGGGGTACGAAAGTTCTAAATTTGCTGGACGCCTCGTTAGAGGGATAATGTCCGTCCGGTCGGTTAATGACCCTTTAAGGTTCAGACCCTTCCGATAGAATTGGATCGTTGAAATTTCTTCGTCAGTTTCCTTTTCACCCCTTCTCTCTCTCTCTCTCTCTCTCTCATCGGCCATGTCTACCACGCTCTTACTGTTTCTTTCTCTCTCTCTCTCTTTATCTATCTATATATTTATCTATATATCTATCTCTCTTTCTCTTTCTCTCTCTCTCTCTCTCTCTCTCTCTCTCTCTCTTTTTGCTTTTTTTCTGTTATTATCATTAGATAAGAAAAGCTTATATCACGTAATTACTACTCAAATTACAGACTAGCAGGTGGTAAAGAACGATCGTTATCAGACACGGAATGTCTTACAATAACGCCGTGTATGCATGCATGAATGAATGAATGAATGAATGAATGAATGAATGAATGAATGAATCATTGAAAACGTTTTGTGTTGGCACGGATTTCAGAGATTCCATTTCATTTTCCAACCTTAACGATCGTCAGTGCTTAAAACACTTTGTTATTTCCCAATTTCTCTCTATCTATCTCTTTGTTGTTGTTTTTTTTTTTTTTTATTTTTCAAATTGGCAAAAAAGAAATAAAAGCGAAGACAATAAAAACAACAATAATAATAATAATGATAATGATAATAATAATAATAATGATAATAATAATGATAACAAAATGAGAATGGTAAATAGAAAAAGGAACGAGTATAGAAAAAAGTCAGGATCAAAATCTCCCGAAACAAATGTCACAAACGACGTTGTAAATATATTTAAAGGTAAATATATTGAACGATCCTATGTTACGCTATGTTGTTCCATTTTATGCTCTCTCTCTATCTCTCTCTCTCTCTCTCTCTCTATCTATTTATCTCGATCTCTCTTTATCTCATTGTCTCATTCTGTCTCTCCCTTCGTTCCTTCTGTTCGACTCGGAGTGGGGTTTTGTAGGGGTAGCAGAGGCAAGACGGTAGTGACGGTGGTGGTGGTGGTGGTGGTGACGGTGGTGACGGTGGCGGCTGTGACTCTACGGAATTAAATCGTTCGAGCGAGAACGAGTGACTCGATTTTAAGAGGTCTCGACAGATTTTAACACTATTTTCCCGTGTATATCGAAGCAACAAGTGCCTTTTTTAGGCGACCTCGTAAAATCGCTCTGGGAGCTCGATCGTTATCTACAAAATTAATCAACCGTCTAACATGGAAGAAAGAGAGATAGATAGAGGTAGAGAGAGGGAGGGAGGATAGAGAGTAAAAGATAGCGAGAGAGAGAGAGAGAGAGAGAGAGAGGGACGGACGGAGGGAGGGAGGGAGGATTCAGTGAGCGGTAACCCTAGAACGTAACGAGGCGAAACTTCGTTAACCTTAAAGTGTGAAGTTCGAGATTCCAACAACCCCGTAGCTCAGAGTTTCCTTACCAATGTAACGTTAATTATTATACTTCCTCTCTCTCAATCTCTCTCTCTCTCTCTCTCTCTCTCTCTCTCTCTCTCTTCCTCTCGAGAATCCACAAAAATGTATAGAGTGAATCGTTCAAATTGATCATCTTATGTACCAATTAAATTCTCCTCTCTTCTCTTTTTTATTTTATTTTATTTTATTTTTTTTTTATTATTTCTTTTTCCCCTCACTCGTAAGTCATTACACTTACATGAATTATGCAATTAGCTTGCTTGAAAAAAAAAAAAAAAAAAGAAAAAGAAAAAATTGTTCTCCTCTTCAAGTTACGCATCATCGTCGTTACGTTATCGCGTGCGTTTAAACGATCAAGATTTCCTTTTTCCTTTCTCATCGTCGTCCTCGTCGTCATCGTTATTATTATTGTTATCATTATTATCATTATTATCGTCATCATCATCATCATCGTCGTCGTCATATTTGATAAGCTCCTTACAAGGGGATTATTATTAGCGGGTATAAAGGATATGTAGTAATTGCCGGAAGAATTTGTGACGAGGAGGACAGGAGCAATAAGTCGAAAACTTCGTTATGGGTCTCGTCGAGGAGGAAAGGGAGAAGAGTAGAGGAAGAGGGGAGGTGTGGGGAGGGGAGGCAGGAGGACGAGGAGAGGAGAGGAGTGGAGTGGAGTGGAGTGGGTGGGTGGTTGGTGGGTGGGTGGATGGCGCGGTTGATGAAGAGGACGAGGACGATGAGAAAGAGGGAAGATAGAGAGAGGGTTAGAGAGGGTTAGAGAGGGAGGTTGAGGGAGGGAGGAGACAGGGAGACAGAGGGAGTGTTCGTGGTCGAGGAGCATCGGATTCGCCGCAAATGTGGCGAACAACTCGACTACGGTTAACTAGCTTGGCGCACGAAAACGAGCGATCACCAGCCGCGTTTCCTTGATCCTTATCATCACGATTATTGCGTGCCACCAGTTTATACTAATCGAATTAATTTTCTTCGGATCTCGATCATTCTTAAATAAGAGATTGTGATTGGATTAGTCGGAGAATGACGGGGATTATTAATGTATTAATTGAAGGGATATTGAAGAAAAAGAATTAAAAAAAAATAAAATCATTACGAGATTAGATACTTTTTGATGAGTTTCAAATAATTGAGAAGGAGAGAGAGAGAGAGAGAGAGAGAGAAAGGATAATAAAAATCATCTAGAAATTATATACGATCGATCGATCGATTTTCTACTTTTCTTTTTTATTTTTTTTTAATTCATTCTTTAGATATAATCGAGTATAAATTAGACTTGCCATTGATCGATCCATCGTTCGTTATGAACAGATTTTTATTCTTCAATTATGATTATCATTCGTTGAGGGAAAATTCGTGAGGAATCGTTTTGATCGATCTTAGCGATAATTTATATCTGATTCGATGAAATATTTGATTGATATTGATTATTGTTACTTGAATAAAAGATTTATATGGGATTTTACTTGAAAAAGAACGATATATATATATATATATAATATTTAATGTGTGCGTGTGTGTATTTATTATATAGAGATTTACGAGATTTTCAACATTTCCCATGGTCCATTGTTGAGAGATCGTATCGGAAAAGGTTTACCACCATAATTTGAAATGTGTATTTGATTTACTCGAATTGCGGTAAGTATTATTGTTACTTAAAGAAAGGGAACGACTGGATTTCGTTGAAGGAAATAGAAAATGTAGAGTCACATAAACGGTATTAAATAAATGTACGGAAAAATAGAAAGAAAGAGAGAGAGAGAGAGAGAGAGAGAGAGAGAGAGAGAGAGAGATTTATGATTTTCAACTTTTCACTGGTCCCCATTGTCGAGAAATCGAATCGAATGCGAGTTTCTCTCGAACATAATTTCAAAAATTTATATCGATTTATATATCCGTTGAATTGAATAATACAATATTAGAGTTATAATTATTAATTATAATTTATTAATTATAATTATTTTAAAAAAGGTTAATAGGGAGCGCGCGAGAGAGAGAGAGAGAGAGGGAAGATTAAACACGAAGAAGAACGAAATAGGATTATAATTAACAAATGTACGTGTAAATGGAAATAGATACACACACACACACACACACACACACACACACATATATATATATAGAGAGAGAGAGAGAGAGGTAAATACATGAAGCATAGAAATGGGAATGTTACGAAATGTGATTTAAAAAAAAAAACATAAAAATAAATGTATCTACGTTAACTACGTTGGTACCTCGGAAACGTTCGATTAATACACACACACACACATACACACACACACACACACACACACACACACACAGATGTATACATGTGAGTCCCTTGTACGAATGAATAGAGAGTAAGTCTTGTACGAACGAATAAATATGCATTCGCCATGGCGTTCGCGTTGTAGAAGATAGCAACGTTAATTCTATTATTCGTACAGACCGTCCGATATTTGGGATCCAAGATCGAAGGAAAATTTTAAATATCCGTAACATCTCACTACTTCCAAAATGGAATTTCATTAAAATATCTTCCGGGGTTCCGGTGGCGATGGCTATATGGCTATACGGCTATGGCTATGGCGGCGGGGAGGAGGGGAAGGAGGGGGTTTAAACGGGGTAAACAAGAGGATCATCGAGCAGTGTGCTGCTGCGGATTTTAATAAACGACTTTCGCGGGAGAAGGAAGCAAAGATAAACTAAAATAAGAAACGGGGGTAGGGAGGGGGGGGGTGGTGAGAGGGTGAATGAGTGGGTGGGTGAGTGGGTGGGACGAAGGAAGAAAAAGAAAAGTTTCGACGCGCTCTGGCGTCTCGGTAATAAAGTTTAAAATAAAATAAAATTAAAAAAAAAAAAAAAATATAAAGAGGGTTGAGAAATAAAAAGAGGTTCTTCCTTTCTTTCTTTCTTCTTTTCTTTCTTTCTTCCTTTCTTTCTTCCTTTCTCTTTCTTTATTTCCTTCTTTATTTCCTTTCTTAGGTTTCTCCAAAATCGTTCGACCGTTTTAACGATCGAGTCGAAAGCAATTCTGGAAGATTCTCGTCTTTCTTGTTGTTACGAGGGTCCATTTGAAAAGTTTGCGGCCTTTTCCCTTTCTTCTTCTTCTTTTTTTTTTTATTTTTACCTACTCTCTCTCTCTATCTCGCGCGCGCGCGCTCTTTTTTTATTTTTGTTATTTTTTTATTTTTACGTGTACCTTTCATTCTTAAAGCGGAAGACATCTTGAAGCGAAGAAGAAGAAAGAAAGAAAGAAAAGCTGTGAATTTTTCGAATCAAGGCCACCCCTCCCCTCCCTTCCCCTCAACTACAACACACCCTTCACCCTCGTCCTCAACCTACACCCCGTATAGTCCACAGTTTTAGCAGAGACGCATACTTCGTTCGATTGATTACACGTCGATACGAATATAAAATACATATTCCTTTTTTAATATTGCAATTAAATCGTAACTTTTTATTAACAGACAAATGAAAAAGAGACTATGAGAGATTCTCTCTCTCTCTCTCTCTCTCTCTCTCTCTCTCTTTCTCTCTTTTTTAATTTTAATTAAATAATAACACGAATGTGTTCATTTCTTTCTTTCCTTCCTTTTTTTTTATCTTTCTTTTTTTCTTTCTTTCTCCTTTTTGCTCTTTTTTTTTTTTGGTACGATATAGACGGATTACACGTTTCGTTTAATTATTTGACCAAAAATTTAGATCGTTGTCTGTAATGACGTACCATGGCATTCGTACCTTCGCGTTTCATGTGTATTTTTATCCATATATGTATGTGTATATGTATATGCGTGTGCATATGTGTGTTTGAGCGGGTGAAAATGTGCGTGGCCGTACGAATTCGTTTTTAATTCGTAAAAAAAAAAAAAAGAAAAGGATAGAGAAGAAAAAATTAATTGAATTTTCGGGGTTGTGTTAAACCAAAATCTATATATCTATATATATATATATATATATGTATGTATGTATGTATATATGTATGTATGTATGTATGTAAATGTAAATGTATATATATATATATGTATATCGTATTTTATCGTTAAATCGATCTTAGAAGGAGAGTGAGCGCGATATCATTCACCAATCGACCAAGCCAATAGCATCGGCTTAACTGTCAGCATCCAGACGTATGTACGAGTTTCAAAGCGCGTCTAAACACGATCGTGGAACCAAACACGCGTAAATGCTGTAAGCTCAGCGATTATACATGCGTGTGCGTTCGAGCTGATTCGAGATTCTACTCTCGACGATGATCTCTCTACGTAATTTCGATCTCTCTCTCTCCCTCTCTCTCTTTCTCTTTCTCTCTAACTGACTATCCGTTTCGCTCTCTCCTTCTCTCTCTATCTCTCTCTATCTCCATATATATCTATTTGTTTCTGTGTCTCTTTGAGTTTAATCTCGAATGAAATCCAGAGATAGAGAGAGAGATAGAGAGAGATAGATAGATAGATAGAGAGAGAAGATTAATCTATTTCGTCATTTCGATTCGATTTTGTTTGACGAATTGTCTCCATTCCAATATTAATATAATTTTTCATTTTTGTCTTTTTTTCTTTGGTCTTTCTTTTTCTATTTATATTTTTATTTCCCTCCCATCCCTTACGTTTACCCATCAATCTCGATTGATAATAACTTCGATGTATTCAATCGTCCTTCGCGTAATTAGCATCGAATATTTCGGACAAAGGTTATATTCGAAAATAGCGTTTTCTTTTTTCTTTTTTTTTTGAAAAGATCGTATTAAAGTTTGCATTGCATGATTAATGTTAGATTATGGATCGTTGTATCGAACGATCGAATTATCGACTTGTTTACTTTCAATACTCCTCCCTTTCTTTCTTATTTATCTAATCTCTTTGCCATATTCGTTCTAATATATACACACACACATATATATATATATATATATATATATATATATATATAAACTGTTTTATGGCGTTATATATATATTTTATTCGAACCGATGCTTTCTATATAAAAAAAAAAATATATATATATATATTTATCTTATCATTCGTACGTATGTATTTAATTTCTTTTTTATTTTTTCTTTTTTTTTTTATGGAAGAAATCATCCGTATCTCGAGATCACATTAAAAAGTTTGTCCACATGCAAGTTTCGTCGGAGTCGTAGGATGGATTACAAGGAGGGAAAAGTATTTCTTCAAACTTATCGACCGTGTTAGAAATCACCGTTTAAAATTCTACGTTGGAATGAGGAAGTATCGTCATCCTCCTATCCCGTACTCTCTCTCTCTCTCTCTCTCTCTCCCTCTCTCTCGTAGATCTTTGATTTATTTTCTCGCGGTTTAGACCGATTGTTGATCTAAGTAATTGAAAATGTTGAAAATCGCGAAAGTTATCGTTGCGATTTAAACGAAATCTTTTAAAATTCTTTGAAATCCTATATTAATGATTCTCATTTCGAGGACTTAATACTCCTTGACGTGATACAATTTTCAAAAACGTAATATAATTTTCATAAAAATTTATTAATAATTTTTACGCACGCACGCACTCTGATAATTAAATATTCATAATCGTCATCGGTGTGACGTGCAATTGCGTTAGTACGAATTATAACACACACACACACACACACACACACAAACACACACACGCTTACGCAGACGTGTATGTCGTCATTATTGAAATTACAATAAATCCCAATTTTTTTTGGGGAGGACGCGTAAAGCTAAGGGTCGTCACGTCGCCAACGGTGTCGTACGGGGAAAGAGAAAACGAAAGAGACAAAAGAAGAAGAAGAAGAAGAAGAAGAAGAGGAGGAGGAGGAGGACAAAGAAAAAAGAATTAACTACTTTTACATTTTCATCCGACTCGGGGAACAGGCATAGAAATTTAATAGTATAATTTCGGTCGCTGACCGGTCTCGTAAAGAAGTTGGATAGAAAATCGTGGAGGACACGCGAGTTAACGTTGAGACTTTCCCTCTCTCACCCCTCATCCCTCATCCCCCCCTTCTCTCTCTCTCTCTCTCTCTCTCCTTATACATTCACCCTTTCAGAAAACTCTGGCGCGCAAGTACAGTGGAGGGATAAGCTTTAGTGTGGCAGAGAAACTCGGAGGACGAACGTACGAACGTAGGGACGGATCGATCCGTGGCCTGGAGGGGAGTAGAGGTGCTGTAAATGAGAGAGAGAGAGATAGAGATAGACACACACACAGAGAGAGAGAGAGAGAGATTGAAAGAGAAAGAGGGATGAAGGGAGAGAGATGGACGAATACACACGTATAGAGTGAGAGAAAGAGAGAGATGCACATACATATACATGTATAAAGTGAGGAAGAGAGAAACACACGCATCGTATATACACACATAGGATGAGAGAGTAAGAGTAAGAGTAAGAGTAAGAGTAAGAGTAAGAGTAAGAGAGAGAGAGAGAGAGAGATAGAGAACGAGATACATACATATAGAGTGTAAGAAAGATACACATATATAGGACCTGAAGCGAGAAAGAGAAAGAAACACACATACGCGCGCGTACATGTAGAGTCTCTAAAAGAGAAAGATAGAGATAGAGAGATAGATAGATAGAGAGAGAGAGAGAGAGTAAAGGTGGTGGGAGAAAATTCACAGGGATAGTAAGGTACAAGTATAATACAAGTGGAATAGTAATGGTATTGGTTATACGGCAATGGTGGTGGTGGTGGTGGGTGGTGGTGATGATGGTGGTGGTGGTGGTGGTGGTGGTGGAGGAGGAGGAGGGAAAAGCAGACTCCAACGGAGAAGGATGGAGGTCCTGTGTCGGTTTAGTGCGCCGTCGCTACGCCGTCGCGACGCCGAGCGTCGTCGAGAGCAGCCGAGCGTTGCGTTGCCGCTGCTGCTGGCTGCCACTGCTGCTCGCTGCTACTGCTACTTCTCCTTCCCTGTGGTGGGGATATCATCCCCCTCGTCTTTCTCTCTATCTCTCTCTCTCTCTCTCTATCTATCTATCTCTCTCTCTCTCTCTTTCCTCTCCTCTCCTCTCCTCTCCTCTCCTTTACTTCTCCCTACCACGACTCTCTCTCGCGCGCGTGTGGCTCTGCAAAAACAAGCATACGGAGATCCCCAGTAGTAGCAGCCCGGTACGCAGAGCAGACGAGAACGTCAAACCGGTCGGCACTCGGGTACAGGTTAAACGTGACCACGCGATTTCACTATACTTTTTAATCTTCTTCTTTTTTTTTTCTTCTTCTATTTTTCCTATCTCTCTCTCTCTCTCTCTCTTTTTCTCTTTCTCTTTAACTCTCATCACCTATCTCTCTTTCTCTTTCCGTCCGACCGTCTCTCCGGCTTTCTATTTCTCTTTCTACTTTTTTTTCCCATCTCTCTCTCTCTCTCTCTCTGATTTTCTCTCTGTCTATTTATCTCCCCCTTCCCCCCCTTTTTTTTTCATTTTCTTCCTACATATTTTTTGAATAAATCCCTTCTCTCCTTTTTCCTCTTTCCTTCTTCTTCTTCTTCTTTTTTTTTTTTTATATTTATATATATATATATTCTTCTTTACACTTCGTTCGTTTGCAAACATTTTTTTTTCGTTTCTTCCTCTTTTTTTTTTCTTTTTTCTTTTTTATTTCTATCGTTTCTTATTTTTCTCTATATCTTTCTCGATTTATTCTGATAGTCCCATTGCTTCGTCAAGAACGAGATTGGATCCGTCTAAACCATCGATATCCATATCCCATATATACCGTATATACCATATATACCATATTCATCTATTTATATTATATATGTTGAAAATCGTGTTTCGTATTTTTTTATTTACCAGTCCTCGACGTCGTCCTTAAAGACTGCGTCATTGAACACACCATTTGGAACCACGTCGTCAACACGCCCTCGCTAAATACGTCACGTGTCTACTACGCGTGATACCAAAGTTCAGATAAACTTAACTGTTACGCGTCTACGTTGTGAAGGACTCAATGGGATAACTCTTCGTTCGGATAGAAAGAGAGAGAGACATAGTGAGAGAGAGAGAGAGAGAGAGAGAGAGAGAGAGTGAGAGAGAGAGTGAGAGAGTGACTGAGAAAGAAACTTTCTTTTCTTATATTTTCTTTCTTCTCTCTCTTTTTTTTCTTTCTTCCTTTTTCTACTTTCCTCCTCTTCTGAAGATGAGGTAGAAAGAGACAGGAGGAAGATTGAGAATGGAATGAATTTATCGTCGTGGCCGATAAAATACGTTTCCGTCGGATGAATCATGCTATTTGAACTTCTTCCACCTTTCCTTTGTCCCTTTCTTTTATTTCTTTAATTTCTTTCCTTTTTTTGTTCTTTTTTTTGTTTTTTTTTTTTTTTCTAAAAGGAAAGAAGAGTGAGGGAGTGAGAGTGAGTGAGAAGAGGGGGAAGGGTTAGAGAGACATTGATTCGAAAGAATGACGTTTAGTAGAAATCGATCGAGCGATTTCTAGGGAAATAGTTTAAAGTGATTCGATGATAGAGAGAGAGAGAGAGAGAGAGAGAGAGAGAGAGAGAGAGAGAGAGAGAGAGAGTGTGAATTCCGTACGTCGAAAGTTCTTCAGTGCTTTTCTACGATAAAGTGTTACCGTTCAATATTTATATAACAAATCAGTGCTTCATCTGTACATTTCTAACTGAACCGGACAGAAATATAAGAAAAAGAAAAAAAAAAAAAAAAAGACGAAGAAATATAAAAGGAATAACGTAATCTGTTCGAATAATAAAAAAGAATAAAAAAGTAAACGAATAAAATGAACGGATAAATAAAATAAAATAAAATAAAATAAAATAAAATAAAATAAAATAAAATAAATAACAATCAAAAAGTGACATGACGATCAGTGAAAATTGACGACGAAAATTTGAAGAAGGAAGAACATTTCGTTGCAAATTTGTGTCGTATGATTTCGCGCGTATACATACATACATACATACATACGTACGTACGTATGTACGTACGCATATATACGTTAACACATAAATACATTGCATACGTACCACCCTATATGCGTACGTGCATGCACATATACGCGGACGTATATACAAAATACCTATTATATACGTAGATATATATATATATATATATATATATATATATGGATGCACTTAAGTACACAGTCGTAGATAATCGTGTATCCTGATTGTCGTGTATATCCCTGTAACTCGTGCGCTAACAGGAAGGCTCCGTGTTTGTCACGTTTTCGACTGGGCGGGGGCGGGAGCTTACCGGAGGTTTGGGGTTGGGTGGTGGAGGAGGAGGAGGAGGGGGCTCTTAAGAGGGGTGGGGTGAGCTCGAAGAGGGGTTGAATCGGCGCGGAGCGTGTTTCGGACAATACAGATTATTCCGTGCACGAAGATTACTGGATGCACTCTGAGTGCCAGACAAGCAACACGTATATAGGATGTATTACGGAAAACGGGGCCGCATAATTTAGAAGGTGGGGGAAAGGAAGGAAGGAAGGAAGGAAGGAAGGAAGGAAGGAGGAAATGATTGTGTGCACAAAGTGAAAGTGTTTGGAAAAAGAAGAGGATAGGAAATACCGATCGCAAAATATACATTCGGTCAAGGTTGTTTTCAGGTAAGATTCGATTATCTCTCATTTATTATTTTATCCGGCTTCGTATAATTTTCTTTTTGTTTGTTCGTTTTATTATTATTATTATTATTATTTTTATTTTTATTATTATTATTATTATTTTTTTTTTTTCTTTCTTACTTCATTTCTAACAAATTAATAAACTCGACATTAGAAGGTATACGTTCGTGCGTGTATATCTGTATATATATATATGTATATTTTTGTTGTTGTTGTTGTTGTTGTTGTTGTATATAAATGTATGAACGAAAAATATGAAATCGATCAGGCCGATAATCGCGATGTCGCAATCGATATGTATTTCGTAAGAAAGATCTCGACTCATCGTTTATTGACCGATCAATTATTTTCGACGAGTTAAACAAAAAAGAAAAGAAAAAGAAAAAAGAAAGAAAATTGTTATGAATAACGGAAGAATCCTTTTTCGGATAATTTGACGAAGTCAAACGTTTAATGATTCGACGAAAGGGGATATTGTGACGTAGATAATTCTTAATTAGAAACTCGTTATCATAAAGTAAAGAGAGATAGATAGATAGAGAGAGAGAGAGAGAGACAGAGAGAGATTTTATGAAAAGTAGTTATCGTCTGGTGAGACAGAGAGAGAGAGAGAGAGAGAGAGAGAGAGAGAGAGAGAGAGAGAGAGAGAGAGAGAGAGAGAGAGAGAGAGAGAGAGAGCAGTTTACAGGATGCACTCGGTGTAATAAGGAACATCGTTAGTACCTTGGATATTCTCCTTAAGGTATTTTAAAGAGGAGAACGATGGAGATCCTACGAGTGAACGACTCCCTGTCGTCCTTTTCTCTACGACGAAAGTTTCCGCGAATATCGCGATAACACGGAGAGCAGCAGCAAGTTTCTCGTAAAACGAAAGAACGAACGAACGAACGAACGAACGAACGAACGACGTCTCTTAGTAACTCCCTCTCTCTCTCTCTCTCTATATATATATATATATATATATATATATATATATATACATATACATATACATATACATATAGATATACGTATATTTATAAAACCAAGTATATATATATGATATATATATATATATATATGTATGTATGTATGTATGTATTTATGTATGTATGTATGCATGTATGTATATGTATATAGAGATAGAGTGGGAGTCGTTTCTTTCAACATTTCATATTGCAAGGCAGCTCGACATCTTCGAGACAATGAAAACATTCCCCTATGCTTTATCTCACTGTGAGAATTTGGATCGAAAAGATAGGCATATCTATACCATCTCGTTACTCACATGATTTCTTTATGCATATATATATATATATATTATATATAAATCATGTTGCTTTATGCTATATATGACACTTATATTTTTCATCTTTCATTTTTACGGACGGATACGACCGAACTAATACACGTTATTACTTCTTCTCTCTCTTTCTCTCTCTTTCTTTGTCTCTTCATCGTTTAAAATTTTAACATACGTTTAATAAATTATATCACGTATCTTTCATCCACAAAGAGATTGAACATACATTCGTACATTCATACATACATACATACATACATACATACATACACACATACGTACGTACGTGAATATATATATATATATATATATATATATATATATATATATATACACATACATAATAAGTTTATCGTGTGAGAACAACACAGTCGGTCTCGTTAATGAACTACTTAAGTTCTACGCATAGATAATGAAACGTTTATTCTACTATATTCTAACAGTCATCATCTCGTAGGCTTCTGTGTTTTAGAGAGAGAGAAAGAGAGGGAGAGAGAGAGAGAGAGAGAGAGAGAGAGAGAGAAAGAGAGAGAGAGAGAGAGCTAGTAGAACTGTTTGAATTTCGTTCCATAAGTTTGCACGGAATTGCATCGCTTGAGTTCGGGTACCAGAGAGTAAGATTTCTGCAAACGTAGCATTAAATCGGCATCATCGTGTTGAACTTTCCAGTTATCTCTATCTATCTGTCTATCTCTCTCTCTCTCTCTCTCATTCTCATTCTCATTCTCTTTATAATCATTGGTAATCATCACTTCGCTCATTTTCACAAAAAGAAAAGAAACAAAGATAAGTACATATATTTCCTCTTTTATTCTTTATTCGTTATTATTCATATATACATATATATATATATATATATATATATATATATATATATATAAATGTATGTATGTATATATGTTTCGGTAGATGCTATTCATCTTTCATCGTTTGAATTTCATTAAACAATTCCGGTCGTGGTGCCTCCGTTTGGTAAATCGAGCGAGCGAGAGCAAGCAAGCAAGCAAGCAAGCAAGCTTCTCGTATTAAATATTGTACGTGCTGCGGAAAGACTCTCGTCGATCGTTCCCAGTAAAATAACCAGATAAATCATTCATGATAATCGGTCCCCTTTTCAATTTCTCCTTGTTACTTCGAATTTATCGGAAATTCGATTTATAATTAGATATTATTATCATTATCATTGTTATTACTACTACCACTACTGTTATTATTATTATTATTACTATTATTATTATTATTATTATTATTATTATTATTATTATTATTATTATTATTATTATTATTATGTACCTGTATTCATATGGAATAAGTTGGAACGATATATATATGAGAAATGTGATTCTTTCGATAAAGTTTTTTTATCATAGTATAGCAAAAAAAATTTTGTACATATATATATATATATATATTTATATATATATTTATATATTTATATATGTATGTATGTAAGTATATCTTCCACGAAGCAGGTTATTTTCTGTTTTTTTTTTTTTTTTTTCTTTTGGTTTATTTTTTAAAGAAAAATATAAGTAGAAAGGAATGAAATGTAAGTCATAGTGGATTGTAGATACGAGCGCGAAAGAGAGAGAGAGAGAGAGAGAGAGAGAGAGATAGAAAAATAGGAAAGGATGAGAAGGGATGATAGGAAGGTACAATGCGATATCACCCGATGCGACTAACTGCAAATGAGTTTTTAATGTCTCGAATTTGCAGGTAAATAATACTCTAATGGCGAGAGAGAGAAAGAGAGAGAGAGAGAGTATTTTTCTCGAGTAATGCGTATCCCTTGAGTATATATCCTAGTACACTTATTTTCAACGACTATAAGTGTTTCATCGTTATCATCTAAAGTAACGATAAAAATCGTATCATAGTATAATTTTACACGTACACGCACGCACGCACACATACACCCACATACCTATATATATATGTATATATATATATATATATATATATATATATATATATATATATATATATATATATATACTTATATATTTATGTCGTATAACATGATGCATGCGTTTACGTGGGTACGTATGTGTGTGTTTGTGTTCATGTAAGTACATCGAAGCTCGATGAGCTTTCAGACGATTAAAGTCGAAATCGTAGCACGTACGTACGTATACGTTCAGGAACGAGCAGCCACTACTTTCTACGAGTTCACTTAGCGCCGCGGTTATTTTAATTAAACTTTGAAAGTTGGTCAGTGAGCTGGCTGGCTGGCTGGCTGGCTGACTGGGTTGCTTGCTTCCTTCCTTGCTTGCTGGCTTACTTGCTTGCTTGCTTGCTTGCGAGCAGTCGATTGAATTTCCAGTCTCCTAGTTGAAAGCCAGAAAGGGGTATGAACCTAAAAAAAAAAAAAAGAAAAAATTTCTTTCCTCGACTTCCTTCTTCTTTATCTCTCTCTCTCTCTCTCTCTCTCTCTCTCTCTCTCTCTCTCTCTCTCTCTCTCTCTCTCTCTCTCTCTCTCTCGTTTATTTTCTCCTTCTCTTATTGTCGTTGCTATTGTCTTCTTCTTCTTCTTCTTCTTCTTTCCTTCATCCTTCTTTTCTTCCTTTTTGTTTCTTTTCTTTCTTCCTTTCTTTTTTTTTTATTTTTTTTTATTTTGCACTTCAATCATTTTTCAATCACGATGATCCTACGTCTTCTCTCGACGAATTACGGTTCTTTTTTTTTCCGGAATTAAGGTTTCTCTTTTTTACCCTCTCGTATCACTCGGTACGTACATAATACGTCAATTATAAAGATCCAAATACTAAATGCATATACGAGCGACCAAAAAGCAAATTTCTCTATCGATTATACGCAGGGGAGGGGGAGGGTGGAGAATGGCGGGGAGGGGAGGGGAGGGGCACTTCGTCTCAACCTTTTTTTCATCCTCTTCCTTTCTTTTTTCTTTTTCCTTTTCTTTTTGTGTGTGTGTGCGTGCGTGCGTGTTTTTTCTTCCATCATCTTTCCTTTACACTCCAGTAACTTTTTGGTCCCCGTAACTTCGCGTGGCAGACAAAATCAAAGCTTTTACTCTCGATTCTTTTGACGATACACACATACGTACAGACGTACATATTACATGCATGCATGCATGCATGCATACGTACGTACGTAAATAAATACGTATATCACGCGTTTAAAATTTACGAAAAAATATGCGTATAGAGTACGAATGGACGGGGGTAGGGGGAGGAGGGGGGGACTGGAATTCATTGTTTTCCTGAAGTAAAACAGAGAAAAAAAAAAAAATTCATTGGCGAAAACGAGACGAGCGGGTTGTTGTCATAACTAGGCTGCATCTGAAAACCGTAACTGCAACCACGACTGTTAAGACTGAAACTGCGACTGCAATGCGATGGAAAAGCAAAGGGAAAAAATGTAGGAGGAGGCAATGGCGATGAGCGAGGAACTCTTCCGAAAGCATATTTTCTACGAAATGCCCGTAAATATTTTCAACCTATTCACCCTCTTCTCTCCCCCAAGTACACTTTCCTAATTTCTCCCAGTGGAATAAACGGGAGATCTGTAAGCGCGCGCGCGCGCTCATGCTCTCTTTCTCTCTCTCTCTCTCTCGAAACTGCAATACTGTGGATATAATAGATAACGCGGAATACATGTTCGTTAATCAGTATACACATTATTCTCACGGTATGGTAAATACCAACATTTTGTCCGGTCCTCTCCTTTAAATAACAAACCTACCTACCTACCTACCAACCTACCTAACTATCTACCTAACTACCTACCTACCTACCTAACTACCTACCTAACTACCCACATAACTATCTACTTACCATCCTACTCTTATTTATTACGAAGCAAAGAGTTATTGTCTCTCGTTATGCACGTTTTCTGCCACACCCCCCGCCCCCACCCCCACCCTCACCACCACCCACACCCCACCCTCTCCACCCATACTTTTTACGGGTTTTGTCTTATCTGTTTGTTCGTTTCTTTATTTTTTAAATCTCTTTGCTCTTTCTTAATGACAATTTTTTTTATTCTTCGTTACACTGTCTACCTCTCTATCTCTCCCTTTCATATTTTCCATTATAAATCGTTCCAATGGTCGAGAGATCGAACACACAGATCGAAATTCTATTGTAAGGAATTATCAAACTGAACCTACTACCTTTCTCTTTCTCTCTCTCTCTCTCTCTCTTTGACCAACATATGTCAACTACACAAACACACACATACACACACAGAGAAAGAGAGAGAGAGAGAGACTAGGATAATAATGGAATCATAATTGGATGACCTGAAAGATTTTATATAAGGTTAAAGCATTGATATAGGTATCGAGAGAGGTTTGTGAGTTAGGTTCATGGTAAGGACGAACGACATCGTTTCCTCCCTGTCGAGCTGTACGAAGCACGATAATAACGATTTATTAACAACGACGAAGATCTGAAAGAGGTAAAGAAGACAGACACAGAGAGAGAGAGAGAGGCATGGACAACGAGATTCTTTAACGTGAATTACAGAGGATATAGAAATAGAGAAAGGAAAATATAAAGAAGAAGTCCTTAAATTCGAAGGAAGGTATCTTCACATCGAGATAGAGAGAGTGAGAGAGAGAGAGAGAGAGAGAGAGAGAGAGAGAGAGATAGAGAAGCCTCTTTCTATCTATTTTTCTCTTCCTCTGAGGCTAGGCAACGAGAAGAATCCTTCTCCGTTTCTTTTTTGCAAGATGGTTAGACTAGGTCGATGAATAAGAGAGCAGGAAATGAGAGAGAAAGAGAGAGAGAGTGAGAGAGAGAGTGTGTGTGTGTGTGAGAGAGAGAGAGATAGGGTAAATCGATCGCGTCTGATTTCTTAAAAAACATGAAAACGTTTCATGCATGATTTTACATCGTTAACTTGTGATCGTTATAATAAATTTGAAGGATTTATATATTTTCTATCTTTATCTTTCTCTCTCTCTCTTTCTTTATCGGGTGATAGTAATACGTCATCGTTCTCTTTTAAACATCGGAGAGAGAGAGAGAGAGAGAGAGAGAGAGAGAGGATAGGGGATGGAAGAGTGAGAGAGAGCACGAGAGAGCACGAGAGAGAGAGAGAGAGAGAGAAAGAGAGAGAGTTACCGAGAGAACGAGTTACCGTGTCTTTAATTATTAAAAGCAGCTAATTGCGTTCGTCCTCGTATAATCCCGGAACCGATAAATATTTATTATCCTCCATTATTAATTTTCCGTTCGTTCCCATACCATTTATGTCCTATCTCTCTGTGTTCCAACCAATTCGTCGAATCGTTCCTTCGTTCCTTCCTTCGTTCGTTCCTTCGTTCCTTCATTCATTCTTAAACAGATCTTGACGTATAGCAAGTAATCTTATGAGATAACGTCGATTGCTTTTACTTTTCTATTCTTTTATTTTTTTTCGAATACAGAAAAATAAAAATAAAAAAAAAAAGAAAAACACCATACAAGAGAAGATTCACGCTAATTTAAAATTATTGTTATTATCAATCGTGAAACGAATAGGTACGAGAATGATTGAAATCTCTCCCCTCCCTCACCCTTCACGTTCAACCTCAACGCAAATTTTCATAATTATTCGCGAGTTGTTTTCTTTAAAAAAAAAAAAAAAAAAAAAAATAAAAAAATAAAAAAAAAATGAAACAAAACGAAGTGAAATGAAATGAAAAGAAAGGGTGAGAGAAAAGAAATAAGAGAAGAGGAAGAAAAACTTGTTAACACCTTCACCGTGAATTTTTCTTCATTACGTATCGCATTTATCATAGTCTCGTTTCATAACACATCTCTCTCTCTCTCTCTCTCACTCTCTCTCTCTCTCTCTCTCTCTCTCTCTCTCTCTATATATATATATATATATATATATATATATATATATCGCTCTGCTTACGCTGCATCGTGGTATATGGAATAATTACAATACCATTATTATGTCCGATCAAGTGTACGGCCATTTCTAATCGTCGATCCAGATTGATATAAACTTAAAAAAAAAAACGATGATTCACGTAATTAACGAAATGATCCATTCTCAAAATTAATTCGTATCCCGCATAATGGAATCGATCAACGTTTTATCGAGCGATACTTCCCAACGAGGTTTTCTAAATTACATTATTATTACAATTCATTCTCTCATCGATAATTTATTATTTATGTTCTCTCTCTCTCTCTCTCTCACACACACACACACACACACACACACACACACATAACTGATGTACACACATGTATGTACGCGCACACGCACGCATATCTAATGCACACACATCATAATGTACACGCACACACATATCTAATGTATACACATGTATGTACGCATACACACACACACACACACACACACACACACACACACACACACACACACA
>OU427006.1:3039613-3042113 GCA_911387935.1 Dolichovespula saxonica | reverse complement strand
CGTTCCGTTTTATAAAGAAAATATTTAATTTCTTTTTAGATTTCTTTTTTTCTTTATTTGATAACTTAGAATTCTTATAATTATTATCGAAATATGTTTACGTGAAGTTAGGTAAAATATCGATTGCCTAAATACTTTCTTCCGTTAACGAAACATTCTTTTTTTTTTTTTTAATTGTATTTTTTTATCTCTTTTAAATTACCCAACCTAAGATGGTACTTCTTTTCATAATTTTCGATTTCTTAAAAGAAAAAAAAAAAACCCCGCGAAATATCGAGGATACAAACGTAAATAACTTTTTTTATTCTCAACTCCAACGAATAATAAATAATCAGACGTCTAAATGTCAAGTATCGTCGATAATAATCTTAATTATTCGATGAGATAAGAGTCGATCGAGGGAAAAGAAGAAAAACGATTTGAGAAACTCGTTTAAGTAGATCGAGTTGATCCATAAAAAGTTTACTCTCGGTGGCTTAGGGATAAAAGGGAGGAACTGTAGCCTCTCCCTCCCTCCCTCCCTCCTACTCTCTCTCTCTCTCTCTCACACACACACACCCTTCCTTTCTCCCTCTCTATTTTCTGTCTGTCTCATTTCTTTCCTTTTTGCTAAGCATGCAACGAAAAGCGATATTTTACAAAGTCACAGATGTATCTGTCCCTAGTTGAGATATATTGAAGAGAAAAAGAGGATGTAATTGAAATTGTTTTAGGATCAGAAAGAGAGAGTGAGAGAGTGAGAGAGAGAGAGAGAGAGTGTCCCTGTGGAATCGTCGAAACCAAACCGGGAACCGAATAAAACAATGAATGTTTCGGGGGGAAGTAGGGTAGAGTCTCGTGAAAGAGAGAAAGAGAAAGAGAATAAAAGAGAGAGTGAGTGAGATTGAGAGAGTGTGTATGAGAGAGAGAGAGAGAGAAAAGAGGGGGTGTAATTCGCTTTACTTTGAGTGCACTGCTGTGGTCTTACGGCGTGGTTTAACGAGGGGTAAAGTAAACTAATAAGCGACCGATCGTTCTCTCTCTCTCTCTCTCTCTCTCTCTCTCTGTCTCTTTCTGTCTCTCTCTCTCTCTCTCTGTGTGTTGTTCAACCTCTTGTGTTCCAATACTTACGATATAAAAAGCGGTTAACTACTTTTTATTTTTCATTCGACCTCAACAAACATTTGCCTCCTCGTAAAAATAACTACGAACACGTCGAAGTCATTTATTATTCGATCATTAATGTTGATTAATGTGCCATACCAACGTGTGTTATCGGGTAAATTATACATTACCCACGATATTTATTAATGTGCAAGTTGGATTCAAATTTGTTGTCTTTCAGTTGTTGTTGTTGTTTGGTATTTTTTTTTTTTTTGTAAATCGTCGTCGATGTTTTTCTAAAAAAAATTGTTTACAAGGATACTCGTGATTTTTGTACTCTCTCTTTCTTTCTTTATTTATTTCTTGAATCTTTTTCCTATTTTTATCTTTTTTTTTTTTAATATTCTTTTTGCTTTTCCTTCTTCTTCAAATATAACTTGTCGTCCTAACGATTTAAGATCGATATGATTCGTGTACCTTCTTTATTTTTTATTTATTTTTGTATTTATTTTTTATTTATTTAATTTTTTTTTTTTTTTTTTTAATACGATTCATGTGTGACGCGCATCGATTGCGATTAAATGTTTCAACTTGCAATGTAGAAAATTGGAAAGTCACCTTTAAATGTCGTCACGATTTACGTCATCACGATTTTCATTAAAACGCCCGGAATAAATCTTTTTAATTTTCTTTTTAATTTTCTTTTTTTTTTTCTTCCCTTTTTTTTTTTTTTTTTTCTTTAAGAAAAACTCGTTCTTAATCCGTGCCGAGGCAAACTGGTAATACACCGGAGCAAATACTTTAGATTGCGAGGTGAATCATTTTAAATTGCAAATCTTATAATAAATTTCGAGTTAATTTTTTTTTTTCGTTTCTTTTCTCTTTCTTCCTTTTCTATTTATTTATTTATTTTTTTACTACGATCGTTCACGTATGTAAAATACTTTGTGTACGAGGAAAAATAAATTGTTCGACGAAATAGTTTAGCTTGCAGGATGAAATCATTGTCGAGCTACTTGTCTTTGATAACTCCATCATAATAAGAAAAAAAAAGAAAAGAAAAAAAAAAGAAAAAAAGAAAAAGATAGAGAGATAGAGAGAGAGAGAAATAAAATAAAGAACTCATCAAGACGGTTAATAATACATTTTTGGGTTAAACAAACATACGAAAAAAGAAAAAAAAAAAAAAACAAAAAAATCCTCATTAATATTCCTCCAGGCAATTTTAATTTCCACGATTAACGTCGGAAACCTCGCGTTTACGACGTGCAACGTATGTACATAACGTAGCCTTGAACCCGTATTTATACTTATGGGTTTACAACATCACGAGGCCCATAAGGCAAAACCCCAAGCGCAAAGATCTTTTGGTCGGGCTTAAATTTTTTTCTAATTCTTTTTTTTTCTGTCCTTCTTT
>OU427006.1:2999613-3034613 GCA_911387935.1 Dolichovespula saxonica | reverse complement strand
CTGGAAGCTGGTATCCCCATGAAAATGGGAGGGAGGGGACGGGGGAGATAGGTCTTCTCTCATTCTCTCTCTCTCTCTCTCTCTCTCTCTCTCTCTCATCTCGTGCGACAACCGGGGGCGGTTGGGAAGGGGAGGGGGAAAGGGTGACGTTCGGAACATCAATTCAAGCGGGGTGGTTGTCTACGAACGAGGAAAGAGGAATATTCGCCGGCGTTCATCTATAAGGTCTCTCCTCTCTCTCTCTCTCTCTCTCTCTCTCTCTCTCTCTCTCTCTCTCTCTGTCTTGATAAAATAGTGTTAGTGTCGATGGTGTTGGTGGCGCCATCACTTTCAACCCCCAACCCTCACCAACCCTCTTCTGACTCTCTCTCTCTCTCTCTCTCTCTACGACAACACCGTCTCGCCGATTCTCTCTCTCTCTCTCTCTCTCTCTCTCTCTATCTATCTATCTCTCTTTCTCTTTCTCTCTATCTGTCTGTCTATCCGTCTCTTTCTCTTTGTCTCCATCTATCTCATCTATCTATACACCTCTATTCATCAGTCCATCTCTCTCACTCCAACCAAATTCTAATTGGTAATACTACGGGTCTGAACGTTCGGGATCGCCCCTTTGTTGACCTCCTCCTCCTCTCTCTCCCTCTCTCCCTCTCTCTCTCTCTCTCTATCGAGCAATTTGCACGCACGCTGCGGGATGGCACACCTCGTTCAACGAGAGCTATTCGACGAGCTCTATCCTCCCCTCGAACACCACCACCACCACCACCACCACCACCTCACGATAACTCGCTATCCACCGTTAGTAGCACCCCAACCCAACCCACCCACCCACTTATCCACCCATTTATCCACCCACCCTCCACCGCATACTTTATTCGTATCGTACCGGTGGTGGTAAATAAGTAGAATTCGAGAGGTATGCTCTTTTTTTCCTTCTCTTCTCTTCCTCCTCCTCCTCCTCCTCCTCCTCCTCTTCCTCTTCTTCTTTTTCTTCTTCATCGCTAGCCTACTATTTTTCATTCCTCTCTTTCCTCCCCTCCCACACCCTCACCATTCCTTCTTCCTCTTTTTCTTCTTCTCTTTCTTTCTCTCTCTCTCTCTCTCTATCTTTCTCCCCCACCCCCTATACTTTTTCCTCTTCCTTTTACCTTTACGATTTTTATTCATATTTAAAAAAACACGAGAACTTATTCGTCCTTCTCCTTCCATCCTTCCTACTTTTTTTCTACTTCGTTTCTTTCTTCCTTTTTATATCGACCCCGTTTTCCTCCATCGATCCCACTTACTTAATTCCCGCGTGAGCAATCGTTTCGAGAGATATTTCAAAAAAAAAAAAAAAAAAAAAAAGGGCTGCGGAGCAGGGCGTTGGCGATGGCGAGAGGGTGGAAGGGGGTGGTCGGGGATTCTCTTACAAGTTTTATTTTTTTTTCTTTTTTTACTTTTTTTTTTTTTTTTTTTTTTTGACGAGGAAACGAGTAATCGCGACGACGTCGGAACGAAATTTCCGGTTTATATCCGTTCACGAACGTTCTAGGAGGGTTTAGGAGGGATGATGGTTGTCGTCGAAAAAGCCCTTGCTCGTCTTCTACCCTCCCTCTCCTCTCCCCCTTTCCCAGACCTCCATCCACCGCCACATTCCCACCATCTCTCTCTCTCTCTTTCTATCTCGTTCTCTCGATGTCGAAACGATCGTTACTTTAGACGGATAAATCTCGTAGTATTTGAAGTGGGAGGGTGGGAGGGAGGGAAGGGGGAGGGCCTATAAGGATCGATCAGGGTCAGTTTAAAGTTTCTATCTTGGTAGGTCGTATCTGCCATCGCCTATGTACAATGTCACTGTCGTTGGACTTGTCACCCACCACCCACCACCCTTCAACCCTCGCTACCCTTCCCGCACCGTTACATACTCCCGTGGGAGTACTCGTGAACTTTGACCTTTTCTCGATACACACACACACACACACACACACACACATATATATATATATATATATATATATATATATATCTTTACGTGCGTATTCATGTACGTGTATACTAACGCGTACGTGTATTACACGATGTGTACGTTCTTCTTACGTTGAAATACATCGGGTATGGGGTAGCGTAAAAAGTGGAGAGAACGAAATTCAATCTTGACGAATAAAAGAAGGAAAGGGGTTGGGTGAGGTGGGTGGGAGTTTGGTTTACTGAAAACGCGTCCTATACGAGAAGAAAACCGCGTAAAGGTGTATATACGATTTTATTATTTATTCTATTCATGTATATGGGTCGGGTCGGTTGATTAAAATTTTACCATTGTTATATTTGGATCGTTCGAAATTTATTCCCTCGCTGTGGTGGAGGGGTGCGTGGTGTAATGTAGGGATGGGTATACGATAACTCGGGGTAAGGGGGGAGGGGAAATATTCGATAATTGATTATTACGTTTATTAGCCGATAGAACGATTTCGAATTAAAGTGATACGCGAAGAGTTGGACGATGAATGTGTTATTGACGTCTCGGTTCTTTTTTTTTCTCTTCTTTTATATATTTTTTTTTTATTTTTACTTTTATTCTCGGTTTTTCACATTCGATTTTAAACTCGAATGAAGGGTAGAGGAACGGCGGGGGGGGGGCGAGAGGGTGGAAGGGAAATATATGTACGTTCGACGTGTCGAATATATATATATATATTTTTTTTTTCGAACGTCGTTAATAAATTCGACGAAAATAGAACGTGGTTTTTTTCTTTCTTTTTTTTTTCTTTTTTTTTTTTTGTAAAGAAAAGAAAAGAAGAAAACAAAAAAGGAAGAGAGAGAAAAATTCGCGATACTCTCTACAAAAAAAAAAAAAAAAAAATATAAAAAGGAAAAAATCGCGATCTCGCATAAATCGATTTGTTGCGATAAATTCGAGCGAAAATTTAATTCGCTTCAATGTTTTTTACGCTTGCATTTAAGAAGTACACGAAGTACGAGTAGGATACGGATAAGGACGATGAGAAGAAATTGTTTTTTTTTTATTTTTAATTACAAAATAATTAAGGATATTAATGTTATTATCCGATTTCGTTCGATCTAATTCGATATGTTAAACGACGTACGTACGTACGCTGAAATATAAGTCACATTGATATTGGAAACGATGCCGGTACGAGAGTTGGGGTGAGGAGGAGAGGAGAGGGAGGGGGAAGGAGGGGGCATCGTGTTCTAATTCGATCTCCAAAACGTGTAAGCGAAGAAGATCGAAAATGTTGAACGAGAGTCCACTTCGGAGATGCGACGAACACTTTCAATCGTTTCGGATAGATCAGGTTGGTCGGTCGGTCGGTCAGTTTCGGGTTTCAGCTTTTTCAAAGTGGTCTGCAACTATCTATCGATCATTCGATCGTTCAATCTATCGATCGACCAGTCGATCAATCGTTTTGCCCTCGTTCAACGAATTCGAGACATTAAGAATACATTGAATTGGGTTATATATATGTATGTATGCATGTATGTATGTATGTATGTACATACATAACTGTTCTATGTATCAATACAAAAATGAATCGGAATTAGTATATAATATATATATATATATATATATATATATATATATATATATATATATATCCCTCGGGTGATAATAATAGAAGATAATCACTCGATGAGCTAACATTGATCAATTTTTTTTTCTCTTTTCCTTTTTTTTCATTTTTTTCTTTTTTTTTTTTTTGGAAGCTACTAACAAGATTGACTGGTATTAATATTTCGTTGATTCGATAAGGATCTCTTGACACGGATTTACCCGCGTAACTATGTATATATATGTACGTACGTGCGTATATATATACATACCTATTGTATATCCTAGGCGTTATATTTTATATCAGTAAAACAAAATATCAGTGTGCGTTGGCAATAGAGGGGTGTGCTGCCAAGAGTTTCTAAGTGATTTTAAAAATCAATTAAACTTTATCGAGATCTCTTGGACTATTTTCTTTTCTTTCCTCTCTCTCTCTCTCTCTCTCTCTCTCTCTCTCTCTCTCTCTCTCTCTCTCTCTCTCTCTCTCTCTCTCTCTCTCTCTATCGGATTGCAAAACTACAAGCCCTGCTTGTAAAACTAAAAAGGCTAATTACAAAGCCCTGAAAATCTCGAGAGAGAGAAAGAGAGAGAGAGAGAGAGAGAGAGAGAGAGAGAGAGAGAGAGTAATTGATTTTCAATATTACCTAAGAACTTTTGGTAAAATCCCTGTATTTTTTTTTATAATGGTGAATTATGACAGGCCAATACTGAAAGTTACCATATTTTTATTAATTAAAGATATATATATATTTTTTTTATAGATAGCTGTCCTATGCATCAATACAAAAATGAATCGGAATTAGTATATAAATTATATATATATATATATATATATATATATATATATATATATATATAGAATATTTGATTTTATATATGTATATATCGAATCAATTTTTCTTGTTGTCCCACAAAAATTCTAGCAATAAATATATATACATATAATAACATTTTAACGGTTCAAGAATCGCGGCTCGATTATTTCGACACCCGTTAGTGCGATCACTCTTTATTTTCTTTATTTGCGAATAATCGTAGAAAATCCGTTATCGATCGGTCGCTACGTATTTATTAACCTTACGTAACGCTTATGCAAACGAACCCGACGAAATTTAAGTGAGAAAAAGTTCGATTAGAATGTATTTATATGATCGACTAGAGCGAACGACGATCGATCACCGTTCGCACCGATTGAAATAAATCGAATGAAAGGGTCCGACGATAAGTGTTAATGGCGATTAATTGGACACGTAATTACAACGTCGAAATATTGGAAATCCATTGGTAATGGTTTTTAACGTTCGTTAAGAATAAAATGTGATATCATTATCGGAGTTTGTAACGTCGTTTTTTTTTTCTTCTTCTTTCTCTTATATTTTCTGTTTTTTTTTTTTTTTTTTTCTTTTTTCTTTTAATAATTCTCCTCTTTATGGAATTCGCATTTGCATATGGTGGTCGGGGTTTAAGCCGTCTTAGCGGAATTAACGTCGTCGTCGTCGTCGTCGTCGTCGGGGGCGGGGAGGAGGGGGAGGGCTTTTTACGATCATCCGTATATATCTGATTCTCATGGTCATCGTTATAAACCGAAAGTGATAACAAGTTGTAATTAGCGTTTTTTAATACTCGTCCTGATTAACGCCATTTTAACTAGCCGCAATGCGTCAAGACGCGTATGAAAGAAATAAGCGCGTGTGCGTTTTTCTTTTTTAAATGGAACACTCTTTCGGTTCAATTCCTTCATCTCTCTCTCTCTCTCTCTCTCTCTCTCTCTCTCTCTCTCTCTCTCTCTCTCTCTCTCTCTCTCTCTCTTTACTTTCTACGCATACTACTTATGTATACTCTATATGCGCGCGCGTGTGTATGTGTGTGTGTGTGTATAGGTACTCTTTCTTTTTGTCTTTTTTTATGTCCATATATATAAAAATATAAAAACCCATACTTATGCAAATGTATGTATATATATATGTGTATGTGTGTGTGTGTATGTGTGTATGTGTGTATATGGGTATGTGTGTATTGGTATAGGTATTTCCTTCTTTACAATATTTATATTCGTTATATTATGAAACCCTCTTCAAAGAACCCTCACGTGAAAGGTTTTATTATTATATTATCATTCATGTATAGAAAGGTTCGATGTGAATAAAATGGATTATTGATTTTTCTTTTCTTTTTTTTTTTTTCGTTTTTTTTCCACCGTCCAATGGTACGAAAAGAGATTTTAATTTTTATCTGTCAACATATTTTTTTTTTCTTCTTTTTTTTTTTTTGACATCCCCTACGCGGTCTATACAAATTTTATATGAATTGATTTTATAAACGCATATATGTGTGTGTGTGTGTATATATATATATATATATATATATATATATATATGTACACATGGAAGAAATAAACATTACAATATTGTCATTTTTATTAACATATATGAAAATGCACTCGCTATGAACGTAAATGAACGCGAACGAAGAAAAATGAACGTTGTCGCAATTGTCATGTTTTTTTATTTTTTTTTTTAATATTTTTTTGGATTTTTATAATCACATCCACAAATTACATAAATACGTATATTTAATCCGTACTTAAGTGTATGCAATAATAATAAATGTAATAAATAATACGAACGTAAGAATGGATAAGAAAGTGTTCATGAAAGGTCGATAGATAGAAATCAAATGTAATATCATTACGAGACTAAATCATTCCGATTATAATACTAAGCTCGATTAAAATGGCTGATACGTTAATTACGATAAATTAAAAAGGAAAGAGGTGGGAGAAAAAAATACAAAAATTAAAATAAAATAAAATAAAATAAAATAAAATAAAGAGGATTAACCGAAAGGACACGTATACTCGATCTCTACCATACGAGAGAGAGAGAGAGAGAGAGAGAGAGAGAGAGAGAGAGAGAGAGAGAGAGAGAACGTTTATTAGACTAATCTAAAATTGCTGCTAACGACCCTTACCGTTTCTTTCTTTCTTTTTTTTTTCTTTTTTAACCCTCTGTTTTTCCTCTCTCCCTCTCTCTCTCTCTCTCTCTCTCTCTCTCACTCGCACACAATTCTTTTTTCCTTTCTTATTCTTTTTGTTTTTAGTACCCTTTCCAGAGTGTTGTTACAGAAGGGGTGGGAGGGAGAGGGTGTAGAGATGGGTGTAGGGGTTGGAGTAGTATATATATATAAAAGGAGGGTGATGGAGAAATAAGGTTTTGAAAGAAGGTTTGCGTGAAATACGGTGGGTAAAAGTAGTGGAACAAGGAAAGAAGAGAAGTAGTCTCGATTAAGTCTGGGTGGGTACTGCACCAGTTCTCAACTAGTAATGGAAATATAATGTGCCCGCCACCGTCTACCCCCTCCCAACCCCCTCGCCCACGTACCTTTTCTTGTAATTGGACCACAAAATACGGATATCTCGTGCTCACCCTGATTGAAATCGCACCTTTACTCACTCTCTCTCTCTCTCTCTCTCTCTCTCTCTCTCTCTCTCTCTCTCGCTTCCTCTTCTGATTCTTCTGGGAATATATTTTCAGTTTTCTCGATCTTCTCCCTCTCTCTCTCTCTCTCTCTCTTAATACGTTTTGCGCTTATCGGGTCATAAATTTAAACCGAGTCGACTTCGAGTATTACATATTCAATCTCTCTATCGTATGATTATATTGTGTATATATATATATATATATATATATATATATTTATATTTATATTTATATTTATATTATATATATTTATATATATATATATATATATATATATATATATGTATGTATGTATGTATGTATGTATATGTTGGTTGAAATATTGAATTGATAGGTTAAGTGGATTGGATCGATGAATAAGAAATTTTGAATTGTGTGACATTTTATTTCTGTATTAATATTATCATATATAATCTATATATATATATATATATATATATATATATATATATATATATATATATTCGTTAATAATTAATGTCGATATTATAAATACTTTTCCATATCAGAATAAATAATATAATATATAATACAACATGTATGTATGTATGTATGTATGTATGTATGTGATTGTATGTATATCTATATATACATACAGTATTTTTTCTTTTTTTTTTTTAGATTTATCAGAATATAAAAAATTGTCAGTAAAATATATTAGTCTCGTTTTTTTCGAATCGATCCGCGTTCTATGTGGGTTTTTGCAATATTCATGTATAAACATACACGAAGAAAAAAGATTCCATATGGATATATATATTTGCGCGATGAATAGTTGGTTCGAACAAAATTCCATGGATATTGAATGTGTAAACAACTCGTATGAATAATACGCGGTTTTTAAAAACCAGTAAAATTCATTGGCTTAATCTTTGATCGATGTTGGGTTTTTGAAGCACGTAACGCGTTCAATATTTTTTATTAAATCGAATTTGCGTTCCCCTAAATAGCTCCGGACGATATTTATTATTTAAACGAGCGTATGTTTGATTATTGTTATTAAAAAAAAAAAAAAAAGAAAAAAAAAAACAAATATTAAAAAAGTCAACAACTAGCAAGAGTTAAAGCGATTCTATTAACTCGTTTAAAAAAGAAAACAAAACAGAAATACAGAAAAAATTATCTATTGATTTATTTCATTTTCAATTTTTTTTTTCTTTCATTTTTGCAAATAACCCTCCGACTCGGCGTCGTCATAAATTCCAATAATTTTTTCGCAATCTGATAATAATAATAATAATAATAATAATAATAATAATAATGATAATGATAATAATAATAATAAAAATAAAAAGAACTCGTTGACATTTTTATTGACGTCGGTAAACTCGAACACATCATAAATCAAATTGAAATGAGAGGATCGATGAGTCGGATGTGTGTATGAAAAAAAAAGAAAAAGAAAAAAAGAAAAATTGATAAAAAAGAAGCGTAGAAAAAAAAAAAAACAAGATAAAACCGTGCTATCGTTTCAAAAACATTCGCATTTTCCTCTAGATTTTAATTCCGTCCCTCAAACGAGAAATCCGAAGGAGCGTAATTTCTGAAGAAGCAACGATTATCTTCTCTTTCTCTCATCCCCCTCTCTCCCTCCCCCCCTCTCTCTCTTCTACTTAAGCTATTTTCTTTGTTATCGAGCTTCCGCTACCTTCGAAAGCTTCGAAAGACTTAAAGAGAGAGACAGACAGACAGACAGTCAGATAGAGAGTGAAAGAGAGAGAGAGAGAGAAATAGAAAATAGAAAGTGAGATGAATGTAGCACCAATCTAAAGCTTTCTCTCTCTCTCTCTCTCTCTCTCTCTCACTCTCTCTCTCTCACTCTCTCTTATTTGTTGCATTATGTAACCAATTTCGATGGCTTTGTTGCTGGCTCTTCTTAAAAGAATTGTTATGCAAAGCGTTGGTATTTGGTACGCGAAACGATTTCGAATATGCCTCTCTCTCTCTCTCTCTCTTTCTTTCTCTCTGTCTCTTTCTCTCTTTTCTATAGGAAATGAAAATCCATAAAAAGTAACAGCTCAATCGTTACACGCCGCTTGCGCTACATTACTTTCAACTGCGTACGAGTAGAACTGCTGAAGCAAAACGGTACCGTGCAGAGATTGTCGCTAACGACTCGCATGATTGGAGTTACGTTGTCCACGACCATAGGGAAAGAAAAAGAAAGAGAGAGAAACAAAAAGACGCACACAAAGAGAAAAAGAGAGAGAGAGAGAGAAATCGTTACCTTCCTCCTTTCTAATGGTTACCACCATCAAATATTTTCTTCGTTTATTTCTCTTTTCTCTCACTCTCTCTCTCACTCGCTCTCTCTCTCTTTTCCTTTCTTTCTTTTTCTTCCTTTAAATTCTTTTTCTTTTAAATCCTTCTTCTTCTTCTTCTTCTTCTTCTTTTCTTTCTTATTTTCCTTTTTTTTTTTTTTCTTTTTGAGCTTATTTTTGTCTTTTCGCTTTCGTTTCCTATCCATCGAACTTTTGGCCTTTTTTCTTTTCACTTTTTTTCTTCTTCTTTTCTTTTTCTTTTTTTTTTCTTTTTTCTTTTATTTTTGTTTATTTATTGCCCGTCCCGCACTACGTAATTTTTCATGTAATCGATAAGAATCAGAATGCTAAGGGTAGGTCGATGAAATTGTTTTAATTTTCTTGTTCTTTTTTCTTTTTTTTATCTCGATCGAACAGAATTCGGAGAATTGCGACGGACAACATAGAGAGAGAAAGAGAGAGAGAGAGAGAGAGAGAAAGACGATCTTGGTCTCGTGCTTCTCCGATAAGGAGAATTGTCTTCGTTGAAAGTTTTATCGAACGGAAAAGCGAGAGAGAAAGAGAAAGAGACAGATAGAAATGGAAAACTAAAGTTTTTGGCGAATAGAAAGAGATAAATAGAAAGAATGAGAGAGAGAGAGAGAGAGAGAGAAAAAGAGAGAAATCGTTGTCTCGTTTCATTCTAATCGTCGTCCCATCGAACGTTTTCCTCGTATTTTCTTTCTCCTCGTTTTGTTTCTTCCTTTATTTTTATTTTATTTTATTTTATTTTATTTTTCTTCTCTCTCTTTGTATTTATCCCTTTCCATTCGTTTCGCACCGTTACGAAATAATTTTTTTCTATTCGAACGACTCGAGATGGAATTCAAATGGCGGGACAATAAAATTTTTTCTATCACGATCGAACGGGACACTCGCGAAGGATTTCGATGTGCCAAAGGAAGGGTGGAAGGGAGGAAGGGAGGAAGGGCGGTCTTGGAGTCTCTCGTGCCTTCTCTGATAAGGAGAATGGCCTTCGTCGAAAGTTTTATCGAAGAGAGACAGAGAGAGAGAGAGAGAGAGAGAGAGAGAGAGAGAGAGAGAGAGAGAGAGAGAGATGAGGAAGGGATATGAAAGACTAAAGTTTCTGTCTAATAGAAAGAGACGAACAAACAGAAGGAGAGAGAGAGAGAGAGAGAGAGAGAGAGAGAGAGAGAGAGATAAAGAGATAAAGATAGATAGAAGATCCCTTCTACTCTTCCCAATTACTAGTCATGCTTCTCGTTGAGACCCTTTTATGGCTCTATAAATCGAAGATGATCATTGTTCATTGTACAAACAATAGTCTTTAAGGTTCGATCTTCCGAACTATAATATCGATAAAGGTATTCTATGAAGGTAGAGAAATAGAACGAAAGGAGGAAAGAAAGAAGGATGCAGAGAGAAAAGGAGGAGGAGATAGAAAGACGAAGAAAGAGAGAGACGCACGGAGAGATAGAGGTACTGATAAAGATAGAGAGAGAGAGAGAGAGAGAGAAAGTATATTTTAAATCTATCTCTCTCTCTCTCTCTCTTACTTTCTTTCTTTTTTTCCCCCGTTTCTATCTTTATTTCTCTTGCGGAGGAGAGAACTCAAATGCAAAACTTTTAACAATACTTTCTAGAATCGAACGATCTTTCTGGGGAAAAGTTTGCACGAGTACGCGGGTTAGCAATAACCTCGGAAATGAGCCAAAGATTCTTACTTATGATACTCATTGATACCCAGCCATTAATATTTATGGCCTTTATGTGGTCAATTCTTTTTATCTTTATTTCCTTTTCCTTCTCTTTCTTTATTTTTTTTTTATCCTTACCTCTCTCTCTCTTTCTCTTTGTTATCTAAATCAATTTTTATTTTCTTTTCTTTCGTCGTTCCTTTCTCCTTCGGTTTTCATTCGATTCCCCGTAGTGTCTCTTATTCGTGGGAACGACGGGGGAATTTTTATGGGGGGAAAAACGAGAACGCACGTCGCCGTTGATTCGACAATTTCTTTTTTTTTCCTCGAAGGAGACCATTAGAATTTTCTTTTTTGTTTTCTAATTCTTTCTTTTTTCTTTTAATGTTGCAGTACATTTAATTCGATCGCACTTATAACATTCGACGTTGAACGTTCTTTTCTATCCCCTTTTTATCACTTCATATCAGTTTTATTAATATCTACTGTTTATTAATAATAAATGTGTATGTTTATTATTAATAATAATGATAATGCAATTTTATCGATAATAATTTTTTCTTTAACAAGAACATTAGAATTGTTTTCTATTATATGTATTTACAAAACAGTTTCAATGATACTTACATACCTTCATCTAACGAATCTTTCGTTTTCTCTTTTTCTTTTTCTTTTTCGTCTTTTTTTTTGTTTTCGTTCCGTAACATTTCCCATTAATTTTCTTAACGTCTAGTATTTTTTTTTATTTACAACAAGACAATATATATATATATATATATATATATATATATATATATATATGTATATGCATATATTACATAAAAATAATGACTATAGAATATTCCAAATGTAATGTAATGCCAACATTGTATTTAACGAGACCATTGTAATATATCATTTCTTTTCTTTTATATTATTATATATACTTTTATATATATATATATACATATAAAAGTAAAAAGAAAATATAAAAAAGAAAACGAATTTCATAGAACACTCCAATCAGCCCTCTCTCTCTCTCTCTCTCTCTCTCTCTCTTTCTATGTCTTTCGTGTAGTCTCATCTCTTTTTCTTCATTTGTCCTAAGAATTTCATAGGAACGATATAAGAAGATCGTTTAGTCGTGAAACGAGTTCAAGAAAGATAGAGATAGAGAGATAAAGATAAGTAGATATAGAGTGAGAGAGTAACGGGGATAAAGAGAGAGAGAGAGACAGACAGACAGACAGAGAGACAAAGAGAGAGAGAGAGAGAGAGAGAGAGAGAGACAATCACATTTAAGTTCAATCGCCATGACTCGACACGGACTTTCGAGTGGTTGAAAAGAGGTTCCTATGTTAGAAACGTCTAGAGAAAAAGAAGAAAGAGACAGAGAGAGATAAAAAGAGAGAGAGAGAGAGAGAGAGAGAGACATAAAGAGAGACATACAGACAGACAGAGGAGACAGTAGAAGAAGGTAGAGAAAAGGAGGAAGTGGAGAAGGAAGTGAAGGAGGAGGAAAAGGAATGGGTGGAGGTGGTGGAGGAGGAGGAGGAGGAAGAGGAGGAGATAGGAGGTCGAGAAGGAGCCGATTCGTAGGATTGCAAGGACTCAGGATGGTCGGAAGAGACAAGCCGGAGGAATGTCTGCGGTACCGGCTGCGGAAACGTAATTTCTCGCTACGTTGCAGTTGGTAGACCTTCTTCCTCCTGGCATCACTTTCCGCTTTCCTTCGTCCAAGCTCTCTCTCTCTCTCTCTCTCTCTCTCTCTATCTATCTATCTCTCTATCTCTATCTTTCTCTATTTATATATATATATATACATATACACTTGCGGTCCTTATTCTGTTTCTACACACTCCGTTTGAGTACGGATGAACGCATAGAGAATTCGTCCTCCGGTTTTACACCTTTCCAAAATGTACATATTTACTTACGTAAATATACGTACACGTATATACATATAATACATGATGCATAGATGACATTGTTAAAAATTTAACGATTTGTTAGCACGTAAAAGCGAGTCTAACATCGTTTCTTAGAGAGAGTCTCTGGATGTATCGTATATTATTTACATCATTTATATAATATATTTATATAATAATTTATATAATATATTTTCTACAATATACATATATATTCTATATATTATAGAAAAACAAATTCACACACGTGTCGCACGTGTGTTTATGTGCCCGTATGCGTGCGTGTATATACAACGTAAAAGGTATTCGTACGGCAGTGAATTTTTTGTTAACATTTTTCTTTTTTTTTTTTTTTTTTTGTTTTCGTAATAAACAAAGCTCCACAATATTATTGTTCGAATTCACTCCTGTACAAATACTTTCATTTCTTTTTGTTCTTTTTTTTTTTTACATTCGCTCTACTTGAGAAAATGTTGTTACGTTGAACTGTTCTAATGCGACAAGTACAAAATGCATTATACGCGAAAGAGATTGCGTTTTGTTTTTACTTTCTTTTTTGTTTTTCACGTTTCTTTTTATTTATATTTATATATATCTAGATGTATATATGTCTGTTATACTAATGCTTTGCATTATTTAAAAAGGTTCATTTATTATAGAAAACAAATTTACGTACCTATATATATGTACGCGCTCATGCGTGAGAAAATTTTATTGTTGCTGAAATGCAACCAGTGCAACCTGCATAATACACGAGAGAAAACTCCGTTCTTTGTTCGTATTTCTTCTATTTTATATACACACACACACACACACACACACATCTAGTATCATATTTTACATCGTTTACAAATATTCATTTATTATAGAAAACAAAATTTATGTAATGCAAATATTTATCCGTGGAAGAATTTTATTTTATTTTATTTTTCTTTTTGGTGAAATGTAATGTCACTTGCATAAATATAAAACGAATCCATTTCGTTTATTGTGTTATTTTTACACACACATATAAATACACACCTATATATATATATATAATATTTAAAAATCTGAGAGAGAGAGAGAGAGAGAGAGAGAGAGAGAGAGAGAGAGAGAGAGAGAGAGAGAGAGAGAGAGTGAGAGAGAGAGAAAGAGAGAGAGAGAGAAATAGTTCTTACATTCTTTATATATTTCATAATTTGAATTTTTACTTACAATAGAAATTAATTAATGAAGAAATTAGAAATTAATTAATTCATACATACATACATACATACATACATACATACATACATATGTAATATAATAATGCATATTAAAAGAATATTCTCGTACGTATGTTTTTTCGTTTATATAAGAAAAATAAAAAATAAAAAAAGTATATATGTAAAATAAAAGGAACGAAACAAACAAGTATTTAAAAAAATAAGAAACATACATCGCACCCCACGAAGATTCTTGAATCTTTCTTTTCGAACGAGTGAATTCGTTCTTACATATAAAAGTAAGGGTGGAGAATACCCTACCCACTCATAGTTTCTCTTTCATAGCTAAAAAAAAAAAAAAGGGACTTCGGATTGACCTTCGTTCGAGTTCGTATACCAAGAGAGAGAGAGAGAGAGAGAGAGAGAGAGAGAGAGAGAGAGAGAGAGAGAGAGAGAGAGAGAACGGGAAAAGAAAACGTTTAAATCTTTCATGGACCATTTCGTTCGAGAGGGATGACGTCCACGACCTTTACGAGCTATAGTATGGCACGTCCTGACTTAAAGGGTGATAGGTCACAACCTGTAATTGCTCACCTCTACCTTTCCCCACCTACCGCCCCCTCCCCCAACCCACTAGCCACCCTTCACTCCTTCCTGCAACCACCACCCACATTGCTAGCCACGACGAAGCAACACATTGTGTCTTATATTTATCGAACGAAACCTCCAACCGAATAGTTCGTCATTTGCTCGCGTTAAATTTATTATAAATAAAGTATTATATTTTCTTTTTAGTTTTACCCTTCTCTCTCTCTCTCTCTCTCTATTTTTTTTATTCTTTCTTCCCTTTTTTCTTTCTTTCTTTCAAATTCTTTTTTTCTCCTTTCTTATACATATATATATATATATATATATATATATATATATATATATGTACATACATATGTTATAATTATTATATAGATTGTACGTTTTACACGGGATTGCTCTCGAACGAATGAATTTTTCACATTTCCATCGACTATTTCTTTTTCTCTTTCCCGTCTTTTTTTTCTTTTTTTTTTTCTTTTTTCTTTTTTAATATCTAACGCGTTTCACAACGACACGTGATAATTTCCGATAACTCATGTTTTTCTTTTTTTGTATGATTTATTTTTATTTTTATTTTTTTTTATTCTTTCTTTTTTTTTTTTTTTTTTTTTAGACAATTTGTCGAAAAATCGTTTCTCAATTACTTTCCAACAGATCGAATATTAACAGCGGGTCGACTCAAATTGACACGTATCGATATTTGTTCGTAACTTCATTCGTACATACATTTTTTTTTCCAAATTTTTAACTCGGATCGTATCAGATTTTTTTAAACAATATGACGTAATGTAATATGATATAATTAACATTAAGTAATATCTAGTATTAGTAATATCTGATTAATTATCATTGCAACTAATTATTATTACAAATATCTGATATACGTATATACATACACATATATACATATACATATATATATATCTCGTATATGTAAAATAACAAGATTGCGTGGGATCAATCAAGGACGAAATTCGTAGAGTAAATTATGTACAAATTAAACGCATTAACCAAAAATTTTGTCCATGATGGAAACCGAATAGATGGATTCAACAAAAAAAAAAAAAAAAAAAAAGAAGAAAAGAAAAATAAAGAAAAGAGAAACAAAAAGAAAAACGTACGTAGATTTTTTTTTTTTATCATTCGACAAGTTTTGAAAAAAAACGTTCGCGTGCGGCATCTAAGGTACGAATTTTTCTATACGTATAGCGACATATATGACAATAATTTTTCACGTAACACATCTCATAACCTTTCACGAACTATTGGCAGAAAATAATTCGTACTCGTGGAAGTACCATTATTCAAGAAGATATAAGGGGGAGAAGACAGGGGAAAGTTTTCGTTTGAGAAATCTAAGAAGATTCGAAGAGAGCTTTCTCCTTCCCCCCCTCTCTCTCTCTCTCGCTCTCTCTCTCTCTCTCTCTCTCTTTCTCTTTTTAACACCACCAGAGAAAACTGTCGCAAGGTCTGTGATTAATCGTGCTTCCCGAGCCAACCCGATACATATAGTTATCCATTACATCGCGCACCTGCTCGAGGAACCTTTCGAGGTTCTCTAGTCCTGCATCGTTCCAAGCATGAAATTAATCAACGTTTCTCAAAACGCAATACCACCATATACCTTTTCTTTACCCCTCCTCCTCCTCCTCCTCCTCCTCCTCCACCTCCTCCTCCTCCTCCTCCTCCTCCTCCCACTAACCCTTCTGCCCGATCCCCGTCCACTTCCACGTTTATTCCTACACGAACGAAAAATTGCGATCGCCGCAATTTTTCTCTCCGACTTTCACGTCATTCCTAGATCTCTCTCTTTCTCTCTCTCTCTCTCTCTCTCTCTCTCTTCCTTCCTCTTTATATTTGTGTGTATAGGTGCGTGTTTGTGTGTGGTATTAAATCACATCGAGAAATGTTTCGTGCGAAATAACCAACAGGAAAAGCTTCCTACGAGAGAGAGAGAGAGAGAGAGAGAGAGAGAGAGAGAGAGAGAGAGAGAGAGAGAGAGAGAGAGAGAGAGAGAGAGAGAGAGAGAGATGAAGAGAGAGAAAGGAGAGAGCAAAAAGTTTATCTCGGATTATCGGTCGTCCTGTATTTACCAGTAACAGTACATACACGCTGGTTTTTTCTAACTTCTTATTCTGGCTTAAATCTTTACTTGGCGTGTGTGTGTGTGTGTGTGTGTGTGTGTGTGTAATTTTAATAAAAAGTATTAAAAAAGATATGAGAGTACGTGTGAACGATGAAACTCTTTAAACCGCGTATATAGTATTTAACTAATGGTTAAAAGAAATTAATTGAAAAATAAATTGAGAAAGTCTAACTGTAAATTTTTTCCTCCGTATAAATATATATATATATATATATTTTATTGTTATTAATATTATTATTAATTATGTGTATAATAAAGAAAATAGGTTTGACAAGGTATTTAAAAAATTTTCTACTATCTCATGGGAAAGGGTTTGTTGATTTATTGTAAGAAGAATGAAAATAGTAGAAGTGATAAGTAAATTAGAGAAGTCGAACGTGCGCACAATAATTATTATCATATATATATATATATATATATATATATATATATATATATATATCGTATATATGCAAAAGTTGAAATGATAAGTAAATTAGAAAAGTCAAACGTGCGCGTAATAATTATTATCGTATATATTACGTACCCACACATACATACGTACATACGTACATAGGTATATATCGTATATATACAAAAGTTGAAATGATAAGTAAATTAGAAAAGTCAAACGTGTCGCGTAATAATTATTATCCCGTATATATATATATATATATATATATATATATATATATATATATATATATATATATATATAAATTACATTTCACTTTATTTTTCTTATTTCAGTTTTACACAAAGTATTATAAAAATCCTGGTATGGCTTCGTACTATTAAAAAAAAAAGGGAAAAACTTGGAAATAGAGATAGAGATAGATAGAGAGAGAGGGAGAGAGAAGGAGAGAGAGAAAAGCCGATTAGAGTGATCGAATTGAAGAAAGTCGGTTGGTTACGAAAAAAAGAAAAAGAAGAAAATTAAATAAAATAAAATGAAATAAAAAAGAAGAAGAGAGGAAAAAAAGGAAACGAGAGAGACAGAGAAAGAGCAACAAAGAGAGATAGAGATAGAGATAGAGAGAAAGAGAGAGAGAGAGAAAGAGACAGGGAGTAAGGGTAGAGGTTTGGTTAGAGAGTAAGGGTAAGGTGAATCGAAGGGGGTGGTCACGGCTTGTGACGAGGGTGAAGTGTAGATCGGAAAGATGGAAGGGCATTATCGGAAAAGTGCTCTGGCGCTTTATTACGTGATGTCGAGGACGAGGGTAAACGTTTGTAGCGTATACTCAAATATTTTGCCACGAGGCTGCTTCGAGCCTCCCGTTTTTCAAGTGGGTGGGCTGGCGGGAGGGTGGGAGAGGGCTTACGGGGGGGAGGTAGGTGGGTTTGGGTTGGGTAGGACGATACGAATCGACCTCGGGGCCATGGATGTGTCCTCCACTACCTTTTCCTCGAGAGAGGATCAAGAGTACGAGTTGGAGGCTTGGAACGGACCCAGTTACGATGTAAAATGCGAGAGAAAGAGAGAGAGAGAGAGAGAAGAAAAAAAAATAAAAAAAAAAAGAGGAAAGAAAGAAAGAAAATAGAAAGAAAAAACGAGCGGGGTTGGAGAGTCCTTAGGAAAAAAAAAAAAAAAAAATCGATTCTCATATTTAATAGAACTATTCTCTTTCTTTTTCTCTCTCTATCTCTCACTCCCTTTTTTCGAAATTCATTTATTAATATTACGGATATTTATTATTCGATGAATAAAAACGATATTTGCTCCTATATGATAAATCCTTCAAATATTTACGAACGGTATTGAGTTGATAAATTTAAAAATAAAAAAGGAAAAGAAAAAACAGAAAAAAAAAAAAAAACGATATCATTCATATGATTCATGCATAATACCGAAATAACGAGTTATTGTTTTTTCTCTCCTTCTCTGTGTGTGTGTGTGTGCTTTTTTTTATCGATTCGAACGATAAAAAATTAATAAATGATATCACTTTGAGTTAATCGAAAAGCATCGTTTCTAATTCGAAAATAAAATTTCTTTTTTTTTTTTTTTTTTTTTTTACCTTCGACGTGCTACCAGCGAGCACACTCGTCGTACTTGATGACTAAACGAAACGAAAAAATAAAAAAAAAAAGAGAGAGAAGAAAGATAAAAGGAAAGAGTCAAAAAAAAACGAGGAAGGGAGGGAAAATGAGGAGGAGGGTGAGGGGGAGGAGGAGGAAGAGGAGGAGGAGGATTGGGCAAAACGTTAAAATATTGAAATTCGCAATTCGCATGGGAACTTGCTTGGTCGCTCGCTCGCGTACATGCTCGAATGCGTGCATTTGATTCGTAACTCGAACGAATCGTCCATTTTTATTATTGTTGTGTGTACGAGCGCTCGCGCGCGCGCGCCCATGTCGGAAGCAATTCTCGGCATAACGTTTTACGTAATATCGCGTTTAAATAGATTTTTCGTTTATGTGCGAGAATGCGTGGGTCGTACGAGCATCGTCCTGTGTCTGTCAGTCTGTCTGTCTGTCTGTCTGTCTGTCTGTTTGTGTGTGTGTGCACACATGTATATTTGTGTTAACGCGTGTGTGTGTGTGTGTGTGCCTGCGTGTATGTTTGTGTGTACCAAAACGCGATGAAAACGTATCGATGGCTGTCCGTTATATTCTCGAAATGGCGACGGTACGCGGCAGTTGTTATCGCTACGACCGATTTCAGTGCTCAATTTGGATAGAGGACTCTCGCAAATCCCGGGCATTAATAAATCTCGATTACGTTGGATGGACGAACTCGGTCGAATTTATAAATCTAATGGCTTCCGAAGCATCGCGCCCGTAGACTTATAAATCTACCCATTTATCGACATATCATTCATATACATACACATATATATATATATATATATAAAAATAAATAATAAATACGCGAAGTAATATCTTTATATGTATTTATGTACAATAAGCATATATATATATATATATATATATATATATGTATGTATATGTATATGTATGTATATGTATATGTATGTATATGTATATGTATGTATGTATGTATGTATGTATGTATGTATGTATGTATGTATGTATGTATGTATGTATGTATGTATGTATGTATGTATGTATGTATATATATAAAGAGGAAATAATTCTAACGTAAAAAATAGGATTTCCCGTTGATATTTTCCGATGGACTCTTTCGACGTTTAATCCTTTTTGAACAAACATTTTTGTAACTTTTCGTGGTACCACGGATTTATACTTCAACGTTTTTCCGTTATGAACTTTGTTTTTCTATCCTCTTATCTACGTCACGCACGTAGCTTTTTCCTTTTTGATTCAACTTTTTACACGATTTATAATACATACATCCATTTTTATGTATTTCGTATTCATTTAAAAGAGATATATATATATATATATATATATATATATATATATATATATATATATATATATATATATATATAGAGAGAGAGAGAGAGAGAGAAAGATAGAGAAAAATAGATAGATGGATAGATAGAGAAAGAGAGAGAGAGAGAGAGAGAGGGAGGGAGGGAGGAAGAGAGTATGAGAAAGACAAGAGATGAAACGTCGAGTCTGCCCGAGGAAAATGGCACAAAAGGGATCAAAATTCGTGTTCATGCAACGTTTGTACGTTTTTAACAAAAATATGTATATATTCATTCATATATATATATATATATTACGAAAAAGAGTAAGAGGGATATATATATATATGTGTGTGTGTGTATGTGTGTGTAGAAAGAGAGAGAGAGAGAGAGAACATAAATACAAAACGTAATGTTAAAAAATTACACTTTACAAAGAAACGTCATCGTTATATGCGATTTAGAAATATTTATGACTTAAATTTTTTTCTCTTTTCTTTTCCATTTTTTCTTTTTTTTTTTTTTTTTTTTTTTTATTAAAAATTTGTTTCTTATCTTTTCCTATCTTATTCTTCTTATTTTTCTTGTAAACTCGTAAGGAACGTAAAACGTGATTATAGCTCGTGGCCAGATGGCTTTCTGTTATTAAATTTGTTTTGGTTAATTTAGATGCTGTGTATCCTGACACCAACAATATATATTTTTCTCTTTATTTTTTATACTACGCACGCGTAGTTAAGTAACGTTGATTAACGTGGTCTCTCTCTCTCTCTCTCCTTACACACACACACACACTTACTTTCATTTTTTCTTCCTTTCTTATAAGTAAGAAGGATTAACGTAGACTCTCTCTCACTCTCTCTCTCTCTCTCTCTCTCTCTCTATCTCTTTCTTTTTCGGTCTCTCTCCATTTTTCTTTCTCTTTGTTCGTCACCTAGCCCACACACACACACACACACATACTTATAATTAAAAAGTTTAATTGAAATTACTTTCTTCTAAGCACTTATACGTTCTCCATTGAAACGAATTATTCTTTTTCGTTCTTTGAAATGTTCCATGCTCATCCTTCAAATGAAAGAAGGAAGATGATAAAAAAAGGGATGAGAAAAAGGAGAGAAAAGCGAGCTTGCGAGAAAAAGAGAGAGAGAGAGAGAGAGAGAAAAGAAAATGAACGTAAAATTCGTTATTGAATTCTTATACTGTCGACTGAAAAATAATTCTAGATTCCTTACGTTCTCTCTCTCTCTCTCTCTCTCTCTCTCTCTCTCTCTCTCACTCTCGTTACCGACTCGAGACTCGTGAAATTTTCATTATCCTTTCGTTACTAGTGTAATAACAAGGAAACGTTTTAACGACAGTACTTACAAAAGTTATGGCAGGGAATACGATCGTTACTCTTATCTCGTAAAAGCTCAACTTTTGTATTAACTATGTGTCTTTCTCTCTCTCTCTCTCTCTCTCTCTCTATATATATATATATATATATATATATATATATATATATATATATATATATATTTATCTATTTATCTATCTATATATCTCTATCTCTTTCTCTAACCTACTATTCTCTCCCTATTTTTTTCCTTTTTCGTTAAAAAAAATAAAAAAAAAAAAAAATACAATTATCACATACTTTTAGGATAATTATAGTATGTTACGTGTAATAATTTATTTTCATTTTTGTCTAAAAAGCAAAAGAAAAAGATCAAATAAAATAGAATACAAATATATGTATAATTGTATAGTTAATTTCATTATTTGTCAATTAATTAAATTGATTAATTTGTTTGTCTAGTTATCTGGATACACTATTTATTTATTTATTTATTTATTTATTTTTCCTTTCGCGTCAAAAAAAGAAAAAATAAATATTACACAGTTATAATTTACAAGTATAATACGATACGTACGATGATCGATCGTTTCTGTCGACAAAATGAAATAAGATATGTAAAGTTATACGTAGAGTTAATTTTGTGATTTATATTAACGATTGATATAATTAACGATCGATATAATTAACGATCGTTAATTTCATCCGATATTTGTGTAATTCTTTAATTTCCTTTTGTTTTTTATTTATTTCTATCTTTTTTTTTTTGTCAAACAAAATACACTACAAAACGTGTAACGCGCGTATATATATTTGATATCGTCAACCCTAACTCTACCGGTTTATAATAATAAATAATATAATAATAATAATAATAAATAATAAATAATATAATAATAAATAAATAATAATTCCATCTAAGGTACGAGATATTAAAAAATACTTATTACATCGTACACATCGGATATACGACGTACCATACAAAATTACAGATGGAATTACATTTCTTTTAATTTATTAATTATTCATTCGTTCGTTCGTTCGTTCGTTCATTCATTCATTCATTCATTCATTCATTTATTTATTTATTACAAAAGTTATATCGCCGAAAGGAATACATATAAAATAGTTCGACCTTTCTCGCGGGGAAAAAAATTTAAATTGGATCGAAACGACGGTCCGCGTACCGTTTCTTGTGTCTTCTAATTAAAAAAAAAAAAAAAAAAGAAAAAAAAAAATAAGGAAGGTAAAAAAGAAAAAAGGAGAAAGATGGAAAGGACGAGGATGAGAGAGAGAGAGAGAGAGAAAAAAAGGAAAGAAAAATAAATAACGAGAAAGGAAAGAAACGAGACTTCGCTGGCACATCTTTACGAGAGTCGCAGTTGAGAGAACGAGGAAAAGCAGAGGGTGGTTAAAATGAGAGAGAGAGAGAGAGAGAGAGAGAGAGAGAGAGAGAGGGTGAGACGGTGTGGGAGGGTGGTGAAAGGGGTGTTCGAAGAAGTAAGGCGGTGTCACGACTTAATTGCATTTGCATTTTGCACCCCGTTTACTCATCCCCCTCCCCGAGAACCCTCTTTCCATGTCGTATCTCAGCCACAGCTTTACGAATCACCTCGAACGCTTTATTGGACGTGGCTAAAAGAAGAAGGAAAGGTATTGCGAGGTTTTAGGTAGAAGAAGGGCGGGGTAGAAAGGGGGGGAGAGAGGGTAGTAGTAGGGTGTAAATGACGGTGACTTGATGTAAGGTATGTCGTCGTCTTCGTCTTCGTCGTCTTCGTCGTCTCGACATTGCTTTAAGGGGGGTGAGTAACGAAAAAATGGGCTTCCATGTTCCAAGGTGCTAAAGTAAAGCTCGCGGTAACGTTCGTAGGTAGTAAACGCTTGAAGAAAATTATAGCCGCTTTTCTTCATACTCTTGGAAAATTGTTTTTTTTTTTTCTTTTTTTTTTCTTCTTCTTTTCTTTTCTTTTTCTTTTTTTTTTGTTTCTTTCTTTCTTTTCTTTCCTTCTTTCTTTCGTTGTTCTTCTATTCTTTTATTTTTTTTTTTTTATTTTTATTTATATATATATATATATCCGAGTAGAAAGTGTGTGTGTGAGAGAGAGGGTGGTAGAGACGGATGAACGGAAAGAGAGAGAGAGAGAGAGAGAGAGAGAGAGAGAGAGAGAGAGAGAGAGAGAGAGAGAGAGAGATTGAAATTTGTTATGTAAAGATAATTTGTTCGAATGTTTGTTACCAAACGTTGACTTTTATAGCGATAGGATATGGGAGGAATAAGAAAAGAAAAAATAATTGAAGAGAGTTATACACGTGACGTGAGAGAAATATTATGGTTTATCGGTAGAGAGAGAGAGAGAGAGAGAGTTGATCAAAGTTATGGGTCTGCTTTTTTTTATAAGTCCGAAAAAAAAAATAATAATTTTTTCCATGGACGGAGAGAAAGTGTGTTGAAGGTAATTTATTCATAACCACGTGGTATAATTTGATAGGGTAAACAAAACGAGTGGATAAAAGTTGTGGCTGTTTTCTTTTCTTTTCTTTTTTTTTTTTTTTCACTTTCATTTCTTTTTCTTTTTTCTTTTTTTTTTTTTTATTTCCTTCATAGGTATAATTTGTTTTAAGGAAAAATAATTTTTGCCCTTTAGAAAGAAAGAGAGAGAGAGAGAGAGAGAGAGAAGAACTGATAAGTAAACGTAATTTATTTAAATGCTCTCAACCATGTGGAATAATTTAAGTGGAAGATACGACAAAGAAATTATGGCTATTTTTCATCTACTTCTTCTTCTTCTTCTTCTTCTTCTTCTTCTTCTGAGAGAGAGAGAGAGAGAAAGAGAGAGAAAATGAATAATTTTCCCCGACAGAAAAAGAAAAAATAAAAAAAAAAAAGAGAGAACGATAATTAATTTCGATCGTTCGTAAATATGTCGGACGATTTAAGATCGGAGAGAGAAAACGAAAAAGAAAAGAAGAATTAAATAAGCAAATCGATCCAAATAATAATCATATCGATACGAAATCGATATAAAGAGGAAAACGGAGAGATTAATACGAGGGATAGAAAATAAAAACGTATCTCGTTATTGGTTCATTTCGTCGGTGCTGACGGGGAGCGGTGAAAAGGGGGAGAGGAAGAGGTGATGCCCTTTTTTTTTTCTTTTTTTTTTGTTTTTTTTTCCTTTTTTTTTTTTTTTTTTTAACTATTTTACATAGTACCTCTGGTAGACCGAAATGATTCGTCTTTCGAGAAGATATCCCCATCACGAAAATCAATGAATATTCATGAATGAATACGTTTCGTCGTTAATAAACTTTTTCGTAAATAAAATACTAAAGGAACAATACGGGAAACACGGTTGAAGAAAGAGTAGAGAAATATATATATATATATATATATATATATATATATATATATATATATATATATAATATTACAATATTTATACATTACGCGATATCTTAAAAGGAGTGAGGAGGAATGTACAAAATTGTTTTTATTTATCTCTCTCTCTCTCTCTCTCTCTCTCTCTCTTTCTCTCTACAATTCATATTGCGTACGAAAAAAAAAAAGAAAAAAAAAAGGAAAAAGAATAAAAAATCCGGCTCACGTATAACTATTATATTGTAATTCGAAAAAAGAGAGGTAAAGAGAGAGAAAATAAAAAAGATAAAATAAAAGAGAGAGAGAGAGAGAAAGAGAGAGGAAAGGGAAAAAAGGTTTCCTTAACTCGTTGTCCCGTATTTTTGTACGATTTACAAGATATCATTTAGCAATTTTGTCGGCTACATTTGGTCCCGAGAGAGGGAACACGTCTAATGGAAGACATTTTCGTAACTGCTTTACGAAATTACGTGCCACCGGTGGAACGAGCCACTTTCCGCGTCCGGAACCGTCGTCCTGTTCCGGAGAGTCGGACGATGTCGTGCAATCGTGTCCAGAATTTTCCTTCCCTATTCCTTCTCTCATTCTCATTCTCATTCTCTCTCTCTCTCTCTCTCTCTCTCTTCATGACCGACCACTTTTATTTTTATCAAATTAACGACAGAAGACTTTTCCAAACGAATTCCTCCTTTGCTGACCCCGTCAAAAATGAAATTAAACGCGTTTACGTATTATATGCGTGTACAATTATGTGCTTACGTACGTGTGTATGTGAGTTGATATAATCGTTTGATATTTTTGTCAATTATTCTCGTTATTTTTTTTTTTTTCTAATCTCAAAGGAGATTCGAATTATCGAGGTATATCGATCGATTGGTAGCCCACTTTAAGAAACCCATACGATCCTTTATTTTATCCTTTTCCTTTTGTCCTTTTTCTCTTTCAATTAATCCGACGCTCCCGTCCCTTTTATATTTTTTTTTTTTTTTTTTTTTTTTTTTTACGATCGAACGAAGAAATTGTTCGAGAGAATCTCTCTCTCTCTCTCTCTCTCTCTCTCTCTTTCAGTTCTCAGCAATGCACGAATAATGTATAGCCAATGCTTGAATTTTACGAGCACCACCGACGAATGACGTTTTAATGTCGTGTAATTTGCAAGAGTATGTGCATGAAAGATAAATAGAGAGAAAAAGGCAGGAAGACGGGGACGGATGGATATAAGTACTCAAAGAGAGAGAGAGAGAGAGAGAGAGAAAGAGATACAGACAGAAAGACAGTAAGAGAATTTAACGAGAGAGTGAGGGGAAATTGGATAATGTGCTATAATGTCGAGCAATAACGAGGTACCCTTTGATATCAAAGGGTAAGAATCGTCCGGACGGCTACTACGACTACTATGACCAACTATATCTACTATTACTACTACTATTACGTCTACTATGTCGAGGACGATGTCGAGGATCAATCGGCTCGTTGGCAACGCGTATTCTTGAACACCTCTTCCGCTTCTAATTTACGTTAAAGACTCCTTTAATCAAATTACCTACACCGATGAGGGATTTCTCAACTCATTTCCTTTCTCTACGAATTGCTACGAAAAAGAGAGAGAGAGAGAGAGAAATAGAGAAAGAGAGTGTGTGTGTGTGTGTGAGAGAGAGAGAGAGAGAGAGAGATTATAACGATCAGATATCCAAGCACAAACTACGTCCTTCCGAAATGTTCATCTCAAAGGGACGAACCCCGTGCTTTGCTATTTTTGAATCTTATCAGGATTTTCCATGGTAATCGAACAATAATGAGATCGTCGAAATGTTTTTCCTCTCTTTCTATTTCTCCCTTCTTTCTTTTATTTTTTTTTTCTTGATTTTTTTTTTTTTCTTTTTTTTTTTTTTGGAGATTCGCATTCAACGAAATTGTTCGTTTATTTTGTTCGTTATGGATGATCGATTTTCATCCTTCGTTAAATACATTTTAATTTTCTTTTATTTAGGAATTCTTTTTCTTTTTTGTTTCTCATTTTATTTTTTTTGTTTTTTAATTTTTAATTTTTCTGTTTACCTTGCTTCACGTTCCGAATCATTTACGAGTTCATACGATCATACGATCAACCAATTTTCTTTTTTTTTTTTTTTTTTCTTCAGGAGATAGAGAAAAAGAGATTGGTTTTCAATTATACAATGCTATTCCCAATTGTTTCCACGTCTTTATTAACTTCTATTTTATCTCTCCTCTCTCTCTCTCTCTCTCTCTCTCTCTCTCTCTCTTTCGTTTTTTCTCTCTTTTTTATCGCTTCTCGTTTTTTGATTCTCTATCAAATATCACTGTTACGCCGTACGCGGTGTATTCGTATTTCAATGTTTTTCACCGAAACGTGTAATATTATGATATTAATAAAATATCGGAATCATACCGGTGTCAAGTAATTTGTGGGCGGCGGGAGAGGGGCGGGGAGGTGGACAAACGGGAAACAAACGTACCGAAACAAAAGGAGTATCCCATTCGTACGGACGATTCGATTTTTCCTTTTTTTCCTTTTTTTTTTTTTTTTTTTTTAATCTTTTTTATCCGTTTTTTTTTTTTTTTTTCATTTTTTACTTCTCTCTTTTTTTCCCCCCCCCATTGATGCAACTTTTCATAGCTTTCGAACTGACCATTTCGACGGTAGACTGCACATCCACCAATATCTCTCTCTCTTTCTTTCTGTGTGTGCGTGTGTGTGTGTGTGTGCAAATACACGTACGTTTCCGCGTTTACAACAATTTTTATATTTTCATACACGTGTCCGTCTCGACAAGATAAAAAAAAGAAACAAACAAAAATATTTACTACGACGCCACATACGCACACATACACACGCACGCGCACGCACACAAACGTATCTGTCCTGCATTCAAACCAATTTCGAATTTTCATATGCGTATTTGTGACGAGGAAGTATCGAAAGAAAAAAAAAAAAAAAAAAAAAAAAGAAAAAAAAGAAGAAAGGGAGAAAAACGAATGGAAGGAGCCAAAAAAATGAAAAAGTTAATGACAAAATGTCGCACAATGGACAAAGGATGACAAAGTAAAACGAACAAACAAACAAACAAACAAACAAACAAACGGACAAACGAAACAAAAAAGGGCCAAAAAACAATGGGAAAACAAAAACGGGAAATTATTCCCTTTCAACGAGTACTGAATATTTTCGTCGTCGTCGTCATCGTCGTCGTCGTCGTCGTCGTCAGCGTCGTCGTCGTTCCTTTCAATCGTCCTACCCCTTCTACCCTCTACCCCCTCTCTACCCTCTCCCCCATTGTTATAACGTCTATCGGAATCATTCGGAAAAAGGATGCGGGAATTAACGCGAACGCTTTTCCCGATTTACCGATCGCCGAGAAGAAAGCAATCGGCTTTTTCCATGGACGTTCTCGCATGGATATTCACGCGTGACTCGGTACGATCGATCCGGTATTTCCTCTTTTAATTCGTCGACTATCTCTCTCTCTTTTGTTGAAAGAGAGAGAGAGAGAGAGAGAGAGAGAGGGTGTGTGCAAGAGAACGCGCGCGCGAGAGAGAGAGAGAGAGAGAGGGAGAGACAGAGAAAGGGTGTCGATAAAAGAAGGCGAATATGAAAAAAGGATCCGAGAGTGAGGGGAGGGAGTGATCGAAGGGAAGAAGAGGGGGATAAAGTCAAAACGAGTAAATAAAAAAGGGGAAGAAGCGAAGAAAAAAAAAATATATTTATATATATTCTGGCAAATGGAGGTACGACGACTGTGAAATTCGTTAAGTTTCTCGCGACTGTTTAAAACAAAAATAATAAAAAAAAAAAAAAAAAAACCATTTGTTTTCGGTCTGGTTAATGAAAATTCTATAATCTACGAAACGTCGAAAGATTTCTTCGATCCATCTCTATCTTTCTCTATCTTTCTCTCTCGTTCGTAATTCGTTATCGTCCGATTAGTACTCGCGAGCGAGCCGAGCGAGTTTAATTTGAGCTAAGCTCGAGGAAAAGTTCGTACGGGCTAATGAAGACCGATTGCCGAAGCAAAAGAGAGAAAGAGATGGAAAGTGTGTATGTGAGAGAAAGAAAGAAAGATAGAGAGAGTGTGTATGTGTGTTTGTGTGTGTAGAGAGAGAGAGAGAGAGAGAGAGAGAGAGAGATAAAGAGCTTTTATCGTTTTGCTAATCGGATTAGAGAAAATAATTCCTTTTGCCTTTCCGTGCCATTTCCTACTGATAACGAGTTTCGGAAATAGGAAAAGAAAAGCGTATATACTAATTTTTACTAATGGCTTGACTCAGCTTGACTCGGCTCTCTTGTTTGCCTCCTTGCTCGCTCTCTCGTTTACTCGCACGCTCACGCTCGTTAGATTCTTAATATCAATTCTCTGTCCACCTATTTATTTATCTATTTATTTATTTGTCCGTCTGTCTAACCGTCTATCCGTTTATCCCTACCATACATATTTATTTTTCCAACTGTAATTTGTAATTTATATACCCTTGGATCGAAACGTTTCTGGATTCATTTGATAAAAATAAATAATATTAGAGAGATAGAGAAAGAAAGAGAGAGAGAGAGAGAGAGAGAGAGAGAACAAAGGATTTCCGAACGAAGAAAAAAAAATAGAAAAAAAACAGAGAGAAAGGGAAAGAAAGGAATCGTTCTTTTTTTCTTTCCTTTTCTTTTCTTTCTTTTTTCTTTTTTTTTTTTTTTATTTCCCTCCCAATATCGATTTGATCGGATTGTTCCGAGTAAGAGAAGTAGATAGAATGAATATTATACTGAGAAAGATAGATAGATAGATAGATAGATTAAGAGAGAGAGAGAGAGAGAGAGAGAGAGAGAGAGAGAGAGAGAGAGAGAAAGATGAAGACGAAGAATGAAGGGTTATATAAATCTCCTGATACACTGTCAGTTATTTTCCAAAGGGCCGAATCAAAATCCTACTACTGTGAATCGAAAATCGATGGCCGAATAAACGTTGCATTTTAGTTATCTGTCTCGTACCACTCACTGTCTTGTACACACACACACATATGTCTGTCTGTTTGTCTGTGCGTCTATCTGTCTGTGTGTATTTGTATGAATGAGTGTATATGTATATAAAAACGTTTCTCTCCCTCTCCTTCTCTCTCATTCCTTCTCATTCTCTCTTTGAACCTCCCTCTCTTCATTCTACCCAACCCTCCCCCTCTCTCTCTCTCTCTCTCTCTCTCTTTTTCTGTCACATACACTTTTCGAACGACCGAATCGGTATTTCCTATCGACGTTTAATTTCCCGTGGCCTGGCGTAACGTAAATTCACGGAAAACATCGGAAAAGGTTTCGCGATACTTCGTGCAGTTTGACGTCAGATGAGATCTGTACTTTCACGACGTATCTTACATTTTATTTCTCTCTCTCTCTCTCTCTCTCTCTCTCTTTCTCTATCCGTGTGATACTTTATTTGTATCGTTTATGTTCGTTTCATTCGTTCGCGTTCCATTAGAAAGTCTTTCGGTATCGTCGACTGTTAGAGAGAAATACGACTACGACGACGTCAACGACGTTTCTTCAATCTCGAATTATCGAATTCCTTTTGTTTAATCGATTTATCGAGTTACTGTCTGCCTTCCATTCAAAGTGATACTGATTAAAAAGAAACAAAGAGAGAGAAAGTGAATGAGAGAGAGAGAGAGAGAGAGAGAGAGAATGGTATCAAGAAATGTAAGTAACGTTTACTTTCTTCTTAATTTTTTTTTTTTTTTACTTTTTTATTTTATTTTTGTAATACACACAAATATCTAAAATCTTTGAACGTACATTTCTAATAATTCATACGATTGCAAATGATATATATATATATATATACATAATATGTGTGTGTGTGTGTGTGTGTGTAAACGTAATAATAATACGTTCAATGCTATTCCAGTTTTAACATAGTTTAAAAAGGGTCAGACTGTGTCTCGGCACGTAACAATAGAAAGAAGGGAAAGGGAAAGGAATAACAATGGCTATTGTCAAATGCAACATCAACGTGTCAAACGTTTATATTAGCTTTACGGTTTTCGAAGCGTATCGTCCTTTGACGTCGTTATACAAAATGCGTCCTCGTTGTTTAAGTCAATACCACTTACTATATTTTAACGACTGACGGACTGACGGATATCGCGATAAATAGAGAAAGAGAGAGAGAGAGAGAGACAGACAGACAAACAGACAAACAGAGAGAGAGAGAGAGAGACGAGAGAGACGAGAGACCAACGTTTTGATTATGCACCAGCAATGACGTTGTTCCTTTAATATATCTATCTATCTATCTATCTATCTATCTGTTTCTCCACATCTCCTTGTCTTTTCTTATCGATCTCGATCCATCCAGCAATCAGGCTAGCTCGATCTCGAAGGTACGAACGTACCACGACGACGTGGCCCGAGGTCAAACATGCAAAATCCATCGGAGCACGTGACCGGAGTACGTTACTAAGGAGAAAGCGTCTAGTCGAGGCAAACTCTCGTCCACCTACTACGTGCCCTTCTAATGCCACTAACGAGGGTCAAGCCCTAAGGTAGTAGTAACGACTACGTCACTAACCCCCCTCCCCCCTCCCACCGTTCCTCCACCTACCCCCAACCTACCCCTAACCGTTCCACGCGACCAGAGTGGTAGTAACCCGCATCGTTTTCTTACCTATCATTATACTCTGTGTCTACGGGACATATTTTAACTTTGTGTTATCTCTCTAAACGCGTTCACCCGTTCTAAACGTTTCGTTTAATATTATATCTTGCATCCTACACGTCCTATATCAATTTTACTATATATCTCTATGCGCGTGTATATATATGTGTGTGTGTATGTATGTATGTATGTATGTATTTTTGTTTTGTTTTCTTTCTTTTTTTTTTTAATTAATTAATTAAATGATCGATCCAGTCTATCAATCGTGATAACAATTATATGTGATACTGTATACCTATATGTGTGTATATTTGTATAGTTATATATGATACTATATATATATATACACATATTAAAAATATATATATTACGTATTTTTGTTTTGTTTCTTTTTTTTTTTTTTTAATTGATTAAATGATCGATTCCCATCGATCAATCGTGCGATCGATAAACTCCTAACGGTCGTGTGAGAGTATTTGTAAATTGTTTTTTATTCATCCAATTCGACGTTAGAAACGAACATGTATCCTGTCGATTGCATCGTAACTCAAAGATCGTAATATACTTAGTATACTTCACGTACGTATTATACGTACCTATAAGATACTTGTTATTCGATCTTTTTTCTTTCTTTTCTTTTCTTTTTTTTTTTTCTTTCTGAACGTTCTAAACAAGTCACGTTACGTCGAACGATGCGACAGTTCAGATTAGAATCTGACGATTAAAACGATATATATATGTGTATATATGTATACGTTTTTTTTTTTTTAAATCATTAAATCGATCATATGTTTTCGAACTTGGGGTCATTGACCTGTCGTCGACGATGGTGGAGGTGGGGGAGGGGGTTGAGGGTAGGAGAAATGGTATCCATCTTCCTAAAATATATTATATAAATTATATATCTCTCAATTGTATTCTCGAATTATTAAATATACATATAATGATCATACATGTACATATTTGTGGCTATATATATATATATATATGTATGTATGTATGTATGTATACGTATATGTATATAGAGAGAGAGGTCAGTAGGTTATGTTTATAATCTATTTTTAGAACTTTAACCGAGAGCAGACGTTTTTCCGAGAATTAATGTAGGTCAGTGGTTATTCCAGGATATTAATATGGGTCAGAGTCTGTTAAGAAATATATACCGGGTGATCATATCGAAGGGAACACGGCCTCCGTATACCGAGTGTCCAATTTGAAACGATCCGAATAGAGAGAAATTTATTTTCTTTCGTTTCAGGTTTTCTTTTTTTCTACGCTTATCGGACGGCCGCCTCGATTAATAACAATGACTCGGTACATCGGGTGTCGATAAAGAAAAAAAAAAAAAAATAGAGAACGAATCCTTTTAATGAGAAACGTTTCGAATGTTTTCGTGTCAAATCGTCGAAAAAAAAAGAAGGATGGATAAAATACTATCTCTACTGGGTGATTCTAACATTACGAAGTTATATATACATATATATATATATATATATATATATATATATATATATATATATAAAAGTAAAAGAATATCTTGATTCGTAAGATCGTCAAATTACAAAAAAGGATCTTTTCAATCTATACGTAGATTTAATCGTATTTTAAGTATTCCACAAGGACCTCCTTTATTATCATTGCAATAGGCACACCACTTCCCCCGTGGGTGCAACAAAAACGATTGTGTTGGGTACGAGGTCGAATTGAATTCGTGAACACGTGGGAACAACCCCTTTAGGGAATACTTCTTCTTTTTTCTTTTTTTTTTTTTTCATTGACCTTCTCTCTCTCTCTCTCTCTCTCTCTCTCTTTTTCTCTATCTCTCTTCCTCGCTCTCGCGAAATATTTAATCGACATTCAACAATTCTTAATTTAGATATAACGAAACTTTGTTTTCTTTTTTTTTTTTTTTATCGTTTTCTTTTCATTTTTTTCGCGTAAAATGTTTACTATCTTCGATCGAACGACTTCATGGTTGAAAATAGTTAGTAACATTCGAGTGCACGATTTATTTCTTCCTTTTTCTTTTTTTCTTCTCTACTGTTTTTTATTATTATTATTATTATTCTTTTCTTTTTCAAGACCTTTCATTTCTTCGGTCGCATTCGCGCCGATCGACGCTCACGTAAACGCGTATTCGTCGCGTGCGTGTGAAAGGTCGACGCGTGTAAAAAAAAAAAGAAAAAAATATAGAAAAATAAAAGAGAGAGAGAGAGAGAGAAAAGAAAAAAAAATATATACATAAAAAATAAAGAGAAAAGGATAAAATCATCGCGATCACGTATACCCAATCCACCTAGCGAGCCGAATATTTTTGAAGAAAGTCAGTTTCATTCGAGTTCAGAGGGAGAACCCCTTTTCCGTCTGTATGGTACGAGTTTAAGCCGAGTCAATTCACGATGAGCTTAAAAGCTGATCTTCCTTTCGATCTCGTCTTCCGTTGGCAGTATTAGACTCTCTCTCTCTCTCTCTCTCTCTCTCTCTCTCTCTCTCTCTCTCTCTATCTATCTATCTATCTATCTATCTATCTATCTATCTTTATCTATCTATCTATCTATCTCTCTCCTTCTCTTTCTCTCATCGCCAGCAAAACGCTATTCCTTCGACCATCCAAGCAGCCAGCCAGTCTGCCAAAGAGAGAAAGAGAGAGAGAGAGAGAGAGAGAGAGAGAGAGAGAAAGAGAGTGAGAGAGAGAGAGAGAGAGAGTCTCTTTGTTGTCCGTCGCAATTTGAATAACGGATTGGAAGGAAGAAACGTAGGATCTCGAATGTTAATTATGCGAACCCTATCACCATCCTCTCTCTCTCTCTCTCTCTCTCTCTCTACTACTACTACTACTACTACTACTCCGTCTTTTGTATTCGCGTTTTTATATAATACCGAAGAGACTCACTCCCTGTGAAATACACTTATTTACTTTCGAGAGAGAAAGAGAGACAAAGAGAGGGAAATAGGAGAAGAGAGAGAAAGAGAGAGAGAGGGGGGGGGTAAGTTCCTTATTGCGTTATTCATACGGCCGGTTATCTCTTGGAAAGTTTATTAAAGTTTAATTTTATCGTGACACTCCTTATAATTCAAGTCTCCTTCCTCCAACTCTTCGAGTAACGCCTATAGAAAAGAAAGGAGAGAGAGAGAGAGAAACGAACAGAAAATATTCAAAAAGACAGAGAGAGACACAGAGAGAGAGAGAGAGAGAGAGAGAGAGAAGGATAGAGAAATCGTCTTCGTTTTCAAAATGAAAAGAACACTGACCTCAGAGTTGCTGGACAAGATTTCACTTCGTAAAAGTCAATTATACGGAAGATAGGGAACGAAGTACATTTTCTGCTATGTACTTCTCTCTCTATTTATCTCTCTCTCTCTCTCTCTCTCTCTCTCTCTCTCTCTCTCTCTCTCTCTCTCTCTCTCTCTCGTTTCGTTTCGTTCACCCTCTTTCTCTCACGTACTCCTCGGGACTTTTTTTGCCAAGTATTTTATACGCAGCCTTGGTTTAACAA
>OU427006.1:2979613-2994613 GCA_911387935.1 Dolichovespula saxonica | reverse complement strand
CCAATTCCACACGTTAACGATCTCTAATCATCGTTTAACGCGTCCCTCCTTTCGCTTATGGTATTTAAAAGCCCCGTCGAATAATCGTGGAAAGCATTTTTACCTCCTCTCGACTTTCTCGTTAGTCACGCACGAAGTACATCGTCGAGTGGCCTCCTCCTTTTTCACATCCTCTTGAGGTTATAGAAAGGAGAAGGAGAGAGAAAAAGAGAGAAAGAGAGAGAGAGAGAAAAGAAAGAAGAAGAAGAAAAAAAAAAGAAAAAGAAATCCAAAGGAACGAGACGGGTGACGCCGAGGTTGTGGGTTGTTCGGGATGATGGTGGTTGGTGGTGGTGGTGGTGGTGGTGGTGGTTTAGGAGGAAGGGTGAAGGGTGAGAGAGGGAGCCCCTTGGAGATAGCGATTTTTACGTATCGATTGCCGTCGAAAAGTCCATGAGAACGTCGATTTGAATAATAATGGAAGTTTTCAGTCTGGCGACGTAGAAAGAAGACGGGGGTAGGAAGAGGAGAAGGATGGAAGGACAAAAAAAAATATATTAAGGAGGGTAGAGCAAAGGGAAGGTGGAAGAAGTTGGAATAGGAGGAGGTATAGGGAGATGTAGGGGTAGGTGGAATGGAGAAAGGAGGAGGGGCGGGGAGGGGAGGGGTGGGGACGCGGAGGTCGTCGATGATGAAGACGTCGATCCTTGGAGATGAAGTTGACGAATGTTTCCACGTGAATTATAGTGGTATGTATATTAGGGTTGGAAGAACATTAGAGGGGTAAAGGGAGAAGATAGGTCTTATAATACCGATCGTCATCGTTAACTAGAATCTCAATGGCCTACTTTCGACGACGAATTTCTTGGCGTAGCCTTCAAAAGCTATACGGCTTTCCTACGAGGACGATGACTATGGGAAAGGACGGTGAGACCAAGAAATGGAGTGAGAGAGATGGATAGATATAGACTGATGAGAGAGAGAGAGAGAGAGAGAGAGAAGGGGAGGGAAGATAACGTGGAAAGTATCGTTAAACGGCTATAAAAGAACCATAGTCTGTCTATCGGGGATCGTTTCACCATAAGTTGGATTCCCTCGTTTGCCTATCTCATCTCTTCTCTTCCTTTTCTTTTCTTTTTTTTTTTCTTTTTTTTTTTTTTTTTTTCTTCTCTTTTCTTTCCTCCTTTCGTCCTATTTTATTTTATTCTTTTCCATTCCCCTCCTTCCTACTCCTCGTCCTTTTATCTTGCTTTCCTATTTTCCCTTTTCGTTCGTTTCTTTTTCTTTCTTCTTCTTCTTTTTTTTTTTTTTTTTTGTTCGGTCTTTCACCCCCCCCCCCCCACCCCCCACCACCACACACCCCTTTGGTTTCGTTTCTCGTCTTGTTTTTTATAAACGAGACGAGAAGAGAGACGAGAGACCGCGGATTAAAAGTGTCCATTCATTTCTGTTCATTCGTACTGTACATTTTTTTCTTTTTTTTTTTTTTTTTTTTCATTCGTTCGTTCATTCAATCGTTCGTTCATATTTCTTTTTTTTTTTTTTTCATTCGTACGTTCGTTCAATCGTTCGTTCATTTTTTCGCGTCATTCGTTCTTACGTCGCGATCATTCTCGTTTATTTATTCATTCGTTCGTTCATTCATTCATTCATTTGTTCATTCGTTCGTTCATTTCGTCCGTCCGTCCGTTCGTTCGTTCGTTCGTTCGTTCGTTCGTTCGTTCGTTCATTTATCCATTTATTTGTTCATTCGTAAATTCATTTGTTTATTCAACCATTCGTTCGTTCATTCGTACGTTCATTTATTTACACATTGTACATTTATTATTACATTTACGTACATACGTATATAAAGAACGTATGAAAAAATGAACAAATAAATAAATATAAATGAACGAACGAACGAACGAACGAAATGTATAAACGATATAATATAATATAAAATAAAATAATTATATTTAAACAAAAAAAAAAAAGAATGAACGAACGAACGAAATGTATAAACGATATTGTATAAAATAAAATAAAATAATTATAATTGTAATTGAACAAAAAAAAAATGAACGAACAAACGAAATGTATAAACGATATAATATAAAAATAAGATAAATATAATTACAATTAAACAAAGAGAAAAAGAAAAAAGAAAAGGGAAAAGGTAAGAAGTATTACAACGTCGTGGATATAGCAGGGCACTCGTTCCCTGTTAAATCGCCTTATATCGACCTTCGCTGCATTAACACTCGACATAATGTATTCCAAGAGGATTTATTATGGCTTTAGCTCGGAGAGTGAAAGAGAAAGAGAGAGAGAGAGAGAGAGAATAATACTGCAGTTTAATACATTATCAAGACGGATCTATGTTACTCGCGAGTAAAAAGAAATAAAACTTTCGATCGTTATATTATATATTTCGTTGCATGTGACCATCATTAACATAAAATACTCGAGTTAAATTAATGAACGAAGAAGAAAAAAAAGAACAAAAAGAGAAAAGTAAAGATGAAATATGTATATGTATATATATAAAACAACGATCATGATAATAACGAATAAGAGTTGGGAACTATATAAATGTAAAAAAAAAAAAAAAAATAAAGCGACGAAGAAAGGAACGAAGGAGGGATAGATCGATAGATCGATCGATCGAGATCTATATATATTTCGACGTGTAAATACGTAATCTGAACGAATCGACGCGCCGCATTTCGCCGGCTGAAGTTTAATTTTCATTATGCCTCTAGGGGTATTAACGATCCACTATGTAGCCAATAATGACAGTGGCAGCACTATTAAAAGCTTTACCTGCGAGCGACAACCTGTCTGTTAACCACGGATTTGCATAAATCGATTGGTAATTTCAGTCGTAGTCTAGACGAAGTAGAAAGGAGATGGGAACAATAAAAAAAAAAAAAAAGAAAGAAAAAGAAGGAAGAGGGAAAAAATTGAGAGTGGGTGAGTGGGAGGGAGGGAGGGAGGGAGGGAGGGAGTTAGAGTAGAGAAAATATGAGGAGGATAAAGAAGAAGAAGAAGTAGAAGTAGAAGGAGAAAACTTTTCAAGGAATATTTTTCTACAAAGAAAATCAATCTAGTTTAACGACGTGTCAAATTTGGATCTCGTTGTCGTTGGATAAAAACATTATAGCAATTCGATCCACCTAAAGACGTTCGCTATAAGGTGATTATTATTTAATAGAAGGTAACCAGAGAGAGGGATAGATAGATAGATAGAGAGAGAGAGAAGGATAGAGAAGGATAGAGATAGGAAAAGTGTTGAGATAGAAACGTTTTACGATTAATGTATAAATCAATTTAAGTCGATACCTGTTTCTTCTTTTTTTATTTTATTGTATTATTATTATTATTATTATTATTATTATTATTATTATTATTATTATTATTATTATTATTATTATTATTATTGTTACTTATTTTATTCTTTTTTTTTTTCCTTTTTACGATCCCATAAATGTCAATGAACGAAGGAAGAAGCGGGATGACATTAAATATTTTTGACGTGAAATAGAGCAGAACGCGCCATGGCGATTGAGGGTAGAAGGGGTAGGGACAGGGATAGGAAACGAGTTAACGAGTCACGTTTATAGCTCGAGATATAGTATTGTGTAAGGAGCAAGAAGGATAGTCGTCTCCAAAGGGCATAGTTTTCCAACAAAGCGGTATATATATGAGGAGGGTGATGGGGGGAGGGTGGGAAACCTGATTTACTACCTTCCGGAAATTTCGTACCGACCTTAAATTAATATTCCTGTACCAACCATTGTCCGGCCGTCTCGTGCAGAGTTAAGGATCAGGATAAACGTAGGGAGCGTCGATTTGAATAAACGTGAAGATCTATCTATCTATGTATATTCAAATTTTGATTCGATTGATGACAGATGAGAACGAAAAATAATCATTCCTTTTTGTTTTGTTTTTATTTTATTATCGTTATTTATAATTTTTTCATTATTATTATTATTATTATTTATATTTATAATCTATTTAGGTAATTTTGATTCGAATTGATGAGAGATGAGAACGAAAAATAATCATTCCTTTTTGTTTTGTTTTTATTTTATTATTATTATTTATATATATATTTTTTTTTATTATTATTATTCATATTTATAATCTATTTAGAAAATTTTGATTAGAATTGATGACAGATAAGGTCGAAAAATAATCATTCTTTTTTTTTTTTGTTTTTATTATTATTATTATTATTATTATTAGTATTATTTGTAATCAGTTTAATCGATAAACATCGAAAACAAACCCAAAGGTTGTCCATCCGACCATTTCATTTAGATATCGTTTCTTATTTTTTTATTTATTTATTCATTTATTCATTCATTCATTTATTTTTTTTTTTTTTTCATTATAAAAATCTCCCTTTGATCAACGAACCTTAAAAACGTGGAGTCAGAGTTTAACCTTAACGTACTTATCTATTTATTTGTCTCTTGAATTGAATTAACAAGAAAACGAGTAATCGTAAACGATTGATCTTCCACGTAACGCCATTAATTTGAAACAATTCGATTAAACTCGATGAAAAAGAAAAAGGATCGGCGTAATAAATTTCGTTTCGAGAGATTTCTAAATTATTTAGATATCTACACACACGAACAAACACGCAAACAGTACCGTGTACGTACGTTTCTACGTACGTATGTAAGATACGCATACTAATCACGGACATATACGTATACGTACGTACGTATGTATTTATGTAGATTAACGTAGATGGACGTATTTAGAGATAGGTAAACGCGTTTCTCGCGGTAAATTAGGACGTTCGTGGATAGCTTTTGAGGACATAGCTTTCATTAGACGGGGTTAGATAAAGCAAACCTTGCGTGTACTATCAATTTCCAGAGGATAGATACAACTTGCTCTCGTTCTAATGGGCCAATCTAGAATTTATGTGCATACAGGGGATCGATGGTATAACCATCGTTATTCTCTCGTAATCGTCGATAGGTTCGATGATGATATTTGAGAGAATATATATATTTGTTGAATTAAATTAGTTGAAATAAATCGTCTCCTTTAAATACGAACTCTTTCATTTCTACGTATAATACTTACGTTAGTACGTACGTACGTGCGCGCGCGCGCGTGTGTATCGATTCCGTGTAAATAAATAAACAAATAAATAAATGGATCTGTACAAATTGTGGATACGTATACGATAAGTGTTATGCAAACATACATGTTGTAAGTATATCGATATAGTCAATGTACGATGAATTATATCACGGTGATTTGTTAAAGACAAGTGTGTGAACATTTTTTGTTGGTGTAAGATCTGCAATATTTTTGTTCTTGTTTTTTTTCTTTTCTTTTCTTTTTTCGAAGAAGGGAAGAGGAGGAGGAACCTTTAAACACGTATCCCATTCCTAATATTTATTTTTAATATTTGCTTATGAATAAATAACACTTTTAGTACGTTTCGTGTACGAATAACGAGAGAAATAGAGAGAGAGAGAGAGAGAGAGAGAGAGAGAGAGATGAAGAGAGGGGAAAAGAGAGAGAGAGAGAGAGAGAGAGAGTAACCGAATTATTTATAGAAAAATCTCGTTTTAGGAGAAACATTCTGTCGAGGATTTAAAAAATAAAAGAAAAAGAAAAAAAGGAATGAAACGAAAAAGTAAAAAGTCGTTTCAACATCTTTATATTTTATACCATCCATTAGAGGAAGTAATAATATTTTCCCCGGGCTATGTTTCTGTCTAAATATGACTTTAAAAAGGGAAAAAGTAGTAAAGCGTGGGGTGGGATGAACGATTTTTATCGTTCCCTGAGAAAGAAAAACTAATTTTCTCGTAGGTAAGATGGATAGAGATATAGAAAAAGATGGATAAATAAAGAAAGAGAGAGAGAGAGAGAGAGAGAAAAGGACGAGATCAAAGCTTAAATCGCGCGTTATCGTGCAAACCGAGCGTATCCTGAACGTACTTTCCATTTTCGAGGAACTTCCTTGGGTACGTTCTCTCACAGCTTCTTGATTCCCAGACTCTCGTGAATTACGGGAAAAGAGAGAGAGAGAGAGAGAGAGAGAGAGAGAGAGATGCAGACAGACAGATATATAGATAGATAAGGAGAGAAAACGACCGAAAATCAGAGTAAATACGTTTCTCTCGCTAGATAGAGAGAAATAGAAATAAAGAGAGATACGTGGTAAGAGCAACGAAGATATATATATACACTTATAGAAAGAGAGAGATAGAGATAGAGATAGAGATAGAGATAGAGATAGAGAGAGATGAAAATACGCTCGTAAATGTTCACGAAACGTTGCCGAATTCCAAAGCAGAGAGAGAAAGCATCCTTATTGTACCTCAAAAATGTAATAAAGAAGAGGGTTAACGATATCTAGGAGGTCCTCTTTTTCCACCACCACCACCACCACCACCACCACCCTTGTTCTCACCCTCACCCTCACATTCATCCTCACCCTTTCTCTCTCATTCTCTCTCTCTCTCTCTCTCTTCCTCGTGTATATAATATATATATATATATATGGTGGTGCATCGAAACTCCTCGTATATTCTCATATTATCCCATTATGCGTGAGAACGTAAGACACGAATAAGGCTTCTCTCTCTCTCTCTCTCTCTCTCTCTCTCTCTCTCTCTCTCTCTCTCTATCTATCTATCTATCTATCTATCTATCTCTCTTTCTCTTTCTCTCTCTCGTTATTACATTATCCGCGTCCCTGTTATTTTACGGCCGGTAGTTCGACAACAACGACTACTACTTGAACTTTATCCAAGCGACGCCATTATTATATCCGTAACAATGCGTTCCATTCCCTGCCTCTACCAACCCCTCTACCCTCCGTTCCACCACCCCTTTGACGGGGGTTCCTTCTTTCCTCATTCTTTTTTTTCTTTTTTTTTTTCGTTTTTTTTTTTTTTTTATCCTCCCGTACGATCAGCATTTTGATAAGCGGGCGAACTTCCGCCAAGCCAAATTTTTCTTCTCCCTTTTTCTTTCTCTCTATCTATCTCTCTCTTTCGCACACACACGCGTACATACATGCATACATGCATACATGCATGCATACGTACATACACACACGTACAATATATTTATCTCTATCTCTTTATTCCTTTATTCGTAAGATGTAATTCGAACGAATTGTTCGAGATAGTAAAAGAGAATGGAGTTTCATATAAACTATGAAATGTTTTCGTCGATTAAATACTGTTCGATGTATCTACGTAGAAAGGAGAGAGAAAGAGAGAGAGAAAAAAAAGAGAAAGAAAGAAAGAGAGAATGGAAACAGTTAAAGGTATATATGAAGTATATATATATATATATATATATATATATATATATATATATATATATATGTATGTATATATGCATATATGCATATGTATGTAACGTGTATGCACTATGCATATAGAGAAAACGTAGCCAAATGTTACTCTCTCTCTCTCTGTCTCTCTCTCTCTCTCTCTCTCTCTCTCTCTCTCTCTCTTTCTCTTTCTCTTTCTGTTCACGAAGCTTATCCCTAGATTAAAGCTTAAACCTCCCATGAAAAATCTGCCCGGAGCATTTATTCGTGGGAATCTACGCGTAAATTGTTGTTCGACTCTCCTCCATTCCCCCCTCCCACCCTTCTATTTTTTTCCACCACTTCCTCTTCCTCCTCTTCATCCCATACCTCCTCATCCTACCCCTCTTCCTACCCTTTGCTCTCCATCTCTCTATATTTGTCCCTCTGTATAACGCGAGAAAATAATTGCTCGCGCGTACGACTCGTTTCTCTCTCTCTCTCTCTCTCTCTCTCCCTCTCTCTCTTTCTCTATCTATCTATCCATCCATCTATCTCTCTCTTTTTCCCTCTCTGCATTTATTCCTTCCTCGCTTTTCATGGTGATTGGAGAGAAAAAAATAATAGGAGATCGATATTACGTTCTTCAAAGAGAGAGAGAGAGAGAGAGAGAGAGAGAGAGACGCATACATATGTAATATACATGCTTGGAACTCTCCGAGTTATTGTTATTAATATTTTATATAAAGTTCGCTAAAGATTGTTTCTTTTTTCCATAGCGTACCCACGATTAATGTTGGAATCTCGAGGATATTGTTTAAATAAAAAATAAATAAATAAATAAATGAATTTAAAAAGAAAAAGCTGTGGAAGAGAAAAATTAAAAAATGAACGACTCTCTCTCTCTCTCTCTCTCTCTCTCGCTCGCTTTCTTTTTTATTTTATTTACTATTTTTCAATATATTAAAACGAAATACAATGTACAGCGAGTATGTATAGAACTCTAAATTATTATTGCAAATGTAGTAATTATTATTATTATTGTCATTATTATTATTAATGTGTTCTAACGTATATAATCGATTTTGTTCTCTTTTTTCTTTTTCTTTAAATCGTGTTTTATATGAAGAAAAAAAATTGAAAGGGAAGATAGGAGGAAAAGTATTTTTGTTTTTTTTTTTTTTGTTTTTTGTCCTGCAAGTTATAGGAAATATTTTGGGTACGGAATCGAATGTATTATCGTATTATTATCACACACACACACATACACACACACACACACACACACACACACTATATATATATATATATATATATGTATGTATGTATGTATGTATGTATGTATGTATGTATGTATACAAAATAGATCTAACGAAAACTTATGGAGTAGAAAATGTTAGTGTAAAATTCTCTCTGTTTTCAATCGTCCATCCATTTTCCATTCCGCGTCGTTTCGTTCGTATTAACTCGAACAATTCGACATGAACTTCGTGGAATTTGCAATTTTAATCTCGCTCGTGACAACGGAAGTTATCACCGCCGAGAATAAAAATAAGACGAAAACGAAGAATAGGAATAAGAATAAGAATAAGAATAAGAAGAATTAACTACGAAGAAGAAATGAAAGAAGTGGAGGAAGAGGATGATGGAATAATAACATAAAAATTCGACGAATAAAATATTTCTCTGTATTACCTGTTAAAAAAAAAAAAAAAAAAAAAAAAAAAAAAGATAGAAGGGGAAATGAAAAAAATAAATAAATGAAACGGACGATAAAGGGAAAAGAAATAAAAAAGAAAAAGAAAAAAGGAAGGATAGAAAGGGAAAGGGAAAGGGAAAGGGAAAGAGAGATGAGTACCTAGTAGTTCTTTAATGAGACCGCATGAAATAGGAGACGAGGATTGAGAGAGGGACTTCTGAGAAACACGATCGAGCCTTTACTTCCCTCAGTAAAATCCCTCTTTCGCGAAAGTTTACTCGTCTGTTTAGGATTAGGAACCAACCTTACCGTCATTTTAATACTACATGACGAGCTCTCTTAGAAGCCAAGCCAACAGAACGTTAAAACGAATCGTCAAGGCTTTCGTATACAACAAATGGGCTTGTCGACTACGTATACTATGTATTATATACAACATACATACATACAAATATATATAGTAATAATGGTGGAAGTAAAACGTGTAAGTATACAAAATTGAAGATTACGTCGGTAACTAAAAAAGAAAAAATAAAGATGAAAATAAAATTAAAAAAAAAAAAAAAAATAAAAAAGGAAAGAAAGAAAGAAAGTAACGCGGTACACTTTTATTTACGCTGTTGGAAGCTTCAGAAATGACCTTTTAGTAAATTTTTGTAAGATTTGTACGTGTACGTACACACGTATATACATATCTACCGTATGTGTATATATCATATCGTAGTAGTTCGTTAAATAATATCGTTTATATTAGATAGAAATATATCGATTTGTTGTTTCATCATACATACAAAATAATGTGTACGCTTGTACAATTGTTTGAGAAGTTTGGACCGAAGACCCGGACCGGATCGGATCGGATCGGATCGGATCGGGTCTGTTCGGTTTCGGTTCAGTTCAGTGTTTGACTTATCGTGTTGGTACAAGGGTAATTGGTACGGTCAGTAAAGTAAAATGTTTAATTCTCGAGTGGTTACGTGTAATAAGAGAAGAAGATGGAGAAGCGAGAGAGAGAGAGAGAGAGAGAGAGAGAGAGTTGAGAGAAGGTCGTAGGTGAAAGGGTGGAGTTCATTTGTCCCAAGACAATTATGTCGCGAGAACGTTAGTGGAAATGGTGGTAGCGAACAGAGGTTGCACGCTTATGTGTGTTGAAGGAAAATGACGTCGTCGAGCTCCCTGAATGTCTCTTGCGACTACCACTACCTTTACACCCTGCACAAAGTACCCACCCTCACCCACCTCCCGTTGTCCCATCCACCTTGTCCCCGTTCCCGTAACACCCCCCTCCCCTCCCCTCGTCCCACGCCGCGTTACCCTTAAGAGAAATCTAACCTGGAGCTTCGGGCCGAGAAAGAGAGAGATTCTTTTTCTTTTCCATCTGTTTTTTTGTTTTCTTTTTCCTTCTTTTTTCTTTTTTTTTTTTTTTTTTTTGTTTTGTTTTTTCTTCTTCAATGTAAAAGTAACAAAATGGCAGAGGTCAACGAAAGATGGTAATTAATTTATATCAATGAAAATTCGATAGATCGACCACGTACGCCGACGTACTTAATTATCCTAAAACCTCGTTCGTTCGACATTTGTTATTTTTCGTTTGTTTTGCTTTTTGTTTTCTTTTTTTTTTTTTTTTTTTTTTTTTTCTTCATTTTTCCCTTCAGTTAGCGAATCAATCGAACTTCGTTAATATATGTTCTTATTGGGACGATATCAATGGACAAGTACGTTTGACCTCGTACATTTTTAATGGAAAATTTATTGGCTTGTCGGTTGCTCTTTTTGTTCCTCTTCGTTTTCGAAAAATCCACGTACTCGTATTAATATCGTATACGTGTCTATACTTTTTATTCTTTTATTTCTTTATTATTTTCTTCTTTTTTTTATTAAGTTTTAATAGTAAACGTAAAATAATCGTTAGAGTTAAACACGCCCGTTAAATATGAGTTATATCATATAAATTTCGCATTAGTACAATTTCTTTCTTATGTATAATATATGTGTGTGTGTGTGTGTGTGTGTGTATGTGTGTGTTCAAGACAGTTGCAACGATGGAACGAACGTAAATCAACGAAAATGAATTTGACACATTATGAAGCGTACGAAATTTCAATCTGACACATATCGATACACTCATACACTCATATATATATATATATATATATATATATATATACACACACACACATACACACACGTACATAAGTATATATATATATAGTTATATAAAAATATAATATCTGTATATATCTATATATATATATGTACACTTTAGTAAGTATCGATTGTAACGAAACTTTCATGGTATAACGTTCAAGGTATCGGAATAATAAACGTGATGAATAAAATAAAATCGATATCTGGTAAGAGAGAGAGAGAGAGAGAGAGAGTATGGGAATAGGATAGATAATAGTAGAAACTCGCGAAAGACCGGAGAAATTGCAGTTGGCGTCCAACTCGACGTTCAAATACGCCCATTCGAATTCCTAAGAAGAAATCGATTGGAGTTTACTGTTACTGTCGTAATTGCCTTACAAGTCGAACAAGAGTATGCCAGGAAAGAGAAAAGGAGATAGAGAGAGAGAGAGAGAGAGAGAGGGAATAGGGAAGTCCCTTTCGTCGTAAATTTCTGTCTCTGACGTTACGCCCAAAAGCGGGCTCCTAATTCTAAGCAATCCTAGGAAGTGCAGTATATAGAGCATAGGGGTAGGTGGGGGAGGGAATGGCGTTACGGGAGCAACAAAAAAGTGTTATTTCGGCCAGAAGGGAAGGTACCTTTCTTATCTCCTATCGTGACAAATGATCTCCGAATTTCGTGAGTTTCGTTCGATCGAATCTTCTTTTTCTTACGTTACCGAAAACATATATATATATATATATATATATATATATATATATATATATATATATCGGATGGTAAAGAATTTTCCTCGAAGAAATTCGTCAATGATTTATGCGTCTGCGAAGTAATTTGTCAATGATCGAAACACGTACATTTATCTAGAACGTTATACTTCGTATGTAGATACTCTTTCAAATCATTTTTATTTAAAACATATATATATATATATATTTTCTTTATAAATTATTATTTTTTATCCTTTACATATTATTATTTTATAAATTTCTTTTTATTATATATATATATATGGATCGTTTATTTGGAAAGTGGTGTAAGTCCATCTTTTCTTTAAATGATATATCACATAATTTGTGATTAATTTAGTGTAAACTTTTTACTTATAATTAGTTAATATTTAATATCTTAAAAAATGCTAATAATGCCTTGTTCAATTTAAAATTGGTTAATAAAATAAATTGCGCAGCGATTGACATGCTTAACCTTTAATTTTCTCGAAACAACAACAAATTGACTTGCACCACTTTCAAAATAAACGATCCATATATATATATATATATATATATATATATATATATATATATATATATATATATATATATATCGTTATGATTGATTACGATTAATGACTAATCCAACTAACGGGATTACGTCGGTCTAACGAAAATTTTACAAAATTCAAAATACATTAATTCGAACGTTAACTTTACGATATAATAGAAAACAATTAGGAGAAAGTCTCTTTCTCTCTCTCTTTCTCTCTCTCTCTCTCTCTCTCTCTCTCTCTCTCTCTCTCTCTCTCTATCGGGATCCTCTGTTCGCCATAATGACGTATTCGTCCCAGGATATATCTGGAATAATCAAAGGCTTCAGCATTGACACAAGTGCAAAACGACTTCCTAAACTATTCTCGTTGCTCGGAAAATTTATCTCGGCGAAAGTCATGGTAGGGGAAGTGGAGAGTGTGGGTGGGTGGGTAGAGGGGGGGTGGGGGTGGGGGAGAAAACTCGTGTATACACGTGTGTGACGTTTGCTTCCTACTTGTAGGAAATTCCGCAATGTCGATGAGATTGCTTTAAACACTTTACCCATCTGTCTCTCTATCTCTCTATCTCTCTCTCTCTCTCTATATATATATATATATCTCTATCTCTATCCATTTCTCGTTCTCTCTATCTCATTTGGAAGACCTGATTGGACCATTGGAGCTTGAAGGGATGTATGAGCATGTATTCGGTGAACAGAACTAACAGGTATACTCGCCTACCTAAATCGAGCACGAGCGATTTAGTCGAACTTTGCAAATAAATAGCATCGCTAGCAAAATCTAGCTCTATCTCTCTCTCTCTCTCTCTCTCTCTCACTCGCTCACTCGCTCACTCGCTCTGTTTGTATATGTGTGTATGTGTGTGTACCTCTTTATCTCTCTCTCTCTCACTCTTACTCTGCTTCTCACACTTTATTTCTATTTGTCCCTCTATCCTTTTCTATCCTTTATTAGCCTCTCTTGTTCACCGTTCCCATATACCCTCCCCCTCCCCCCCTTTTTTCCTTTTATTTTACCTCTCTTGAAAACCTAAAAGCAGTTCATTCGATTCCATCGAAATCGAGACGAGTAGAGGTAGGTATAGGTAGGTAGGTATAGGTAGGTAGGTAGGTAGGTAGGTAGGTAGGTAGGTAGGTAGGGCCTCGACAACAAGAATCGAAAATGGAACTCTCCCATCTTATCGAGCCCTTCGGTAGATTTTTCAAACGGAATAGGAACATTAGAAAGGTCGGTCTCGTTAGTGGTAGTAGTAATAGTAACAGTAGTAGCAGTAGTTGTAGTAGTTGTAGTAGTAGTAGTTGTAGTAGATAGTGGGAGAGAGGGAGCTTTCGCTCTTAGTAGTGATAAATTTGCCCCTCCTTTCTCTCGGCATCAGCGAAACGTCGGAGGTATCACGAAATCTAACGGAGCATTCGAGATATGCCACTGCCGTTGCTATCACCGTTGCTGCTATTACTGCTGCTGATGCTCTTCTACCCTTTGTCTCTCTCTCTCTCTCTCTCTCTCTCTCTCTCTCTCTCTCTTTGTCTCTCTCATTCTTTTTCTGTCTTTCTCTCGCTGTCGACAAGAGCATGCCGTACGAGTATAATAAATTTTCTTTTCTGTTCGTGCTGGTAATCGCAAGTTTGATCCCCAAGGGGAAACTGACATAGTTGCTAAAGTGAAGAAGAGAGAGAGAGACAAACTTTGTCGTACATACATATATATATATATATATATATATATATATATATTTTATATATATTATATAATATATATATATATATACATATATATTATATGCAATATCTCGATAGTTCGCTATGTACATTTGTGTCGTATCAAACTTAGACCAAAATCTCGAACACGAGCATCGTCCTAATCCAAATTTGTCTCATTCCCCATCGGACACACCATTGTTCCTTAATTATATATATATATATATGTGTGTGTTAATAATAATGGCAAAATAACTTGTACACACATTTAAAACGAGTTACTATTATTCGTTTCAGTATAAACTTGATTTCTACAATATTTTGTTCTTTTCTTTCTTACCTTTTTATCATCCAACGACGAAACGAAGCAAATAGAGATAGATAGATAGAGATAGATAGATAGATAGATAGAGAGAGAGAGAGAGAGAGAGAGAGAGAGAGAGAGAGAGAGAAATAATAAAATTCACGTTTAAGAATGAAAGGCTTTAGATAATATACGAACAAGACACTCGATCGTATATTCACACAAACGATATTATTCGATGTTACCAGAATCCTTTATTGCTACGTAAAAGAGAGAGAGAGAGAGAGAGAGAGAGAGAGAGAGAGAGATATGTGTTTTAGCTTGACGCTCACTTGCATTCTGTCTCCATTGAAATATTCTCGAGCGTTTACTACTTTCCTTTCGCGTTCTTTATCCTTTTTCTACTTTCTTTTTTCGCGATCGTACCGTGCTAAAAGACCGAGAGAAAAACGTAAGGAATAAAATAGGAAGAGAAAGAGAGATATTCTGAACTCTCTCTCTCTCTCTCTCTCTCTCCCCCTCTCGCGCGCGCGTGCGCGATTTCTTTCTTACGTATAACTAAGCAAGATATTAAACAACGGTTGCTGAGAGAGAGAGAGAGAGAGAGAGAGAGATAGAGAGATTCATATTCTTGA
>OU427006.1:2964613-2969613 GCA_911387935.1 Dolichovespula saxonica | reverse complement strand
TGTACGAGCGAGCGAAACCCGCGTGTATGTGTGAATTTGCGAACGTGTGAATTTACGTGTGTGTGTGTGTGTGTGTGTGTGTGGTTCTATCTCTCACGACCGTGAAAACTGAAGCGACGAGTTTTCGAGCTGTTCGGCTCTACTGTCACCGCAAGCCTGCCGAACTTTACGGAAATTATACAAACTGCGGACGGTGTCCGATTGCTTGGCAAATAGGATTGTGCATTCAAACAATTACCGTTTTGCCGATAACGACAAACAGCATTGCCAACGCTAGTATGTCCATCCGTTTCGCCAATATTTCCACCACCCCCCCCCTCTGCCCCTTATACTTAACCGATCCACAAAATTATCCTGATTCTCTATTGTCGTTTAATTGATACATTCATTCGTGGATTTTAATCTTTACAACGATTAAACGAGAAATTTATTTCTTTATTATTTCTTTGTCATTTTGTTTTTTTTTTTTTTTTTTTGGACTCTCGTTCGTTCGTTCGTTCGTGCGTTCACGCGTTCGTTTGGAAGATCCAATCGAATTACGTTAACCGTACGAAAATCAAATCGATCTTTATGTAGTACACTTTATTGTTTAACGGTTTAAGGAAGACGTTAGTTTCTCAATTTTATTTATTTATTTGTTTGTTTGTTTATTTAGAATATTGTAAAAAAATCTCGTTAATTAAACGAATTTTTTTTTATTTTGTTAGATATATTATTATTATTATTATTATTATTATTATTACGTTTATGTGGTAATAGTTTTTATTATTGCTCGAATATTCAACTCGGTATAGAAACACGAAGAAACTTTCCAAATTATCATGAATATCACTCGACTATCCCACATAGTATTTCCCTAGACCCTTTGAACTCGGAACTAGATCGACGAAATTTTCCTCACTTCCAAGAGAATTCATCGTAGTCGTCTACATACGTACATATATACATAAATAGATACATACATACATACATACATAAATACATACATACAAACACATATATAAGATAGCAAGGTAACTCTTGCGTGTCGTGGGGATCAGTCGTTTATCCATCGATAGTAAATAAGATCGAAATCCTTGAACGAATCGAATCGTGTAAAACGGAAAGCATGTAACTCCGAGCGTAAGGATTTTCGAAAAAGAACAGAGAGAAACAATGCAAATCGAATTCATTGGGTGCGTCAATGAATCGATTGTAATTAAACGTTGTAAATTTACTTCCTGGTAAATCGAAGACATTAATACGGAAAGACAGTTCGAAAGCATCGAATTAATCCTAATTACTAAAATCACTATTAATAACGCTAATTACATTTCTATATATATATATAATGCACTCTCTCTCTCTCTCTCTCTATCTCTTATAAAAATAAATAAGCATATTTCGTTGGTACAATTATCACAGCTTGTTATGATCCAATTAATGAAAAATATTTCTATTAACTCGACCGACAATATTGAACATATATGTTATAAACGATATCATCGAAGTGATTAAAGATCATTTATATATACATATGTGTGTGTTTGTGTTTGTGTATATATAAAAAGAAAAAGAGATAATCGTAAACAAAGTAATTAACGTCAGATATACGGGGGGTCGACGACCCATAGAAACGTTATCGATACTTATCGGATGTCTTCTTCGCTTGTCGTCCAAATCGAAGCGTGTAAGACAAGCTGGGCACACATTGAATAGCAGGAGGGTTGGGCAAACAGGCTGCTAAAGGCCAAACAGCGCCTGGTAGCGTCCACAAAGGGACAAGGGAATCGAGTCTGTTAGCTTCACTCCTTTCCATATCCCGGCAGACCCTGAAGGCTTTCGAGGATACCCATAATGCATGAGATTGTCGACACAGCTAAAGAGAAAGAGAGACAGACAGACAGACAGACAGACAGAGAGAGAGAGAGAGAGAGAGAAGGGAGAAGGGAGGAATGGTGGAAGGTTACAAGGGTGAAGGGAAAGGGGTGACCACCAGCCACCACACAGAGAATAGTACTTCAGCATAGTCGAACACACTCACTCAACGTGTGTCGTGTGTCGTGTTGAGTGCTGAGGTCAGAACAGTATCGATCTCTCTCTCTCTCTCTCTCTCTCTCTCTCTCTCTCTCTCTCTCTCTCTCTCTCTCTTTATCTTTCTCTCTTTCTCTCTCTTCGTTCACTTTCAAAATAATCGAACGATTCTCGCGTAACTCTTCCTCTCTCTTTCTCTCTCTCTCTCTCTTTTACTCACACACACACACACACACACACACACAAAAGACATATATTATATCATCGTTTAACTTCTCTTCTCTACTCTCCTATTGAAATTTCTCTCCAAGATTTATCTCGATCGGTTTGAGATTAATCGAACTGTTTTTACTTCTACCAATGAACCATGAAAATTTTCTGATTAAATGGATCACCAAAATTATTAGAATTTATTGAATGGATAAAGTGTACATGGTATGTATATATATGTATGTATTTATGTACGTTTACTTGTGTATATTTACGTCGAAAGTTTTCTTATCGGACAATTTCAATGAATATTTAATAGATAACTCGTAATCTCTCGCTCGTTCGAACTAATAACTAAATCGAATACGAATCAATTGATTTGTTATACGGTTGTCGAAATAATTCTTTTTCTTTTCTTTTCTATTTTTTTTTTTTTTTTTATTTTTTCTCTTAATACAACACGACGATTCTTCTGTCAAGAGTTTTTTGCCGCTCGTGACGGCCACCCCTATTTTCGATTTTCTTCTCTTTTTCTCTTCACGCGTGCGTTCGAAGGGTAAAAAGAGAAAAAGGCAAAAAAAAAACAACTCGAGAGTTATATATTTTTAATTATGCTTCAAGTAACTCTACGTTCACCCTTTTCATAACGCACCTTATCTAACGTTCCTAACGATTGTAAATTGAATAAATAACTTATGTATATATAGAGATATACATAAGTACATACATACATACATACACAAATATATATATATATACATAAATATATTTCATTAAATCAGACTCGTCGATGTATTTGTTCGATGATCCACGAAAGAAAGACAAAATAAAAAAATGAGAAAATAAGGAAAAACGGAAAGAATGGGAAAAAAAAATATAAAAATAAAATCCACCAATTTTCTTTCGCGCTCGTACTATTTAAACGTCGAATTATGATCGAGCTAGGTATTCTTTTAATTATGCGTCACTGCGGAGTGTCCTTCGCCAATGTAATTATTTCAAATGAATCAATAAACGATCCCGCGCAAAAATCAACCTAATCCTGCCTAAGAGATTTTACAAAGGAGGAGGTTTATAATTAAGAGAGCATTAAGGTAAGCGATTGTTTCTCACGAGTTTGTTGATTTACAGAATCTCGAGATTGCATTCCAAGGATTATAAAAGGGTTGGAGGGACGAAGGAGAACGTGGGAAGGGTTCGGGGAAGGTGGGTTGAGGAGGAGGAGGAGGAGGAGAAGGAGTAGTCGTGAATTACGAATTATTTGAAAGTAGAGTAGCCATTAGTTAAAGCCCTACCCTCCCCCTCCTCCACCCTCCCTAGCAGCGTTCGGCTAGCCAGGAGTCGAGCGATAAAGGGTCGACGAAGGTCGAAAGAGGAGAGAGGCAAACGGGGTCGGGTGGAAGGGTTTGGTGCAAGGAGGAAGAAGAGAGAGAGAGAGGGTGAGAGAGAGAGGGTGAGTAGGTGGATGAAAGAGGAAGAGGAGGAGGAGGAGGAGGAGGAGGTGGCGGAGAGGGCGGTGGGAACGTCGGACGATCGTGAAAGCAATTTTAGCACCATCTCCGCAAGCTGCTCTTCTCTAATTTCCTCTTCGATCCTCTTCGAAAATCCTTCGATAAGAAAGTATAGAAACGTTTCTTTCGCGTCCATTTAACGAATCACCGCGCGTCCTCTATTATCCTTTTTTTTTTTTTCCTTTTTTTAATTCCCTCTCTCACTCTCGTTTTTCTGGTTTTCTCATCTTTTTCCTTTTCCTTTCTCTCTTTTATACTTTTTCTTAATTCACGAGCTCGTTCGATCGATCGATCGATCGATCGATTAAATATATATTTATATATGTATGTATACGATCAGGGTTAGGTTAACATTTTTACGATTTATCTTGAAGAGAAAAGTATTGTTATTATTTTATATTTTTGTTTATATATTTTTTGTTATCATTAATATTTTCATTACTTACGATTTATCTCGAAGAGAAAAATATTGTAATTATTTTGTACTTTCGTTTATATATTTTTTGTTATTATTAATATCGTCATTACTTACGATTTATTTCGAAGAGAAAAATATTGTAATTATTTTGTACTTTCGTTCATATATTTTTTGTTATCATTAATATCGTCATTATTTACGATTTATCTCGAAGAGAAAAATATTGTTATTATATATTATTTTCGTACGAGTTTTAGGATCTCAATGGTATAATTTTAACGAATCTCTAATTATTTGTTTGACAAAATTTTATCTAGAATTTATTCGACGAAATTTAGCGAGTTTATTCGGCAAAATTTACCGAGTTCATTCGACAAAATTTTGACTGACGTTCGGGATCAGCGAGATCATATTCATTTTCGATTCGAGCCAGACTTCGATTGCACTTCGTCGTCGTCGTCGTGTGACGTGCTATGGTCGAAGCTCCTTTCGATTTTTTTTCTATTTTGTTTTTATTTTTTCACGATTTTTCAAACGAACGGAATTGGTCGAACGAAAAAATATTGTATCTTCGAGTTTCATTACGATTATCAGAGATTATTAATCGTTAATTCGTCGATACTCTTTCTATTTATTTATTTATTTATTTTTTTTTTTGTTTTCTTTCTTTCTTAAGACAGAAACAACGAATCATACATTCGTATAAAATATACTCGACGAATAACAAATCCTTCGTAACAGTTAATAATTTTCTTATCGAAACCGAATAAATGTTTCAACGTTTATTCTCAATTTAATGTTTCTCCAATTCATTCCTCTAACTTTCCAATCGAATCATAATTTTTTTC
>OU427006.1:2939613-2954613 GCA_911387935.1 Dolichovespula saxonica | reverse complement strand
GATAGTAACTCGATCAGCCGATGCGCGTTAATTCTTGGAATTTATATAGGTCAGTGTGTCGACGAGTAAATTTCAATGAAATTATATGGGCCAGTGCGTCAGCGTAAATTCTTTCCACTTATGCGGGAATATCTACGTAACCAAAAGTCGTAGCGACATGTATCCAGCGCCATTTTAAAGCGTAAAATTTTCTCTATTTGTTTTAGCCTATCGTTAATAATTAATTAACGATTCGTTATAAACAAATTCTTTGCAAACAATTTTTATAAACGAATTCTAACGAATCATATTCATCCTCTATTTTGTCGACGGAAAGAAATACGGATTGCGACGGATCTATAAAATTACACGTATTGATAAATTATTAATAAACAAATTATATTGTTAATGACAACGTCTTTCGTTTAAACGGGAATACCTCCGGAACGAAAGATCGTAGAGACTCGAATCGAACCCCATCATAAACGACAAAATTTTCCCCGCATATTTTTTTTTCTTTTTTTTTTTTAGCCTATCGTTAGTAATCAATCAACGTTTTGTTATGAACAATTTTCATGAACAAATTCGTACGAACCGGATTCATCTCGTTCCGTCGGAAATAAAACGATTCGAATCATCTCAAAGCATATACAATTTACGAAGTCGCACGAATTAACAAATAACTAAACAAACGAATCAAGCATCGATAAAAAAAAAATAAAAAACGCAGTCTTATTATTTTTTATAAGTTATCTCCGATAATAAAATATATATACTCGATAGTGATCGAACGCAAAATAATGCGTAGTATATTACAAAAAGAAAAAAAAACGAACGAACGAACGTACAGTCGTACATAAAATATAGGAAATATTTTTAATAACGAAATACTGCGCGAAGAGGTTATTCCGTAGAAAAAAAAAAGAAGAAAATAAATAAAAGAAGAAAAAAGAGAGAAACGAAATCCCTCCCTCCCCCCATTAGAATCTTTTAGATGGATGAATGCAATTTATCGTAACGGGCAAAGCGAAGCGAATAAATATGTACACGGTTTGGTAGAGATACGTGAATGCACATATGCGAATGCGCACGTATAAGTTCGGATGCTCATAGTTTAACGTGTAACCTCTGCCCGTCCTTCCTACCCCTATCTTGTTCTTTTGTCCAAGTAAACACGACCGTGTTTCTACTCTTGCAATAGGAATATCGCGTCCCACACTCGCATGCTACCTACTAATAATAGTAATGGTAGTAGTGACCGTGATGGTGGTAGTGGCGATGGCGATGGCGATGGCGATGGTGGTGGTGGTGATGGTGATGGTGGTGGTGGTAGTAGCGTGTAGGAAGTTACGTTTGACATTCCCGTAACTTCTTATCGCAGGGGACGACTATTTATTGTACGCGAGCCAAAGCGAAGTATGTAGGAGTCAGTAGGTAAAGCTAGCAAGCTCTGAGCTGGTCTGGTTGGCTGGTCTGGTTGGCTGGTTGGTCGGTCGGTTGGTTGGCTGGTTGGTTGGTTGGCTTTTCGTTTGATGCGAACGCTTTTGTCGTTTCGGTGCGTTATGGGGACGGCAGTAATATTAGCTCTCTACGATCGAAGAGACGACTACTACGAAACGATAACGAAATGAAATTTACTCGATTCCGTGCTAGCAATGATTTATTTACCCCTAAGCCCTTTACCCATTTACTTTTTATTATTTACTCGGTTTAAAGGAAATTGGGAGAATTTCGAACGAATTTACCGTCATCCTTGCGTGTATATACCATCTATCCTATATGTATATAAATTATTATTATTATAGTAATTCTTCTCAGTAGCCTCGGTGACGCCTTTATATTACATATTTCTCATTCGATCGTTCGAATATATCTTCGTTAACTTTTAATCGTTATTATTCGTATCTCTCGTCGCTCATTTGATACGACTTTATCGTACCTTCGCTTTTCTTTTTTTATCTGTTCGTAAAAATGGCAATTAAAAAAAAAAAAGAAAAAAAACGAAAGAAGAGAAAAGAAATTCGCTATATTATATCGTAATAAATTATATTTAAGTGCAACGGCAGAGGCCAAAAGTTTTTAATGGTCTTATTAATCTTAAAATTAATTTTAAATGTCTTATTAATTATTAAAGATCGATCGATCGAACGAATCTCGATCCTTTTCGAGATTTCTTTTATATATATATATATATATAGCTCGGTTAAAGGGTTTTACAATATCACGAGATAAGCCACCGTTCTATTTCAATTTGAATTTTGAAATCGAATGGAAACTTTTGCCCGGTTTAAAGACTTTATTCTTCTTTTTCTCATTTTTTAACTCGCTTAGAGACATTTTTTCGGTCGGACTTGTGAAATGGAAAAAAGATTAGCCGAGAGCAGCTCCTTTCTACGTTGAGAAATCTTTTAAGAAAATGTACGGACGCGCATTGATTTCATTAAATGGATTGAAATGAATTAACCGTTTGAAACGATTAGGGGGTAAACGACTTATGATAAAGATAAAATACGATATTAATTATAGGATTATATCCGATATACCTAATTAATATGGCAAGTTATGGTGTGTGCATACAGCTGCACGTATACATATACATATACATATATATATATACATATATATATATATATATATATATATATATATATATATATATATATATATATATATTGGTAGACTCTAGTATAAGCTAATTCCATTCCGTTGTCGATCGATGTCTATTAGATAGGACCTACTAACGTTTGAAACATCGAGAGACACGGTTGCTGCTACTACTGCTACTGTTACTACTACTACTGCTACTACTGCTGCTTCTCGGTTGAATACTAGTAAAGAGAGAGAGAGAGAGAGAGAGAGAGAGAGAGAGAGAGAGAGAGAGAGAGAGAGAGAGAGAGAGAGAGAGAGAGAGAGAGAGAGAATATAAATTCGAAGAGAGTCGCGGCTAATTTGTACATGTTTACACGCATGCAATGCAAATACATACATACATACATACATACATATATATATATATATATATATATATATATATATATATATACGTAAATTGGAGTGATATGTGGTGATATGGGAGGAGTTGGGAGAGGGGGTTAGAACGGAACATTCGGAATTTACTCGAAACCTTAATTATCTCGTAGCGTAATTATGGGTATCGAATTCAAGAATGATCAAACGAAAACTAGACGAATGAACGAACGAACGAGTAAATCGTCCCATTAATCGAGTCGTCGTCGGGATTCTATCGCGAGTTCTATCGGAAACCTACGAGTTATTTCGATTCGATAAAGTAATTTAAAAGTAGAACGTAATACGACGTATGTATTATACGTACGTACATATACTTCGATCAACTGGTACATATATACCTATATATATATATATTTTTTTTTCTCTCTCTCTCTCTCTCTCTCTCTCTCTCTCTCTCTCTCTCTAACAATAGTAACGATTAACTATAGCTAGGAAGTAGTAAAAGTCCGACGAACGATCGAACATCGCGTATATGTATGTACGTCGTTGATATTATATTTTGAAGAAACGTTGCCAATCGTTATTTCTAATCTATTTGTTTGCCGTATATGGTAATATTGCGTTGGTATAGGAGGAGGAGGAGGAGGAGGAGAAGGGGGAAAGTAGAACGTGTTGACGTTTGATCGGACATATGACTCGTGTATAAACTTTTCAAAGAACAATAATAATCGTCGGTTCTCTATGCTCCCTGTGATGGTAATAATGTTACTGTCCGAATATATGTACACATAAACCTACGTACGTACGTATATCGATTTACGATTAACCCGTTGAAATTTTTTAATGGCCATAATTGTCCATCGTAGGTACGTGCGCGTACTACGTACCACATACGTATACACGTACGTTTAGTTTACGTCTATACCGTAATAACTTTACTTAGGAAGTTAATACGAGTCGTAGTATAAACACACTGGGAGATAGATTTTCAAAGCCGTTCCAACTATCACGCTACTATCACGTTATTAAGGATAGTTATAACGAATTAATCAGAAATTATAATAAGTCTATGCTCGATGTTACTCGCGTATATATGATACTTTTAAAACAATATAATCATCATTCTGTCTTAATATATATATATATATATATATATATATATATATATATATATATATATATATATATTTATATTTATATTTATCTATGTATGTATAGTACTATGTTAATGATGTTACGTAGGAAGGTAAAACAAATCGACCTATGGCTATAGAGAGTTCGATGGTTATATATTACTATAACGTGGTAGGAAGGATGGTGGTGATGGATGTATTTGTGTGTGTGTGTGTGTTTATCGAAGTAGAACAACTCGATGTATAATCAGCCCGTTCGAGATTTTCAACCTATTCCAATCATTATTATAACCTGCGTAGATACGCGCTGGTTGGTTAATGTTGTTTATAGGTGAAGTAGAACGAGTCGACGTTTGATCAGGCCGCGAACAATCTATGCATGTATTACCGAGAACGGGCAGGACCGCCCATAATCGTCATATCGCGTTATATATGTGTCTATTGCAATAACGTTAACGTTTGGAAGGATCGAACGAATGGACACGTATGGTCAGTCAGTTCGTTTATCTTCGAACACGATACTAATTACATTGTGTTTCTATATATATATATATATATATATATATATATATATATATATATATATATATATATATATACATACATATATATATATATATGTATGTATGTGTGTGTGTGTGTGTTAGATATACATTACGAAGTAAAACAAAGTGGTCGACGTTTAGTTCGAATGGTTCAAAATGAAATATAATAAAAAAGAAATAAAAACAAAAAAAAGAAAGACATATAAAGACAATAATAAAAACAAAGAAAGTGGAAGAGAGAAGACAGATTAGATATACGGTATATGTGTGTGTGTGTGTGTGTGTGTGTGTGTGTGTGTGTGTGTGTGTGTGTACGTGATACTTACGAGAGGTCGAAAACGAATTTTGAAATTTTCTCGGACAAGGATGGATGCACGAAATGTTTCACCCTCGTAACGTTCGAGATAAAGGAGCAACATCTTTTCGTGGAAGAGGATGGAATAAAAGAGTGAGAGTGAGAGAGAGAGAGAGAGAGAGAGAAAGAGAGAGAAACTAAAACGCAACGCTTCATCACGAAGGACTTAAACTCTCGAAGAGTCTCGGAGTTTCGTCGTCTCTACGTCGGTCTAAAACTTCTCTACTCGTTTATTCTCTCCGGGCACTTCTATCTTCCCAATAAACATCCACGTTCATCCACCATGTTTCCTCTTCCATCCACTACCTCTACCTCGTCTACCTTTACCTGTACCTCTTACCATTCTTATTCCTCGAAAGAAATGAAATTTTCATCCACGAACGAGAGAACGGTCAAATTTATATTGTACGGGATCGCGATCATTAAACTTATACGATTCCCTTATAAATACTTCAATTAAAGACATTTTCTTTCGTTTATTTCGAGTTAACGACGACGCGATTAATATAATTTCTTTCCTTTCGTTTCCCACCCTCCTCTTCCACCCCCTACCCGCTTTTTTTTTCTTCCTTTACTCGTACGTGTCTGTATATATGCGCGCGCGCGCGTGTGTGTGTGTGTGTGTACGCGCGTTAAGGAACAGTGGAAGGTTATCGACTAAGTAAATAAGCGAGAAGATTTGGGTCTGGGCAGGGGTGGGGGCGAGGGAGGGGTGGGGGTGCAATGTAATTTGCAATGAAATGTCGATGCCAAGAGGATTCGAAAACAAGGAAAGGAAGGCTCGCACACGATTGGCTACTAGCCAATGACGGATAACATGAGAAAGAGAGAGATAGATAGATAGATAGAGAGAGAGAAAGAGAAAGAGAGAGAGAGAGAGAATAACTCTTCCTTGCAAAAGTCTCCATCGTTTTGTCGCTCCTCCATCTCTCTCTCTCTCTCTCGGCGTCGAGGAAAAAAAATGAAAAAAAAGAAAGAAAAACAAAAAAAAAATAATGTAAAAAAAGAAAGGAAAGAAAAGTGCCGGACGCGGCCTTTTCTCTCCTCCCCCCCCCTTCTCTCTCTCTCTCTCTCTCTCTCCGCCCTCTCCACTCATCCTAAAAACCTTCCACCCCCTCCTCACACTTTTTCTAGATTTCACACCTCTCCAACTATTCATAAACGTTTCCATTTCCCTTTTATTTCTCTTTCGGATAAATATCAAAGACTCGGCGCCATAAAAAAGAGAGAAAGAGAGAGAGAGAGAGAGAGAAAGAGATACATAGATAAATCCATATGACATACACAAGAGCTATAAATACTCATATAAATAGAGGCTGTAAATATACATAAGTATACTTCAAGTATAAGTGTGTACATACATCCTTCGAAATAATATATCTCATTTCGAGATAAAATATTCTACGAGATATATATATATATATATATATATATATATATATATATACATATCTACCCTCTGTGATTTATTTATTTATTTATTTATTTATTTACTCACTCATTTATTTATTTGTTTGTTTGCTTGTTTTTATTTGGTCGTTCACTCGAAAAAAAAAAGGCAAGCAAAAACGAAACAGGAAAAATAACAAGTGTTCGCGAAAAGAGAAAGAGAAACCCACGCACACACACACACACACACACACATACACACACACACAGAAATAGAGCGATAGTATGAGCTATATATTTTCCTTTCCCTCTTTTCTTTTCTCTTCTTTCTTTCCCCCCTACCCCACTCCTCCTCCCATTTGTCTATACTCGAACAAGGAATACAACAAGATTATGCTAAATCCCAAACGGCGATGATAGACGTAAACGTTCTCCGTGGTAGAAAATAGAAAATGGCGATGAATCGCAGGCAGTGTCGAGTAACAATGAAATCGTCCAGACTGAAATGTGGATCTATGTATGTTAAATACGTTTCGATCAAATGTTCTGGCAGTTTAATTAAAATGCTTCCCGCGTCCTCTCTCTCTCTCTCTCTCTCTCTCTCTCCTCTCTCTCTCATTCTCATTCTCTCTCTCACACACACTCTGTTTCGTTCTTTTGTGTTATCGTTAACGAATCCGATTCGATGACGATGATGATTATAGAGATGACGTATACGTCAACATAACAACGTCGAGAAAACATAATGATCGATAGATAGATCGATTGTAATGTTAACGATCGGAGAATGATCGAGGGACCGGGGAAGAGGAGGGGCGGGGCGAGGAGGGAGGGAGGAGATTATTTTTCGCGCGAACAAATATACACATCCGATATCTTCGATATCTCGAATATCAACGGCACGTGAAACGTTCTCTCTCTCTCTCTCTCTCTCTTTCTCTCTCTTTGTGGAATGTAGAAAATTTATCCGAATGCTCGACGAGTAACGAAACGATCCCGAGGAAATTCCTTTGGGAAATGCGGTGCAGTATTCCCATCGTAATTCGTACTGTGTTATGCGTGCGGTATCATGTGGATTTAGCTATCACTTAGGATATTTTCTAAGATCGCATACTAAACGATCCATTATAATTAATCCGAATATCTTCGTCAAATAAGTGAAATATTATTATTTGTTAAATATCGCATATATATATTATTATCCTTCTCGATTATCTTAATCGTAAAAAAAGAACAAGAAAACCCGAAAGAGATATCATATATAAACTCTTATTTATTTATTTATAATATTAATATATATGATATCTTATTTATTTAGTTCTTAATATCGTATATTTGTACGTGCGTGCGTATAATCTCGTTCGATTAACGTAATTATATCATATATTTATGAATATGTTATAACCGATTGTAAAGATAATATTAATACACGACGAATATTATATATTGTTATAAATAATATTTAGTTAGTTTAGTCCGTTATTTTCTTGATTTCTTTTCGTTCGTGTAATATTCATATAAGCGCTTATAGGGTGTATATCAAAAGTTTTCAGGTTTGCCAAAAGTTCACGATACGATAATAAAAGTCAATTTACTCTTCGCAGGAGATTTTTTCGTACCGTATACTTCTCCTCTAAATATTATAAAACTATTAAGTATGATTGGAAGCCGTAAAGGTCGCCGAAAAAAAAAAAAAAACATACAAAGAGAGTAATTGCTTTTTGGAAAAATTTATCGGGAAAGAAACTTTTGACTCGTGCCGTATTTACGAATATATAAATATATATTCAGTATAAATATATATTTCAGTAAATATATATATACGTACGTATACGTATACGTATTCGTATATAAAAATAACGTTCGGACGGTTTCTAATCGTTCAAATCTTTAATATAATATCTCAATCAATATTTAATTATATTAATATTAAATAATATAATTATATAAATTAATATTATTTATATAAATATAAAAATTATAGAAAAATAATTTATATAAATATAAATTAATAAATATTTAATTAAATTTCTAATCGAATTACTGACGAGATTTTCAATCGTTAATATTAAAACGTTGAGATTTCCTTTTCAAATTTTTAAATTTTCCAATATTTCTTTTTCCCGAACGTCTATAAAAATACATCGTTCCATGTGGCTGGAAGTTTCGTTAAAAAAAAAAAAAAAAAAAAAAAAAAAAAAAAAAAAAAAAAAAATCTGGAAAATACTTATCGAATCAAGAAAATATTTCTAATCAAATAACCAATGAGATTTCCATAAATCGGCGATTATTAAAGGCATTTAGAGGGAGACTTTTTCGTGAGACCGTCGTTCTTTTCGAATCCTTTTTTTTTTTCTTTTCTTTTCTTATCCAAACTGCGAGAAAATGCATTTTTCCGTGTGGCTGGAAATTTCGTTACCAAAAAAAAAAAAAAAAAAGGAATTTAAGAAAATATTTATTCGACAGAAGGTGTCCCTCCCATTACACGGTACAGGTCCAGTAACAAGCACCACGTGTGTTTCCACTTTATCATAAGCAACACCAGTAGCAGCAACAATACTACTAGCAGCAAGTAGCACACCAGCAGTAGTAGCATCAGGAACAGCGGCATCAGGAGTAGGAACAGCAATAGCAGTAGAACAGTGCAACGGCAATATCGTTATCTTCGTACTCTCACGGTATTACCATCGTTCTTTACATGCACCATGGAACGTTATTACCGGTATCTGCATTCGTTGCGTTTTACACGCATCTTTTTATGCACTGTCACGTTCCGCAAAGTTTTTCTCCTTTCTCTCTCTCTCTCTCTCTCTCTCTCTTTCTACGTATGTCTCTCTTTATCTCTCGTCCTTTCCTTCCCCCCTTTTTCTTTATTCTTATTATAACTATTATTACCATTATTATTATCATCAATAATAACAATAATAATGATGATGATGATGATGATGATGATGATAATAATAATAATGATAATAATGATAATAATATCGTCATCATTATTGTTATTTTCTTTATCGATTTAAACATTAGTCCCAAGCATCGATGAATGTTAATAATCGTAATGGAAGGAAATAAAAAAGGAAAAAACTCGTTCGATATCTCGACAGAACTTCAACGAGATTATCCTAAACGACTCTCGTCGGCTAACAGGAATTGGAGGAAGAGGAGGAGGAAGAGGAATAAGAAGAAAAAAAAAATTAAAAGTATAAAAACGAGAGATAGAAAAGACAAAGAGAGAGAGAGAGAGAGAGAGAGAGAAAGGGGAGGGGGAAAAAGAATGAAAAAAGTTTTTTCGGTGTCGCGTGGTTGCCTCTCGCGTATAACTAAGTGTAATTCTCGTCGAGCGCGTGCGTCGTTCGAGCGGATTAAAAAAAAAAAAAAAAAAAGAAAAAAAGAAAAAGAGAGAGAGGGAAATTTCGCGGCGTGCAAGACTACTGATTTCCATAAAATTATTACGGGCTCATATACGTGGAATGAATTTGCATATTACGACCATTCGGGGTACCTGCGTTCAACGACGAAATACGAATAAAAAGATTTTTACCACCCACCGTTACGCTCTAATCGCATTTTCGTGTCTCTATCTCTTACTTTCTTTCTTTCTTTCTTTATTTCTTTCTTTCTTTCTTTCTGTCCTGTCCTGTCTGTCTGTCTGTCTTACTCTCTCTCTCTCTCTCTCTCTCTCTCTCTCTCTTTCTTTCTACTTTTATTTTCAATCCTTTTTCGTCGTTTGGAACGACAGCAGCAGCATCAAAAATCCAAAGTAAAATTCCCTACTAATATTTTCTTCGTTTCTTTTTTTTTTTATTATTATTAGTATTATTTTTCTTTTCTGTTTTTTTTATTTTTTTTTTATTTTTACTTACTTATTTTTTTTTTTTTTTGATCATTTTTCCTTCGAGGTTTCTAGCTTATTCCCTATTCGCGTTCGTTCGTTCGTTCGGTCGCATTTAGAGATAGTAATGTAAGAACGGCGTTCAATTTTTCAATGGGGTAAAATACTCCCTTCTTTCTTTTTTCTCTCTCTCTCTCTCTCTCTCTCTCTCTCTCTCTCTCTCTCTCTCTCTCTCTCTCTCTCTCTCTCTCTCTCTCTTTCCCTCCCTCCACCCGTCCCGTCCCTTTATTTTTCGAAAGCATACGAAAAATCGGCTACGAGAAGAAAATGACACAGGGCTTCTTTCGTGCGAACGAAAATTCTTTTTCAGAAACGACGATCTTGCGGCTTATATGAAAAAGGGAGTAGAGGATTCGGAGGGGGGGAGGGGACAAAGAGAGAGAGAGAGAGAGAGAGATAGAGAGAGTAAGAGAGGATGAAAAATGTGTTCGTCAGAATGGAAAAAAAAAAAAAAGAAAAGATAGAAAGAACGAACTTATGAGTCACGTTTTCAAAAGAGGAATTTAATATCCTCTCGTTTTCGTTATCTCCCTACGTTCCTCGGTATGTGTTATGATTTTGATACAATAAACTTTTGTTTCTCTTTGTTCCTTTTTTTTGCTTTTTTTACTTTTTATTTATTTACACTATCGCAAATTTGTTGTTTCGATTGTGGAGTAAGGTATATGAAATTATTAGTAAAATTATATTATTTTTATACGTGTGTATGTATACGTATGTGTATGTATATATATATATATATATATATATATATATATATATATATATATATATATATATATATACATATATATATATTTATAGGTAAAATAATTATGTGTATATAAAAAGTAACATCTTTCTTCGTTATAAATATCGATAACAAGCTTAGAATTCTAATTAGAAAAATAATTTTAAGAACTTTCAATAATACTAGTATTTAAATAAGAAAAAAAAAACAAAAAACAAAAAAGAAAAATTGATCGACGTTAAAATCGACGTTAAAGTCAAAAGAATGGTTGTTTAACGAAAAAAAAAAACAAGAAAAGAAAAGAAAGAACAATAAAAAACATCAAACTCGATTGCAAATTAAATGGAACATAATAAAGCAACAGTAGGATAATACATGCTCATGGCATTTCCCATGAAAATATTTTTTTAATACATTTGAGGATACGAATTGCGAAGAAAAAGATTAAATTGAAAACTTCGCAATGGTACCGTTCTCTTCTTATGATTGTAACACAATTAATTCGTTCTCAACTGATAATCACCGTTCTGTGTAATATAACGAACCCACGGTAACGCTTGATAGCCACTTTTCTCAATAATTTTCAAATATCTCACTTGAATACCGGAGGTGGTGAAGTATGGAATTTCAAATTTCACTTGAATCGGTGGCTTCCCCTCTATGTCCTCTCCGACCACAGACGGTAGACCGAAATGAGCTCTCATTAAATATTCTTTACCACCCGGGAAGGATTTAATGAACCACGTAATTGCACTCTGTTCTGGAGAGTACTTAACGCTGCCAATAGTTGTTTTAAATTTGGGTGAATCTGCGTCGTTTGGTACGGGTATTACTATTTCCACATTGTTAGCCGTCGATCTGCGCTTAAATTGTGATCTGGCCTTTATCATATATTCGACTCTACTATGCGCGTGTCTCTCTATCACGGATTCTATCCATATCAATGGTTTGACATGGGTGTTCAATCTATAAGACATTAATTCGAACTCCCCGTCCGGTGGTATGAAGGAGATGGTTCTGTCGTTCTCAAATCTTGAAAGTCGCACGCACTGATGAAACTTAACGTCTTCCAATTCCACAGACTTGGACTTTCCGCGTCCTGTCGATTCGAATAACACTTTGTCGTTTAGACCCAATCTCAATTCTGGCATTCCGGATAAATAAACTCTCATTTTTATGGCACCGACTATTTCAGAACTTAATACGTTTCCATTGGCATTAGCCAGAAGATTAACCGATTCTATTACATCCAGAAAGACTTCGTTCTTGCGATACTTAATACCTTCAGACCTCCAGGATACGGCGTTGGTAACAGCCATCGGAATTCTAGGTTGTATTTCTAATTTATGTCCCTCTTGCGTGATATATTCCTGCAGTATCTTACTATCCGTCGTTTGTGGATAACCAAAATCCAACAGCTCGTCTAGAAGTTCATAAATAACGACGAAATTGTCCCTTATACTCTCCTCCTCCAATTCCTTGAAATACTCCTGCATCACTTGCACCATTTTGTGCAAAAACACAAAGACCAATGAAATATTTGCGTTCTTCTTTGTCATAGATACGATATAAAGATTATTATATTTTATATAAGCATATGTACACTCGGGCGTTTGGATGATAGGTGTAAGATTGCCTTCTTCCTCTCGCTCCATTACCAAAGACATGAACTTCTCGATTACACCAGGTTCTATGTCACCTCGATAATTGCGAGAGATCAATACCTTCCCCTTCACATCCAATATGTATATAGCCGACGTAGACATCTTAAATTGATTAAAATTAAAATCAAAGGTATATAACCTTCAAATATTCATTCCCTAATATAGTACAGTGTAATGTGTATTTAGGTTATGTGCGGCATAGAGAAAGTCTATTCTTAATTAGTACGACATATTAAAGGAAAAGAGATTTTTCTTTATATTATTTTACTCACGTTCGCAGTTTGGTTTCTTTGGATCAATAAAAAAACCTTTCGTGAAAGTTTCTACTGAATGGAACGATTAATGATCGAAGGGAAAAATAATAATAAAAAAAAAAAAAATAATATTAAAAATTAAAAATTAAAAATGGTTAACTAAACGAAACTCTATTTAATCCTTTTGTAGGATTAAAGAGAGGAGCTCCGATAAATACGTTCCTTTCTCTACGCTCGCTTAATGCACGCTAAACTGCCACCGTGGATGCAGCCACAGCGCTCGACATTGTTTAACCTATCCTTAAACTCGATAAACCTCACGCGCATGCTCGAGTAATCTCGAAGTATCGTACCTAACTTCCCGCGATATTTCGAACTTCGTGAAAAATTCAAACTATTCTACTACGTCGTATATCTCTGTCTCATTTATTAACAATACAACTCTAATATATGGTGATCCTTAATTTTTTTCTATCTTTTTTTTTTTTTTCTTTATCATTGATCGTTCATATCAAAGATCAAATAATAATCCTAGTCCGAAGAGTATTACGAATTTGAAATTCAAGGATAACAAAATTAAGAGGGAACGATAGAAATCGAATGAAATCGAATAAAATTCGGATAATTTCGATTTGATATAATTTTTGTATCGTCGTTAAAAATATCGATCGTACGAGAGGCGTTAATAATTTTCGATCATCGTAAATATATTAACGTAGAAATCTATATTAACGTGGGTTAACATGCTTGAAAGCAAACGCATACCCAAATTTTGAAACACGTTATGATTGGTGCTTTGAATTAGATCAAACAAAAAGTTAGAAACTACTGGACCAATGTACGAATGTGCATACACACGCACGCGCACGCACACACGCGTGTGAGTTACATGAATGTAAAAACAAGTAAGGAAGGACACAATAACGTTTGGCCTTTTCATAAGCAAAAGCGTTCTAATGCTGTCAGAGTGTTACGATTTTAATTAAACTATAATTTACGATGGCATTCTGCGCGCGACGTGTAACGGCCGAAACCATAATTCGTGTAGCCAACGAAGGAGTTTCCTATTAAAAAGAGAAAATAAATAACGAAAAGAAAGAGAGAGAGAGAGAGAGAGAGAAAGGGAAAATAAAGCATCTAATTAATTCCACGTCATAACCGTATGTCAACGTACCTGAATAAAACAAAAGAAAAGATAAATAAAGGGAAAAGAAAAAGAATTGAAAGAATTAAGTCTCGAATTAACTCGCTTTACCGATCGAACTTGAAAAAATAAAAAATAAAATAAAAAAATATCTTTATTCTATTCAATCGTCAATTCAATTTCCATGATAATTATGATGTATCCGTAAGTTAATAATATTTTAGAACATTTTGTAAAGACAATAAAATATGAATAACTAAAAAAAATATATATATGTGTGTGTGTAATAAAATGAAGAATTTCATTTGAAAAAATTCTACACAGTGCGTCGTTCAAAAAAAAAAAAAAATATATATATATATATATGCAAAGAATCTAACAGGATGAGATTTTTTATAATCTTCGTGAATTTTTTTTTTGTTATTGATTGTCAAACAATGTTACTTGACTGAAACACCTCATTCTGTGAAATTTCAGATCTACAAACCCTCGTTTAAGGGTAATATAGGAGACAGTACAAGGCAGGGTTGAATAGAATCGTTCGATTCGTGTCCTTGTCCATGTCCATGTTCGTGTTGTGTTCGTGTCTCCGTGTCCGTGTTCGTGTTCGTATACGTGCCTTGTCTTCCCCTGCCAATATAGATACACATTTTTAAAAATAAACCTACACATTTAACAATTTAATAAAAATAAAAATAATACTGATGATGATGATAACAATAATAAATATTTTTGTATCTTAGTCCCGATATATTTACTCGAAATTATTTCTATTCGTTATATTACAGATAAATACAAAAGAAAAAAGAAATTTTGAGACGACGGAACGAAGATATTTATCATTATTATTATCATCATCGTAATTAAATATTTTCTCATACGCGCGAAATTTTTACTACAACACTTTTTTTTTTTTTTTTAATATACGATAAAACAAGCGGA
>OU427006.1:2929613-2932113 GCA_911387935.1 Dolichovespula saxonica | reverse complement strand
TAATAATAATAATAATAGTAATAATTGACGATAATAATAATAATAATAATAACAATAATAATAATAGTAATAAAATAAATGATAATAATAATAATAATAATAGTAATAATTGACGATAATAATAATAATAATAATAATAATAATTGATGATAATAATAATAATAATAATAATAATTGATAATAATAATAATAAAAATTCTAAACAATAATAATAATAATTAATAATAATAACAATAATAACAAAAATAGTTTCCCCATTCATCGAGACTGATCACTATATCCAAGAACCGTTCTAAAAATTTCGAACGATCCTCCAATAAAAAGAAAATTTTATTTATCCATCGTGTGTTTATCTTCGATATATATACGTGTAGTAAAGTCGATCGTAAATAGATCGTAGAAAAGGTTAAGGAATATAAAAAAAAAAAAAAATAGAAGATACGGAGTTCGGCGAGTGCAGGATGGGGTGGGGCGGGACAGGGGTTAATGTAGTTTAATAGATAGAAAATAATTCCCGGTTTATCGAGAAATTCTTCTCACGGAGGAAGTCAATCTTTGTTTACTCTCTTCCTTCTTTTTCTTTTATTTATTTTTTTTTTTTTCAAATGGTACGTGATATCCGGATGAACGAACGAGCTTCGATAATAATTAATTCCTTCGGGGGGTTGAATGTAGGGGATGGGGGATGGGGGTGAGGCCGGCGAAATAAATCGACGTTAGTTTTCGTTCCCACCATAACTTCCAATCGAAATTGTCTAATCTCGTCGTTGATTTTTCTTTTTTTCTTTTTTCTTTTTTCTTTTTTAATTGTTGTCGTTTTCTTCCTTTTTTTTTTTTGCTTACCTTCTCTCTGTTTGTTTTTCTTGTTTTTTTTTCTTTTTTTTTCAAATAAACGAGAAACGAACTTTCGAACGCGAAAACAACTCGTTGAAATTTTATCAGAATAAAAATGGAAGTAGCATGTACCCAAAGCGTTCTGCCGTGCCGTGCCGTGCCGTGCCGTGCAGTGCCGTGCCGTGCGATTTTAGTATATACCGTACGAATAACAAGGATATCCAATATTACACCGAGTACCAACGCCAGGTTTTACGAGCTCTGATTGTGCCGATATAAAGTAAAACTCTCCTCGTCCTTCGAAAGCAATACGCATCGGGGAGGCTTTAATTCGCCTGGTTTTAGAAACTCCCGAGAACGAATCCGAGCGTCGAGCCTCGAGCAATATTGCGCGAAAAGAGAGAGAGAGAGAGAGAGAGAGAGAGAGAGAGAGAGAGAGAGAGAAAGAGAGATAGAAAGTGAGATCGACTCGAAGAAAATTTCACGATATTTCATATTACGTTTGAAAACGATTTACGAACGGGGGAAATAAATTAAATAACACGTACGAATTACGAACGCTTCGATTATTTCTTTTCGTTTATTTTCGAAATTTTATTCAAAAAAAGAAAATATATATATACGTGACTACATATATATGTGTGTGTGTGTGTATATATGTATACACGTATGTTCGATCGATTTATTTCGTGGTTTTAATTATGAATATTATTTATTTTTCTTTTTTACGATGAAAAAAAGAAATTATAACGCGGTAATAATAGCTTGTACCATAGCATTCTATTTATATATATATATATATATATATAAAAGTATAATTTTTAAGTATATATCACATAATTACAATGTTATATTAATGATCGTATCAATCTCGGGTTGGTTTTTGTCGCGACGATAAAAAACAAAACAAAAGAGAAAAAGAGGAAGGGAATAAAAAAGAATCCGTTTTTATCGAACCCGAAATAACCACGTTCGCAATCACGAAATCGACTCTACACTCTCGGCTTTCCTCGCTGATCTATTTATTATGACGGTCCAGTACTGTATTTTAATTTTTAAACGGGGGAAAACCCCTCGAGGACTCGTACGTCAGCGAATGCATTATGCATGCGGACCGAAACGCACGAGTCCTACGTATGAACGTAGACACGAACACAGATCGTTCGAACGAATCCAGGATTTCATCAGAGAGAGAGAGAGAGAGAGAGAGTGAGAGAGAGAGAGAGAGAGAGAGAGATAGATAATATATAGAAGCATGATAGAATATCCCCGAATATTCGGAATAATTGAATAGTACGTAGAAATTCAATATTATTTCGTCGTTTGTTTCTCATGCTAGTGTATGTCTGTGCGTTTGTGGATGTGGGTGTGTGTCTGTGTGTGTGTGTGTGTAGATGGATGGGTGGGTGTCTACGTAAGTTTAAATGAAATACGTATATTGTTTCCTATTTTATTACATATTATTGATTATAGTAGTAAAATTTAATAGTTCGTAAAGATAACAGCTATGTCAAATTTGCAATTCGTGATATTTGATTTGATTAGAAATGTTTATTAAAAAAAAAAAAAATATATATATATACATATAGGCCATAAAGTGAAGGGGAGAAAATAATAGATAAATTGCATCGTCATAATTACGTTCAAAGAAAAAATTCAATCGAGT
>OU427006.1:2909613-2924613 GCA_911387935.1 Dolichovespula saxonica | reverse complement strand
CAGATATCAGCAATTGAAGCGTTTACTCGCATTTTTGACCAATCAGAGCGAGGACTGTCTCTTTTTGAATTTGTATATACCCGGGAGCGGTAATAATGAATTTTTAACGACTTATAAATATCTCCCGCCAATCGATATACATTTTTATTATCGTTTTATCAATAAGTTCATACGTTCGTTCGAACGAGATCACTCAAACGTATATACGCGCGCGCGCACACACACACGCATATATATATATAGATATATATTATTTTCGAACGGAGAAACGGATAAACAATAAATGTATTAAAATCTCGCAATTCGTTGAACACGCGCGCATCAATCATCGATAATCGATATCTCGTTCGGTTAAGGATTACCAATAGCAATAAGATTCGATGAGAGAAATTTCCTAACTGTCAGGAATAATGGAATTCCATTTCGTCCGTGAGAAATCAAAATTCCATCCCGAGTGAAAATAGCTTAACGCGCTTAAATGCTACTTATAACGGGATAGATAAAGAGAGAGAGAAAGAAAGAAAGAAAGAAAGAAAGAAAGAAAGAGGATAGGATTTTATAGATAGATCTTCGTCGGCTCTACGAATTGCTGAACCATCACGGATCGTTCTCGTTCGCGATGATTTATTTATCCTCAGAATCGACTCGTCATCCTACGATTTCATTCCTTTTACTTCCTTTACCTCATCCTCCTCTTCTACCTCCGCTTCACGCGATACCATTGAAAAAATATATATATATATATATATATATTTTTACAGGATCGCTCGGTTTGGAAGCACCCTATGCAGTTATGGTGTACGTGCACGGTGAAAGTTTCGAATGGGGTTCGGGCAATATATATGATGGATCTGTACTGGCCAGTGCCGGTCACGTCATAGTCATTACGCTTAACTATCGTTTAGGGATATTAGGTAATAAAGGTCGAAATTATTTTTACCTCTGACATTGATATTGAAATACAAAAAGAAAAGAAAAAATAATAAAACAGAAAGAAATTAAAACGAAACGAAATAATAATAATAATAAGGACTCGATTAATGACGAGGACGGCGATGATAAGGTGGGGAAAAAATAATGGAGAAAGAAAGAAAAGAACGAAAAGGGTTGGGGAGGGGGTGGAGGAGAAAATCGAAGGGACGAAATGTTTTTTTCTTTTCTTTTTTTGTTTTTTGTTTCGTTGACCGTATAAAACACATTTTTTTCAAACGTTCTAGGATTTCTTCGAACTCGCCCTTATCCGGACAGAACTACGGGATCCGGTGGGAACTTGGCATTGAAGGACATCGCTATGGCCTTGCGTTGGGTACGTGAAAACATCGGTGCCTTCGGTGGTGACCCAACGAGAATAACTTTAATGGGTCACGACACTGGCGCTGCCCTCGTCAATCTTTTACTTCTTGCACCTTATGGCAAAGGTAAGTCGATCATTTCTTCAAATTAATTAATTAATTTATTTATTTTATTTATTTATTTATTAAACGAGTAAGATGTAGAAACGTAACGAGAGAAAGAGAGAGAGTGTATGAGTTATTGAACGAGTGAAAAATATTTGCACGTATTTTTAAAGACGCATTCGTCGTTTATTCGTCCTCTTCGAAAACTTGGCTTGACTTACGTTCGATACTTGACCTACATACATATACATACCCATATATATATATATATATATATATTTATATATATATATATATATTTGTATGTTATATTTTATATGTATATATATATATATATAGATATATTCATAGTTACATGTTTAGAAACCTCAACGCGAGTATTCATTACTCCCGTACGTCGCTTTTTTACGCTTTATCGCTTTAATTTCTTCGAGCTTTAATTTTCTAAGAGCACGTACTCGCTCACTCTCTAAGTACGCGAGAGGTATACCAACGGGAAGCAATCTTTTGGGGAAAAGAAAAGGAAATGCGAGAGTGGTAGGAAGGTGATGGTAGGTGGCGGCTGCGGCGTGGGGGGAGGGGTATAAAACGAGAAAAAAGAAAGAGGAGAAAAAAAGGAAGAGGAAGAGGAAGAAAAAGAAGGAGGAAAAATAAATAACGGGGGGGAAAAAAAAAGGGAAGGTGAAAGAAAAGGGAATAATAAATAACGAAGAAAAAAAGAAGAAATAAAAAACAAATAAGAGTAAGAATAAGAAAAAGAAGGGGAATATACGCGTGGTGAACCAAGAGAAAGAACGCGAACTATTACAAGAAGTATAACTGTAACGAGAAATGAAGAAAGAAAGAAAGAAAAAAATAAACAAAAATAAACGAACGAAAACAAACAAACAAACGTAAATAAGTACGAAGGAAATACGTCGAAGGAGGTTCGAGTAAGCAGATTCTCGAACGAAAGGACGTCTCATTCTCTCTCAATTTTTTTTTTTTTTTTGTACTTTTTATTATTTATTTTTTTACCCTCGCTTCTTTCGTTTTCGTTACAAACGAAAGAGAAGGAATAGAAATGTTGCTTTTTCAACGGTCCCTTCTTTACCCCCCAACCCCCTCCACCAACTTTTCGGTCGGTTTTTCCGTAAAACCGAGCATCGACTTCCGGCAGAACCGGAAATAATCCAAGAGAGAAGTGGTAGTTGCAGTTAGTGGTTACGAGTAAAAGGAAAACGCGCGTGCTGCTCGCGTGTCTCCGCGAAATCGTTCGAGGAAATTGGCGGTCCATTACCGAACATTACGGCTCGTGTTTAGGGGTTTTTTTTTTGCTCTCTCTTTCTCTCTCTCCCTCTCTCTCTCTCTCTCTCTCTCTCTGAAAAGCACAGGATGCTTGCTCGCTTGCCTCCTCGGCCTCCTTTCCTGACGATGTAAAAAAAAAAAAAAAAAAACAAAAAAAACTACCACAACCCACTCGATCCCGTGTCGTTCGCCTCGAAAATCTAATGCCTTACGTGGGGAATTTATTGTGGTGTCCATAAAAAAAAAAAAAAAAAAAAAAGGAAAATAAAAAACTAAAACAAAAAAAAAAAAAAAGAAAATATACGAAGGAGAAGAAAAAAAGAACCGCGTCGTAAAATATATCCCCGAACATTCTTTTTCATTTTCTTTTCTTTTCTATTTTGTTTTGTTTCGTTTTCTTTTTCTTTTTCTTTTTTGTCTTCTTATCTTTCCTCTTCCAGTCATTTCCCGTTTAGTCGGTCATCGATCTTCCTCCTCGCGCGGCCGTTCCTTACGGATTTTTGTTTGAACCGAACGAAAAACGATTGTCGCACGTCGATACGATATTTAGTTTTAATAAAATCCCAACCCCCCCCCCCTCCTCTACCTCCACCGCCTAGTTTTTGTTCATTTCGAACAATCGAAAAAAAGGAGAAAGCAGAGATGAATGAACTCCGTGATTACTATCGTGATACTCTCGATTACACGAACGAAAAAGTATCGTTTCGGTTTACGTCGAATTAACTTTGTTTCGATTAACGTTCGTACTATTTAATCTTCGTAATTGAAATAAAATAACGATGATGATGATGATAATAATAATAATAATAACGATAACGATAACGACAATGGAACAAGAAATACGAATGCAAGGACCGTTTAAAAAGAGAATCTTTTTGAAAGAGGAGATGTTTTAATACGTCGTACCGTGTTTACGTATACATCTACGTTTAGAATTATTCAATAAAAGATTAGAGAGTAATAGAAAGTGAGAGAGGGACGGGGTTGGGGGGCGGGGGTGGGAGGCGGGGTGGAGTGATTAGAGAGGATACGTGAGAAGCATCCCATAGAGATCCGAAATCTCTCGGAAATCGTGTAATTTAGCAAACCGAGAATAGTAGAGAGAGAGAGAGAGAGAGAGAGAGAGAGAGAGAGAGAGAGAGAGAGAGAGCTTCGTGCACGCGAGTTCAGGAAAAGGAAGATCGAAAGAGGAGTAGGTATTTCGCGAGATGTAAACCGCTGCTTGGTCTAGTTTCAACGATTTCCGACAACAAGCAAAAGCATTATTCAGGAAATGGCTTAGAGAGAGAGAGAGAGAGAGAGAGAGAGAGAGAGAGAGAGTAAATCAACCCCATAGCTTTTCGCTGGTCATTCAAAAGTAATCTCGTAAATTTCGATTTCTATTCATAATAATACGATTAATATCTAATATCGACCAATTAGAATAATAATAATGACGATGTTAATGATGACGATGATGATGATTGGTATTATTATTATTATTTTTGTTGTTGTTGTTGTTGTTAATATTAATGATGATATTTATACGATTGTTATTACTAAATAATTACCATATAATAATTGTGAAATGTAATTGGTATTAATTCATTACTCAATACTTGTGTATATTATTGTTATCATTAATGATAATAATAATAATAATAATAATAATAATAATAATAATAATAATAATAATAATAATAAATAATAATCATCATCATCGTACGAGAGAGAGAGAAATATTAATACGATTATTATCCATAGGTGATTATTATCCGTATATTCGTATATTTCTTTATATTAATAATAATTAAATTAATGTTATAGTTATATCATTGACTCTGACCATCGTACGTCATAATGTATAATTCTTGATACTGATAATCATAAAATTAATACGATCGGTATACCGTTCTTATTATAACGTAATTAGATATATATACATATACATATACACATAAACATATATATATATATATGTAATTAATACGATCGATATGTCGTTCTTATTATAACGTAATTACATATACATATACATATACATACACATACATATATATATATATATATATATATATATATCATTGGTATTATATAAATTATTGATAAAAATGACATGGTCGTTATCATTGATTGATTTATTATCATAATTCTCTTTTTTCTTTCCGATTCATTGAACTTGCAAACTCAAATGGAATAAAAACTATTTCTCTCTCTATATATATATATATATATATTTATCTCTTTCTCTCTATATATATTATATATATATATATCTCTATCTCTGTCTCTTTTTCGTATTCTCGTTTTTCTTCGTTATCGGCGCGTATAAACGAATACGAAACGCATGCGCCGTGCTTTCGTTGGATCGGACAATTGGCAGGAATCACACTCGACCGCTTTCACGATTATACTCGCGAGGGCGATCGATCGATCGATTCCGCCGCTTGAGAAATGGCTTAAGGACGCAACGAGTGGGAAGAAAGGCCAACGATAAAAAAAAACCCGCTCTCTCTATCGTCTCTCTCTCTCTCTCTCTCTCTCTCTCTCTCTCTCTCTCTCTCTCTCTCTCTCTCTCTCTCTCTCTCTCTCTCACTCGTCGGTTCGCACGCATTGATGGCTGACCAACGCTCGACCTTTTCCACTTCGATGAACGACCTGACCCTCTTAAAACGATTACGAGCCCTCGTTTCTATGATTCTTTTTCTTTTTTTTTTCTTTTCTTTTCTTTTTTTTCTTTTTTTTTCTATCTATCCTCCATAGAATTCGCACGAACGTCGTCTCGCTCGGATCTTAATTTCAAATCGAACGAAAATAAAAATCTATTTTTTCTTTCCTTTTTCTTTTTTTTTTTTAAGCAAAAGTAAAATAGAAAAGAAGAGAGAAAGTCAGGAATATCAGGAAAGTCAGGTATATGTGTGTGAGTGTGTATTTTGATTATTAAATGAACTCCCAACTGGTGTTTTTTTTCGTTTTTTTTTTTTATATCTCTCTCTTTCTCTCTCTCTCTCTCTTTATCTCTCTCTTCTTATATTTGTTTCTATAATTGTCCACGGAGATACCTCGATCATAATTTTAGATCGAACGAAAATAGAATCTATTTGTTGAAACAGCAAAGATATTTATTGTGCGTCTTGACTTCAGCGCAAATCCTTGATTAATTTTTTTCCTCCAATCTTTTTCCACATAATTTTTGAAATGGATCGATCTTCCTTCTTCGTAAAAATACCCTCAAAAAAAAAGAAAGAAAGATGTATAATTTTATATTACAATATATTTTCAATTTATTTTATCACGAAGCTAAATTTTTTCGAACGCAAAATTGATCTCTCTCTCTCTCTCTCTCTCTCTCTCTCTCCTTTCTATTTTTCTTTTTCCAAAAAGAAAAAAAAGAAAAAACTAAAAGGTGGAATAAAAAATAAGAGAAAAAAAACCTAGGGACCGTTGTTCCCATAAAAAATTCGATCACTCGCTCTATTTTTTTCGTTGTTTTTGTTGTCGTTGTTGTCGTTCTCGTAGTGATTGCTGTGATTGTTATTGTTGTTGTTGTTGTTGTTCTCGTCGTTATTTCAAAAATATTGTTTCGATTATTTTCGCAGTATCAAATCGAATAACATTTCCAAGACTCAATCTCGATTTCCTACTGCCGCCACGTCGTTATTCCCCATGGGACGTGATATCGTGCAAACAAAGATTTAATTTTTCACCGTTTCAACCGGGCCATTTGTGCGAGCGCATAAAATATCCAAGATATTCTACGGGAGTAATTTACATGGGAGATGTTAGCTCGCGAATGGATAGCGGTAAAAGGAATAAGGAAGGGAGATGCAAACTATGCATCTTAGAGTTAGCAGTTACTCGAGATACTACTTCAAATTTTAACTTGAAACTACCTTTCGTTTGAAAAATGATATATATATATATATATATATATGTGTGTGTGTGTGTGTGTGTGTGTGTGTGTGTGTGTGTGTTCATTTTTAAAAAGAACCTCTCTCGTGTAAGCAAGTAAGTACACCGTGCACGAGTACGTACATACGTTTATAGCGCGTCGTTAATACATAGAAAATATTTTCCATTTGCAAAATAACATTATTATAAACTTTCGACAAATACGAAAGCACGTAAGTACCTTACCTTTCGATAAATTTATATTCCATCGATTTATCTTACGTATCTATATAAAATTATTATTATTATTATCATCGTCATCATCATCATCATCATCATCGTTGTCATCGTCATTATAATTATTATACTTGAACGATACGATCGAAATAACGATGTATAGTTTACGAGCGAAAAAAGTTACGAAAGAGAGAGAGAGAGAGAGAGAGAGAGAGAGAGACGAGAGATGACGTGGGAGAAGAAATAAAAAATAAAGAAAAAAAAAAGAAAAAAAGAATAAAAAATAAATAAAATTTCATGATACATACGAGAAACGATATACGAGGTAGCAGCAGCCAACAACTTCTTTCCTCGAAAAAACCCCACGTCAAATCTTTTTTTTTTTCTTTTTTTTTTTTTTTTTCGTAGAACTTACGTACTCGTACGTATGTACGTATAACGGGTGTATATAAAATATTGACCATTAAATTATTCGACCTCTTACATTTCTTAAGACGTACGGACATTAGAATGAAACGACCGAGTTGAATAACGAAAGGCAACGATATTCATGGGGGAAAAAATCTCTCTCTCTCTCTCTCTCTCTCTCTCTCTCACTCTTTTACTCTTTTACTCTGGTTACTCGAGAATAAAAGGGATATCTCTCGTTTTTCTCCGTTATTTGTGAGAATGGGGAAAGTGGTAGTAGCCGGTGGAACGAAAAAGGGCAATGCTTAGTGGACGTACGCAAAAAGGAAAAGGACGAAAATAAAAAGAGAACGAGAGAGAGAGAGAGAGAGAGAGAGAGAGAGAGAGAGAGAGAGAGAGAGAGAGAAACGTAGATAGATAGTCGGATAAAGAAAAGTAGAGAAAGAGAAGGAAATTTCTTATCTGGGGAAACAAAGCGAGATGTATCTTGTTTATCTTTAATCTAGCCGGTCTAGTTAACGTTAACGAAAGGCACACAATTTCCTCTCTATTACTTTTCTAACTCCATCGTTTGTCTCGACTCTTTCATAAAGACGATCTCTCTCTCTCTCTCTCTCTCTCTCTCTCTCTCTCTCTCTCTCTCTCTCTCTCTCTCTCTCTCTCTCTCTCTCTCTCTCTCTCTCTCAACTGCACATCGTGCAACAATCGATCCATTTCCGTTCTATTCGATATGTTTCTTTTTTATTTTTTTTTAACGCAGCGACAGTCGAAAGGTCCTAGGTGTTTTTTTTTTTTTTTTTAAATCCGTTCGCTCTTTTTCGAAACTTTTCGAATTAACTTTATTTTTTCTCTTTTCTTTTTGTTCGGATTGTAAAATTAACAATTGAAAAAACCTACGAAAGTAGGTTTGAGTTATCGATTTTTTAAATCGTCCGAGAACTTTTCGAGCCACTAAAGAACATTCGACCGGTTCGGTGACTTTTCTCCCACCCTGTGTAGGAAATACATATGATATTAAGAAAAAATAAAATAAAATAAAATTATGCCGTCTATTACGAACGGAAGAGTAAAAAAAATGTCATTTTGTTTCAAATCTCGAAGACTTTTAAACATCGGAGATGATTCCCGTGCGAATGCGATGGCGCGTGGTTATCAACGAGATAACATTTGTTTATTAATTATTTATTAATTAATGTAATTAAAAAAAAAAAAAAAAGAAAACTCGGTATTCAATCTGAATCTTTTATTTCTGTCAGAATGAGATGAATTTAGTTCGCGTAGAATTGATTTGTAACAAATTGTTTATAACAAATCGGTTAATTAATTATCGACGATGCGTTGAACCAAAAAAAAAATAGAGAAAATTCGACCCATTTTAAAATGGCGTTCGATTTGGGTCTCTACGACTTTTAGTTTCGAAGATAATCCCTTCGAAAGATTTTCATTCATTGATCGTGTAGTACAGCTGTTTCATTGATAGTAACTCGATCAGCTGATGCGCGTTAATTCTTAGAATTTATATAGGTCAGTGTGTCGACGAGTAAATTTCAATGAAATTATATGGGCCAGTGCGTCAGCGTAAATTCTTTCCACTTATGCGGGAATATCTACGTAACCAAAAGTCGTAGCGACATGTATCCAGCGCCATTTTAAAGCGTAAAATTTTCTCTATTTGTTTTAGCCTATCGTTAATAATTAATTAACGATTCGTTATAAACAAATTCTTTGCAAACAATTTTTATAAACGAATTCTAACGAATCATATTCATCCTCTATTTTGCCGACGGAAAGAAATACGGATTTCGACGGATTTATAAAATTACACGTATTGATAAATTATTAATAAACAAATTATATTGTTAATGACCAAGTCTTTCGTTTACACGTGAATACCTCCGGAACGAAAGATCGTAGAGACTCGAATCGAACCCCATCATAAACGACAAAATTTTCTCCACTTCTTTTTTTTCTTTTTTTTAACCAATCGTTAATAATTAATCAACGATTTGTTGCAAACAAATTCTCACTAATCGAAGTCATCCTTATTTTGCCAACGACGAAAAATTCAGATTACGACGGATTTATAATATTACATAAAGTAATATATAATTAAATAAACGAATTACTTTAGCATTAACGAAACATTTTTTAGTCTACGTTATTAATAGCCATGCCTTCCATTTACATAGCAATATCTCTGAAACGAAAAGTCGTAGAGACTCAAAACAAATACACTAAGTAAACGCGGAGTATGCGCAATGTAAGCGCAGAGTAAGCACTGACTAAGCGTGTATAAAGATCTCCTAAAGTAATATAATTTTTTGACATATACGCGGGTTGATATTATTTTTTTCTTTTTTTTTTTTTTATATGAAGAATGTCGAGCAATGCAATTAAAAATATGAGATTCCATTTTTAAAAAATAACACACACACGCACGCACACACACACATAAACAAGGGTTGATCTTCGTATGTCCTGCGCGCGTTTTGTATCGGAAAAAAAGAATATTACTTTTACGTATTAACAAACGTTAACCTTCCACATTTTATTATCATTACGTGTAATGGCACCATTCCTCCTCGCATATCGTACGAATTTTTCCATAACGAAGTATCTTCATATCTGTAAAAAAGAACGGAGATATTGGAGGTGGTCAACGAAACTAATTTCCACCTTATATATATATATATATATATATATATATATATATATTTCTTTCTTGATATTTTAATAAAATCATTCGAAATACAATTCAAACGATCCTATATATATATATATATATTCTTTCATTTCATTATTATAATAATTAATATTCTCCAGTAAAAATGTACGAGCTCCGTTCATTTACTTTGCTCGAGAACAATCGAATGAATTTCGAGAGAGAGAGAAAGAGAGAAATTGTAAGATTACTCAATTGATTAATTAATCATATATTTTAATTAATTTTATTCATAATTTCTTTTCTCTGTCGCGAAAAGTATTGAAAATTTTTTCTTTAATTTCATTTAGTTATTATTATTAATATAATAATAATACTAATTATTATTATTATTATTATTATTATTATTATTATTATTATTATTATTATTAATATTATTATTATTATTATTGTCATTATAAATTGTTATTACTATTATTATCAGTATTGATATTTCGTTCTCGTAGATATTTGCGATCGCCCTAATAAAAATATTATATTTACTCAACATACATGCATACATATTTACTTATCCTATGTACGATATGTATATATGTATACATAACATGGTAGTATCGAGTATTGGCGTTTCTCCAAGAAAAGAGATACCAAGGACGGCTCATTTCTTCATAATAATCCTAATAAAATAGTCCAAAGAGACGAAAAAGAAAGAAGGAAGGAAGGAAGGAAGGAAGGAAGGAAGAAATAAAAAGTAGGAAAATCTCTCTTAGAGATTGAGATAGAGAGAGATAGAGAGAGATCGAGAGAGAGAGAAAGGTAGAGAGAATAAATAGAAACGCATACGAGCTTTCCTTTATAGATCGATAACAATCCAACACAAGCTTCTCTTTATCTTTTTCTTTCTCACATATTCGTTTTACAAATAATAACCTTTAAAACATACACTCGTTGAAACTTTTATACCGGTTCGTCCGTGTGTTCATATCCTTTGTGTGTGTGTGTGTGTGTGTACAAACGTCGGACATATAGGAACGCGTTTAAAATGCTTTCTAAAGATCTATAACGTGTCTTCTATTTCTCTCTCTCTCTCTCTCTCTCTCTCTCTCTCTCTCTCTCTCTCTCTCTCTCTCTCTCTCTCTCTCTCTCTCTCTCTCTCTCTCTCTCTTTCTTGTGTACGTCGATTCGATATTCCTTCAATGTTTCACGCGATAAAACGAACGAGAAACGAAAGGGAAATATTTTTCATCGATGGTATAGTAAGCCCAACGTAAACGAGGTTTGCATTGCTTAGTATAAAGTTACATGCTTCTTCGACCTTACATGAAAAATACTTTTCTTAAGGGAAATTGAGAAGATGGTAAAAACGTCGTGTCGCCTCGTACGCGCGGTACAAAATCGATAGGGGAAGAATTTTCGTCGTTGAAAGGAAGTGTAGAGAGAGAAAGAGAGAGAAAGAAAGAGAAAGAAAGAGAGAGAGAGAGAGAGAGAGAGAGAGATACATCACATCGTACCTACATACCATAGGCTCGAAACTCATTTTATTCGCCTTATGGAAGTTTGCCGAAGGATGATATACTACATGTGGCGTCCTTGTTTTTCCTTAACCTTCTCTATTTTTCCCGTTAGAACGAAAAGGAATTTTTGCATATACGTCGTCGTGGAATATTTATAATAATAACATGGAATATCAAAGACCGCGCAGAATCTTTCAAAAAAAAAAAAAGAAAAAAAAAGAGAGAGAAAAAAATGTACCTAAGTACACGGGTATTTGAATATTATTTTAAAGGGATATATTCCTTCTTCTTATTTTTTTTATTTCTTTATTTTTTTTTTTTTTTTTTTTAATATCAAAACTTCGCGCGCACATTGCTCAATTATAACGTGCATGCATGTGTGCGTTGTATACGGGTATTATAAATCATGAATTACTCTCGTAGGGAAATGAAAATGAAAATTATAAATCGGTTTATTAAGGGAAATAATTAGAAAATTTCTTTTTTTTTTTTTATTGATCTAAGAGAGAAAGAGAGAGGGATGTAATTAATGGGAGGAAAAAAAAAACAAAAAAATAAAACAGTCGACGAATATTTCATTCGAACTTGTTCCTCCCATTTAATCTCTGACTTTGCTTGGAGGTAACAGCAAGTATAGAAAGAAAGAAAAAAAAATAATAAAAAGATGAAAGGGATGAAAAGACGAAAAGAGAAGAAAAGAAAGAAAAAGCAAAAGACCGTGAATTATATCTTAATAAAGGTGTAACACAAAATGTCTTCTCGTCCTTAAAGTTTACTAACGTAATAAACGCTTAGGTAAGAATTTATATAACCGGCGTTAGGTTTAACGACGTATTATTTTACGAAGGTTTTCTTACCTCGTAAACACACCGACCAAACTCGACTAACGCGTATTTCAGCTGTCGTACATGCATACATACATACATATAATAACTTCGAACCAATACTAAGAGACTATAAATTTACATACACGCATACATATGTACGTATGCATGTATATATACATATATATATATATATGTGTGTATGTATGTATGTACGTATGTATATGCCGTATGACTCGTGTAAAGTACCGTTTTACAATTCGACAATATCTCTCCGTGGCTTATAAAGTACGTCTGATAAAATTTTACGAATAATAAGTTTCGAGATAGAGCTTGACTAAGGGGAAGCTAAAAAAAAAAAATTAGAAACTTCGTTACCTGTTCTATCTCGCGCGAACAATTAATGCTTAACCGAGACGACGACATAACGTACATATATTTTCGTCTATTTTTAATTTCGTTTTCATACTTTGCAGGTCTGTTTCATCGCGTGGTATTGTCGAGCGGTTCCGCTTTGAGCCCGTGGGCTTCCGTACACGATCCAAACGACCTTAGGATCAAGGTCGCCGAACAAATTGGTTGCCCTGCCGAGAACGACGAGGATATAGCAGATTGTCTTCGTGGTGTATCCTTGCAAGCTTTGATGGCGGTCGAGCTACCTGAGATCAGGTATAAAGAGAAACGGGGAATTATTAAGGTTTCTTTTCCTTTTAGTTTTTCTTTTTTTTTCTTTTTTGATTTTTTTTTATTTATATTCTTTCTATTTCATTGCGAACGTTTTTCGGTCGGATCGATCGAATCGTTTGGATCGACGTAGAAATAGTTCGAGACGATTCGAATGAATTTATTCATCGAACGGATATACTCGTTGAAGTGTTACGATGGTATCTTTTATATATCTTCGATCATATTATTTATTAACGCGTGTATATATATATATATATATTTTTTTATATGCAAAATCGTGAAACTAGGAATTTGGATTATAATATATAATATTCAAATATAAAATAATCCAATATAAAAAAATAAATATAAATAGAAAATAATCCAATTCATTGGATTGATTTCACAATGAAAAAAATTGATTATGATTAACTAACTAATTTATAAATCAATCCAATATACATATATATATTAAAGATTGTAAAAGCATAAATTTAAATGACGAGATATCACGTTTATCGACAAATATCGCGTAATAGATAAACAATTTACACGTCCCATTGAGATAAACTCTAACAAATAAATGCATATATCTATATAATCGTACGACACGTGAAGGTATCGGTACGAAATGATAAAAATTAATAAAAAAAAAAAAAAAAGAAAATTTATAAATCAATCCAATATATACACATATACATATATATATATATATATATATATATATAATGATAAATGCATATATATAATTGTACGACAAAATTGACCCGTCCCATTGAGATAAATTCTAACAAATGAATGCACGGCGTATGTATAATTGTGTATGTATAATTGTGATAATAAAATATAACATATAATATATCGATTTTATTCGTAGATTCGTGCCCCGGATAGGACCGGGCTTGCCAGTGGACCAAAACAATCCCGATCCGGGCCTCGACATGGAACGTGCCAGCGATGCCTTCATAAAGGTACCCTTGATCCTCGGGGTATCCAGTACGGAATCTAATCTCGACTTCAACGCTAACGACATTCAATATGGCTTCGAGGAGGACCACAGGAATCGTATACTGCGTACATTCATACGCAATGCATACGTTTATCACTTGAACGAGATATTTTCGGCGGTTAGAAACGAATATACCGATTGGGACAAACCTGTATTACATCCAATAATAATACGTGACTCGACGATGGAGGCATTAAGCGACGGTCACACGGTCGCCCCTCTAATGAGGATCGCATTTTATCACGCAAGAAGAGGAGCCAAAACGTATTTTTATCACTTCGATTATCAGACCAAGGACAGCGGCCATCTTAAGGTCCGTTTACGTCATTCCTTTCGTTCTTTCCTTTTCTCTTTTTTTTTTTTATAATTATTATTATTATTTTTTTTTTTCTTTGCTCGTTTATTTCGACGAACGTACATAATCGATTTGAAGCAGCGATTCTCTTATGGAAGGATCCTCCTATTTTTTTCTCTCTTCCTTTCTTTTCGTTTTATTTTCTCTCTCTTTCTCTCTATCTAAGACTCAGAGGACTGTTTAAGTCTGAGTTAACTCTATTAACTCGAATTGCCAAAGGTAGAAAAGGATAGGTATAGAGAGATAGTTAGGATATTAGTATAAGAGCAAGAAAGATAGAGACAGAGAGAGAGAGAGAGAGAGAGAGAGAGAGAGAGATAGATAGATAGTTTAGATAGAGGAGCTTGCTTCTCAACGCAAACTTTAGCGGCCTTCTCGGTTGAGGTGTTAGATATTCGAAGCCCGCTCTGGTTTACTTGCTGGCTCCTCCAACCACACTGTCTCCACATTTACCATCCCATACAATTACGACCTTCCCCATGCACGTACACACGCGCATACACGGATACCGAGCCCCCTCCCCTCCCCTCCCCCATCCCCTCATCCCCCGCCGTCGCTCTACCCTCGACGTTTCAGCAGGCCACATTCGCGGTAACTGCTTGCTTGGCCATGATTTCGCAAGGACTTAGACGCTGATTTAATAAGACGCCCGGTATTAGTGAAATATACTACTACATTGGAGTTGGAACGATCACGTTTCTCTCATCCGAGATACGCCGTGTTCTACGATACGGGGACGGAGGGGACCGGGGGGAGGAGGAGGGGGTGGGT
>OU427006.1:2894613-2904613 GCA_911387935.1 Dolichovespula saxonica | reverse complement strand
GAACTTTACTTCTAAAGTAAAAAAAAAAAAATAAAAAAGAAGAAAGAAAGAAAATGAAATAATAATAATAATAATAATAATAATAATATTAATAATATTAATAATAATAATTATTATAATAATGTGGAACTCAAGTGAAAGATTTGAGTGTTCTTCAACGTTATGCACTTGTGTACTCTCCTGCGTGTTGCTATATACTCGAGGAAGAAAAAAAAAAAAGAAAAGAAAAAAAAAACACGAAAGAAAGAAAGGAAGAAAAAAAAAAGTATGAAAAACAAAAGGAACTCTTCGTAAGAGATTTGAGAAATAAATAAGTATGTGCGACGCGAGCACGACTTATGCATTATTATTCATTAATACTACATTAAAAAAAAAATAATAATAATAATAATAAAAAAACAAGAAAAAAAAACTTGCATTTCCCCGTCTTCTCTACGAATATCGATGCATATATGAGATAAAATAATGAACCGCGTGTATCTCTCTCTGTCTCTCTCTCTCTTTCTCCGAAGAAACGAGAGAGAGAGAGAGAGAGAGAGAGAGAGAGAGAGAGAGAGAGAGAGAGAAGAAAAAAAGAACAAAGAAGGAGAAAAAAAAACACAAGAATGACAGAATAGTGTGCTGTGCTCGAAGAAAGCCAGAGAGAGAGGGAAAGAAGGAAAAGGAAAAATAAAAAAAAAACAGAGAGAGAGAGAGAGAGAGAGACATTTCCTCTCCACGACCAACTAAAAAAAAAAAATAAAAAAAAAAAAAAAGAAAGTCGAATTCGTAATGGAAACAAACGTGTGTATGTGTGTTTGATAGGAGCCTTCGAAAGAAAAATAATTGAAATAAAATCGATTTAAAATAATTTAAATAAAATCGACTGTATATTATATTATTTAACTCGAAAAATCGTAGTAGGTGTTTGCGACTTCTTCGACATAAAAAAAAGTCCATATCTCTTTTGGATAAAAAAAAAAAAAAAAAAGAAAGGAAAAGAATAACCCAAGAGAAAAGAAAAATATACGAATATATTACGACTCTAAGGTAAACGAGAAGAGGAAGAAGAGGAAGAAGAGGAAGAAGAGAGGAGGAGGAGGAGGAGGAGGAGGACATGCTCGATCGACAAAATAAAAAAATATGATCAACGACGGGCCAAAATCTACGAGATTTTTTTCTTTCTTTTTTTTTTTTTTTTTCCCCCACGTACGTTCGATTTCTTAGAGAGAATAAAATATAAATGGTTATTATTCGTTCGTCTGTACGATAATAAATCTAAACTCTCGATGATAATTAGATCTCGTGAAAATAAAAAATAAATAAATAAATAAATAAAAAATCCTTCTCGTTTGTAAATGGACACTTCTCTGAAACTTCTTCGCGGGCAAGAAACTATGATTAAGGCCGTAATCGTGTAATTATATTACTCTTGTAATTAGCATAAAACTTATACGGAGAAGAAGAAGAAAAGAAAAGAAAAGAAAAAAAAAAAGAAAAGAAAAAATCGTCTCTAATCGTGTCGACTTTGATAATTTTCAACTGCGCCCTCGCGTGATTTTTTTTTTCTTTTTTTTTTTTTCAAAAACATTACTCTCAAACAATCCCCCAAATTGATTCGCAATACATCAATACGTTATAACAATCGTAAAAATCGTTTGCGATCGTACGTAAGAAGGAAAAAGGAAACAAAAAAATACCAAGCACGTAAAATAACAAACGAATGAACGAATAAAAAACAAAAAAGAAATAAAAACAAAATAAAACGACAGTGAAATTTAACGCTAGCGCGACTGCTACTTGGCTCCCGAACGATTTGTTAATTTCACTGTAAAACAATAAACACCTATTTATAAATAATCATCGGTACGATATATTCCTATGTATATATTATTTGCATTACAACCCACTTCGATCACCTATTTGCAATATTATCGTGGAAAAATCCACGTTGAATTTAATTTGAGCTAATTTAATTGATCGGAAATGACCGAGGGATGAGAAAATAAAAATAAAAAAAATAAAAAAACGATAATTCGAAATCTCCTTTAACGATATACAATGATGAATAATTACAGAAAGGCGCAGGGAGCTATAAATCATATATGTGTGTATATATATATATATATATATATATATATATATATATACAAATAAATCTTGCCGATACAATTTTTATAATCTCGTGTGTCAGGAACATCATTACAAACTTTATTTAACGGTTCATCATATATAATAAAATACTATTGCAGTCCTAATTATTATGAACTTCGATTAACCATAGAAAAATAATCCATATTCAAAGGTACCGTATATATAATATAGATCATTCGTTTATTTTTCTTTTTTTTTCACTCTCTCTCTCTCTCTCTCTCTCTCACTCTCTATCCTTTATCCGGATCTTTAATATAAATTAATTTTTTATATTATATAAACAGACCCTTCGGTTATCATCCGGAAAAAAGAAACGAAGTGTTAAATTCTCCGAAGTAATAAAAAAAAAAAAAAGAAACACCAAAACTAAAAAGAAGGAAAAAAAAAATAAAAAATAAAAGATCTAGCCATTTCTAAGTCTCTTTTAACGCATAATAATATTACAAAGCAATTCCTTTTTCGCTTTGTACGCGCGTTTATATGAATCGTTACAATAGCATGGAGATTGTATTATACATAGCGGGGTCGACCGTGATGAACGAAAGTTAAGAAAAAAATAAAAAAAAAAAAAAAAAAAAAAATAAAAATAAATTAAATAAAAAACAATTTCACCGATCGACCTTTATATATCTTACACCTTAAATAATTTCTTTCTGTAATGACTCTACTGTACTCTACTCTATTCTACTCAACGGGAGTAATTTTTGTCGGATGATGACCCGCGGGAGAAGTAGCGCGCCTTTTCTTTCCTCCTCCCTTATGCCCTGTGCGATCTGAAATAATATAGCATTCGAACGTGAAGATCGATGATCGCGATAAAAGAAAAAGAAAAAAATGCACTCGATTTTTATTTCTTTTTTTTTTTTTTTCTAATCTTTCACAGGAAATAATTTCAGTACATTCGAGTAATTTCAACTCAGCGAAATCCTACATAGATTTCTCAGTATTAGCATGGCTGGTCATCATTTTGTGCGAGGTTATTTTTTTCTTTTTAATTTTATTTTATTCATACGATTTAATTTTTTTTTTTTTTTTTTTTTTTTTTTTTTAAACAACAAAAATCTCCTTACTTTTTTTACTCTCGCTCCTATTCTTATGGCGTTGCCTGAGATTAGAAATATATTTCTTAACTTCGTCGAGGTATTTGTCCTCTTCCTCATTTTCCAAAACCCGACACGTAACTTCCATTCTTTTGATCAGGATCTATCAATCGAAATTAGAGATATAAATTTGACGGAAAAAAATTCAAATTGAAATGCGAAAATTTATTTTGTGGAGTATAAATTCCATCCGGAAACTTTACCTTGTTATCCGACAATTTTTCCATGATACCTTTCGCCGAATTCTCTTCTTGGAAACGTATCCAGGCCTCCTTGTCGCCCGACTCAAAATGTATATAAGCGATAGGAATTTCGAATTCCTCGAAACGCTTTCTGATTATGTCCCTTGTGCAACCTTCGGGCATATCCTTCATGTGAATTATAGCACCTTTAGGTAAATTTACACTCTCCACTGTCTTAGAATCTTTTAAAGATGCCTATTACAAAAAAAAAAAAAAATACATCGTTACTTTAATACTTTCATATATATATATATTTAAATATGTATATACTTACGGATACTGATTTTTTATTTCTTGCTTCTTGTATGCGTTGTTTCCTTTCTTCCTTTTCGCTGGCTCGTGCCAAGTTATAGTCAGCCCTAATCGATAAAAAAACATTTAGGTATTTTAACCCTTAAATATAATCGCGCGTGAAATAACGTTACGTTGCGTTAACACTTACGCCCACTTTCTTATTAATTCAGTTTCATTGTATTTGACAGATTCTCTAGCCATAAAAGTTTTGGCATCTTCCAAGGTTTTAAATTGTACATAAATAGAACCTTTAAAGTGTAAAGTCTTGTCCTTATCCGCATATTTTCTCATCTAAGGAATTAAAGCGTTTTAAACGTCGTCCGTAAAATCTTACAGATCATTGATATACTTACGACGATGTTCTCGTACGGTTCGTACTGATTGAAATAAGTCTTCAACTTTTGAATATTCATATTTTCCAACGGGAATCCTTTCATATAAATCGTTTTGGCTTCCTGCTCCTTTCTATACTCTTCGTTGTAAGTCGGTAAAGGAAATTTGGGCGACCTTCTTATCTTCTTCTTATCCTCGGAAAGTTCAATTAATTCGCTTGACTCGAGAGATTTTACAATTACATCACAATCTGTGGTCATAGTGGCCAACATATTGAAATTGAGCATAACGGACAAAGGTATCCATCCTTCGTCCAATTTTATCTGTTCCGTAAGGAACTTGTCTCTTTGCATATTTACATTTCCAAAGTAGAACTGTAATAGATTGAGAGACGTGAATATTAATAGAATAAAATTTGACCAAGAATGTGCGTATAAATGTACATATATATGTATATGTGTATATATATATATATATATGACACGCCAAGTATTAATCCATACTGGGCAAAAGAGAGAGAGAGAGAGAGAGAGAGAGAGAGAGAGAGAGAGAGAGAGAGAGAGAGAGAGAGAGAGAGAAAGAGAAAGAGACAGAGAGAAAGAAACAATTTATAAATGAAAGATCTTAAATACGTTTTATTAAATAGTTACTTCTATTTGATCCTTAATCTGTTCTAATAATTCTTCAGTAGGCTCCGGGGTTTCTTTAGTTTCTTCGGTTTTCGTGTCGTCCTTTTCATTTTCTACCGGCTTATCCTCTTTAACCTCTTCGGTAACAGATTCATCCTTTTTCTCCGTATTAATTTCCTCTTGATCGTTGGCCATTATCTTATATTTTAAATATAATATTGTCAAACGTAAATAAAAAAAAAAAAACTTTATTTATGTTACAATATTTAAACCGTATGGATATTGTTTGAAACAAACACAAAATTAGAGAGAAACGAACTCACGCCTGCGATGTTTCTTCGTCAGAGTTTAAAAGCGGAAGTGATCTCAGAGCCATTATTGCGTACATTGGCGTTAGAACGCGGTAGTCATAACAACAACTATTTTTTTCGTATCTTAAAAGGAAATTAAACTTCCGGTCCTTCTTTCGAATTATCGATATTGATTGGTCGATATATTTCTTTAAAAAAAAAAATTTAAAAAAGAGAAAGAAACGAATTAGAAAAACGATCCTTCGTAATAAAATTTTATCCGATAAATAATCGAACAATCGATGAGAAGTTCTCGAACAACGAGCTCGTACTGTCATTAATGCGAGAACGCGACGTTGCGATGGATCGAGACGTGATTGGTCGTTGAAAAATCTTCGCGAATTAGAAAGTTAATTTAAGATCTTTTCGAATGTTATAATAACGAAAGAAAAAAAAAGAAAATAATAATATTAAAACTTACTCACCTATGAAAATATCGAAAAGAATTTTATACCTAATTCGAAATTCGAATGAAAATAATCATTTGCGTTTATCGACGAAGCGATGTACACAATGATGAATGAAAATTAATAACGGTAAGTCGATATTAATTTTATACTTCGTATATGATCGTTTCGTCGTTTTCACATTTTTTTTTAAAGAATTTTTTTTTTTTTATATATGCATACATAAAAACATACTTATTAATTCGTATGTTAAGAAATTTGTCGACAATTAAATTATAACTAGTTTAAAAGATTCTCTCTCATTAGCCGGATGTGAAGGGGAGGTAGAACGCCTGTACATACACACACACACATATATATACGTACACATGAGAAAGTTGGTAGTTGACCTGAGTTCATCTACTCGTCCTCTTCTCCCTTCCGGTTTGTTCTTTGAGGTGGCTGTGTCTTGTTTAGTTTTAGCTGCAAATTAATCTTTCTCCATCTTCCAAAATGAGAATCTACAAGGATATTTTTACTGGTAAGTTTCAATATACTCGTTTTAAATAAATATTATCCGTGTATATTTTTCCAATTCGATTAATCGTATTTACGTTCTTTAACATACGTTAATGCGGGATCGAACTATGTGACAGTTATATATGTCCTCCAACAATATTATGCGTTACCAATAATTTCGAATAATTGTATCGGACATTGTTACGACATTGTTTTAAAGTAGATTTATTAATTATCGTAGAAAGTTCGAACGTGTCTGTTTTTTCTTTTTTTTTTTTTCGTTATAATCGAATCTACACGTACATAACCTCTTAACCTGTACAACGAATCGTTTCGACTTTTTAGAAGATAGAATCAGTCTTGATAGTGGCGTATGTGTTTTGTCTTTTTCTTTTTCGATTCTGTAACTCTTGGAATATTTATAAGAGGTAACGAGAATTCTTGTATTCCAGGCGATGAGATGTTCTCAGATACGTATAAGATCAAACTTATAGATGATGTTTTATATGAAGTATATGGCAAGGTAAAGTCAAAACCTTTTGTTTATACAAATCTTAGAATATTTTGGGGGAAATGTGCGTCATTGTATCTTAACGTTATTCCGTTTAATGTAATTCAGTTGGTGACCAGAAAGTCTGGAGATATAGAAATCGCTGGCTTCAATCCGTCTGCAGAAGAAGCAGAGGAATGTACAGACGAAGCCGTTGAATCTGGTGTTGATATTGTGTTAAATCATCGTCTCCAAGAAACGTTTGCTTTTGGAGACAAAAAATCTTATACTCTGTATCTTAAAGATTACATGAAAAAGTAAGCGACATTTGGAATTGTATATTTGCACATATAACGTTTTCCTATTTGTTTTTCTTTGGAAATTAATTATCTTGTGTCCTTTGATAATTAGATTAGTGGCAAAGTTGGAAGAAAAATCACCGGATCAAGTTGACGTTTTTAAAACGAATATGAATAAGGTTATGAAAGATATATTGGGGCGATTCAAGGAGTTACAATTTTTTACCGGTGAATCCATGGACATAGATGGTCTTGTTGGTTTAATGGAATATCGAGAAATTGATGGTGAATCTGTGCCTGTAATGATGTTCTTTAAACATGGACTGGAAGAGGAAAAATTCTAAATAATTCTTAGATATTCAACAAATTGTGGTAAAATTTTGTAAGTATACATCGTATGTAATTATATTGATTGTGTCTCTCTCTCTCTCTCTCTCTCTATACACATACACACACACATACATATACTTTGTCTTAAGTATACATGAAGTCTTTCATGATTTATACCCTGCAATTGTAAGGCATTGTACTTCATGTTAGAACAAAATGGGTAAATTAAATTCCCGCTACAACATTATCTGGTTGAAGCGTCTATTCGTACCATACATGTGTAAACACAATTTATTTATATATATTTTCTTATATCTTATAAATAAAATGAATTTTTATTTTCAGATAAACTGGAACTAAGACTGCACACAAATTAACAAAAAATAATTATATATATATATATGTGTATATATATATATGTATGTATGTGTATATATATATATATATATATATATATATATATATATATAAACTGTGAAATTTAGTTACAGACATGTACTGAAAGATAATACTTCCAATGGCAACATTTAACGGTGCAGTTGAATTATTTCTTCTATAATGTAAAATGTGTATTCGCAAGGAAAAAAAACCAGTTGTATATAATCTACAACAGGGGTGTAGATGAGAGAAAAAGAAAAAATTAATTTCTATAATTTTTTTTTCTTTTTTTTTTTTTTTTTTTTTTTTTTTTTGAATAATTTGTGACAAATTCAAAAGGATCTCCCTTTTTTCTTTTTTTATTACTATTTGGTGCTCTGTCTGATGGTTTTATTTATATATATATATATATATATATATCTCTATAAAAAAAAAAATAAAATAAAAAATAAAGATAAAAAGAAGAAATATGGAAGATGGGGAAAGAACTTGCAGCGATAACAAAAGTCACAGCGCATATTATAATGCCTATAATTATTGTTAATATCAATAATATCTACAATTGATAATTATTATTGAACCATACTCAGCGTAATGTCCATCATGAATAAATGAGAAAAAGAATGTTTTCCATAATAATAACAACAATTTTTGATTACTTACCACGAATTTTTTGACATCTTCGATTAAAAAGAAAATAGACCAATGGAGTAGTATTTAATAATTTACATACATCATCTATTCCCTCATTCCACACAAAAATCTAATTTCTTTTTTTTTTTTTATTGCGTATTCCTATAAGATTCATTGTATTAACCCGTTCTATTAGGTTTACAAAACTAACAAGATATCATTCTACTTCTTTTCTTTTATTTTTTTTTTTTTTTTTGTAATTTGATTCAACGATCTGAAATATATATATGTATATAAATGTATTTATATATACAACTAACCGTCTTTTTCACTGACAAAAAAAAAATAAAATAAAATAAATTTTCAATATATACATCAATAAAGAAATATTCTTAGACACTGTGCATGCATGCATGTTTGAAAATTTGTTGTATTAACGAAAAGCAATATCCATTGTAGTCATTATTATGAAAAATTTGTGCAATAGTAAGATCCAAGATGATTTGTTGATAAGTCATTTAAAGCATGAGCAACGTGATAGAAGATACCTGAGAATTAAGATCTAACACATTCATACTAACCTACACACACATGTATATATAAATATATATACATCTTGACGTTTATTTAATGAATTTAATAGAATTAAAAATACAAAATACAGAAGGAAAGAATGACTCGGGACAGAAACGTTTGCTTCATAAAAATATTTTATTTAGATAAATCAGAATAGACGATCTATTTCTTGATTGTAAGATCATACACAATAATACTTCTTTACTCGGAGATTGTTAATGTTTCCATCTTTTTTTTTTGTTCCAACTGTTACAAGTAGTACATACACGATGATCACTCTTTCGTGTCCCCTTCCCCCGTCCCGCCTCGTCTTTGCGCGTTCCAAATGATACAATCTCGACATTGTTTTATTATTTCGATTTTCACAATACAATTACACCTTATATACTCTCATTGTTACACACACTGAGGGATCAATATATTACTCTTACTTTTTATAAAACATTTGCCGTAGTCCCATCTTGCCAAACGCGTTATATATATTCTTATCTTTTCTTTTTTTTTTTGTTTTGTTTTATTTTTCCATGCCATTGCCTCTCTCTCTCTCTCTTTCCTCTCTTTTTCAAAAAGAAAAAAGTATGTTGTATTTCACGTTTACGAAAGCGTATCATAGTTTCCAATATTATTCTTACAGATAGTTAAACATTTTTGTAATCTACTACGGATACGTACGTATGTGTTGCGATCATACTTAATTATTTAATCGCTCAAGATTTATTTATTTATTTATTTATTATTTGTTTTTTTTTTTCAAGCTTCTTAATGATGCGGATGATGGATGGGCTAGGAATTACACAACAAACAAACACACATTTATACGAAAGTACAGGAGGCATGTGTTTATGTATGTATGCATATATGTGAACAATGATTTTTAGTTCTCTATCTCTCTCTCTCTCTCTCTCTCTCTCTCTTTTCATAATATATATATACCACGCATATAATTATATAACATATACATACACGCACATGCCTTTTTTTTACTGCTAACTATATAACAAAATACTGAAATTTCGTTATTAAAATTATAATAAAATAATTAGATACTTTAAGGAATTTATACGTTATTTCTTAAAAGAACGTGTATTTAGTTAAACGTATATAAAATTAATAAAAACGAAATGTTTTTAAGATAAACAGGCAGGTAATAATAATAGTAATAATAATAATAATAATAATAATAAAAATAATAATATAATAGTAATAGTAATAATAATAATAATAATAAAATGGGCATTGAATCGAACGGTCAGCAATTTATCACGGGATTGGACACTGATTAATTGGTATCCGTAATTATCTAAAGCT
>OU427006.1:2887113-2889613 GCA_911387935.1 Dolichovespula saxonica | reverse complement strand
GGATGATATGTGAAGTCACCAAAAATCAATGTCTATCCTCGTCGTTATACCTTTTCCGACACGCTCTCGATACGAATCGAATTGGGAAAAAAAACAAAAAAAAAAAAACAAAAAAAAACAAAAAAGAAAGAAAGTAAAAATCGACGATCCCTTCGACGACGAAGAGAATTTTCGCAATTCGTTATTTATAAGTGTTCTCTAAACGAAGATACATAAATAATCAGAAGACGATGAGAGAAAAAGGAAAAGAACTAAAAAAAAAAAAAAAAAAAGAAAAAAGAAAGAAAAAGAAAAAGAAAGAAGTAAGTAATTCCATCTCGCTCGACTCGTGGAATACCGGAGATATATTTTTTCGTTTTCTTTTCTTTTCTTTTCTTTTTTTTACGAAAACGACGGAACGGAGAGTTAAAAAAAAAATATGTATATATATATATATATATATATATATATATATATATATATATATATATATATATATACGCGTATATATAAAGAAAAAAAAAAAAAAAAAAGAAAAAAATGAGAAAAAAAAAATAATCGCAAATTCTCTATACTTTAACATTCTTCAATGTCGTTATTATTATTATTATTATTGTTATTGTTGTTGTTGTTGTTTTTGTTGTTTTTGTAGTGGTGTTGTCGTATAGCTCTGTTTTCTCGCTAATTAGTTTTTCTTTCTCTTTTCTTTTCTTTTTTTTTTTTTTTTTAATCCCCCGTAAAACATTACATATCTCTGCCACGAGTTATCTCCCACCCTCCCTCCCTCTCTCTCTCCCTCTCTCTCTCTCTCTCTCTCTCTCTCTCTTTCTCTTTCTCGTTCTTGTTTAGAGATCGGTGTGCCCCAGAATGCGGCACACCCTTTGTTCCTAAGGATCCGAGGGTGACTCCAGCATCTCCATTAGGAAGTCGTCGATCGGTACGTCACCGATCAGCTTGTAGAAGAAAAGATGTTCGAGACATTTGAGGCCGATCGAACGAATGGACGGTAGGCGAAGCAACAGCTTGGCGAATCTTCCTGGATCGTTCGGACAGGATACGCGTGTATATTCTTCTAATGCCGCATAGATCTTCTCACGTAGAAGGCTGACCTCTTGGATGGATTTTAAACCTCTTACGTCGGGATTGAAGAGGATTATCGATCTATCGGGATTTATCAGATATTAAATTTACAATATTAACAAAAATATTACATACATATATATATATATATATATATATATATATTTTCAGATCATTTCGGAGAATTCGTGTCGATTTTTGTTATACAAAAAGATTTAACTAATTTTAATATACACTCATTTAATTATTATCATTGTTATTCTATTCTTATAAATATATATATATATATATATATATACATACGTATATATATATATATATATATTTATATATTTATAAGATACAAAATAGAGTTAAACGAAATGAAATTATATATTTCCAATTTACTTTTTTTTTTAATTCTCTTTTCTTTTTTTCACTCTTTTTCTCTTTCATTTCATTTCGTTCCCGTTTCGTTTAATTTCATTTGCAGAAAAAGATAGATAGATAGATAAAGGATTTTTTTAAGCGACCAACCTGAGACAACCCAATTCGGTTTTGTCCATCTCCATTTCTCGCATTTTAGCCACCAGTTCGGATAGTACGTGTTCGAATATCGTCCCAACGCCAGCCTGTTGGGCCGAATTACGATTGACGGTAATGCCGGTGGCCAAAACTATACCGTCCTTGACGTTGATCGAACGATGGGAAAAGGATGCTATCAGTAGCTCGTTCCAACCGGCCCTTAGCAATAGTACTTGATCCTCCAACGGCAACGAGGTAAAATGCGGGATGTGCTTGGCCCATGCCACCAGCTGGAACAGCTGTTTGTTCGTGGCGTTGCGAATGTGCGTTATTGCATTCTGTGTATCACACGGGATAGCAGATTAATCGAGAGGAGGAGAGAAAAAAATAAAGAGAGAGAGAGAGAGAGAGAGAGAGAGAGAGAGAGAGAGAGAGAGAGAGAGAGAGAGAGATAGAGAGATTGCGGTGTTGGAGAGAGAGAGGAGATAGACAGATAGATAAATAGATAAATAAATAGGTAGGTAGAAAGATAGATCGTTCCATTAATACTGGCTAAGCCCGTGAGACACTATTACATTACAACAACAGTAAAAGGATCTTAATAAAAAAAAAGTGTCGATCTATTGATTTAAAAAAAAAAAAAAATAAATAAAAAATAATGACGAATGAATGGAGTGTTCTCGGATGATTAAAAAAAAAAAGGAAAAGAATGGCAATAAATAAAGATACTTTATGAGATTGATCGAAAGGTTAGGATAGATGTTGATGATAAATTTGTTTGTTAATAATAACAAAAATAAAAAAGAAAGAAAGGAACGAGATTATGGACGTGAAAGACGAAGAGGGTGAAGGATGAAGAAATTGTATGGACGTAATTACGACGATCGATTTAAATTAATCGTAAATAACGCGGAACGAGAGGTAACGCGTACGGTTG
>OU427006.1:2822113-2874613 GCA_911387935.1 Dolichovespula saxonica | reverse complement strand
AGATGAAACGGCGAAGGGATGTCTGCGTGCGTGTGTGTGTGTGTGTGTGTGTGTGTATGTGTGTATGGATAGGAGGACCGTGGAAAAATAGAGAGAAATATGGGAGGATTCGATCCCACCCACCCACTCACCCACCCACTCACCCACCCTCCCACCCATCATTTATAATATGTGAAAACGGATATTCCATTTTTTTATTTACTTTTTCCTCTCGTATATTTTTTGATACAGAAAATTTTTCAATCAAATTATCGCAGAGCCACGGAAATTTCTCTCTCTCGTTCGTTTTCCGAAAAAAAAAAAAAAAATATGATTTTTATATATATTTATATGTGTGTGTGTGTGTGTGTGTGTGCAAAAGTCAAGTTAACAATTTTCGCAGGATTCATACTCCGTTTCGGAAAAAAAAAAAAAATTTATATTCATTCCCCGTGAAAAATTTAAGCGCGGCGATTTGTTCTGTCGATCGATTCTTTTTTTTTTTTTAATTTTATCGAAAAAAGAAAAAAAAAAAAGATTGAAAACCGACGTAGCGCGAACGCGAGCTTGTTGAAAGTGTTTACATTTAATTGTTTATTTTCTTTGCCTTTTCATAGATCGAGACACGTTGAAAGGCTCGTGGAAGAGTGTGAGAAAGGTGGGGTGTGTGTGTGTGGGGAGGGGGAGGAGGGGTCAGTTGAACGTCAAGAGTTCGACCTTAAAAGGGTCAGACCCTCTGGGTGAAAAACGTTTCGTAGCCGTGCAACGAACTACTCCTATACTGGGCGGCATTTACAAATGATAAAATCGCGTGGAGGAACATTAGGGTGGGCGAGCGCGTCCATTAGCATTGGACATTAAAAGCTTCGTGCCGTTTTGTTTCTTACTTTTTCTTTTCTTTTTTTTTTTGTCTTCGTGGTTTTTTCTTTCTCGTTCTTGACAATACTCGTGCCGACCAATAATACATCGTTTCTTCGAAGTAATAAAACTTTCGTTAATACCGTTCCAAACTAATTACCTAACGAGTTTTATCATATATTACAAATTAGAAAAAATAAAAATGAAAAGAAAAATAATAATAATAATAATAACAACGCTTATATTCGGTAACGCTTTATTTTTAGATTGAGTGGTTTGCGTTTATCGATTCGAAATAAATTCGCGTTGATTTCGAGATATATAAAGAATAAAAGAAAAAAGGAAAAAAACAAAAAAATAGGGCGATGATGTATTTTGATTTAACGAACGTATTATTAATTTAATAAACGTACAATAAAAGATTCGAAATTTTTTTCTCTCTTTTTTTTTTTTTTTTTTAAATCTTTCGCGTTATAAAATCGGCTTGAATTTTTCCGAACGATCGAGTAATTAATTGAGAACATTCCATATACATTTAATCTACGTACAGAGAGATGGATACTTGAAACGTGAAATATTGATATTTAAAAAAAAAAAAAAATAAAAAAAAAGAAATAGGGCGATGATGTATTTTGATTTAATAAACGTACAATAAAAGATTCGAAATTTTCCTCTCTCTCTTTTTTTCATTTTTTTTTTTTAAATCTTTCGCGTTATAAAATCGGCTTGAATTTTTCCGAACGATCGAGTAATTAATTGAGAACATTCCATATACATTTAATCTACGTACAGAGAGATGGATACTTGAAACGTGAAATATTGATATTTAAAAAAAAAAAGAAAAAAAAACAACAACAGCATATAACTCGTATCGTATCGTATCGAATCGTATCGAATCGTATCGAATCGTAATCGAGTCGTCGAGTAGAGTTAGAGTAGAGTAGAGTCGAGTCGAGTCGAGCCGAAGTCGAAGTCGGAGTCGTGTTCGAGTAAAAGAAAGAAAGTAAAAGAAAACCTCGTCGAAGTCGAGAATATCGCTGGAGGAGCATCGAGAGAGAGAGAGAGAGAGAGAGAGAGAGAGAGAGAGAGAGAGAGAAGCTGGTAGAACGAGGGATATATAACTCGATGCAGCGAGACTGAGTCGTTAACACGAGCGGTGCACGTTCCACGATCCAAGGCGCTAAGTTTAGATCACTATGTGTACGTGTGCATAAGCGGTGAATTAAGAAAATACTCTTTGAATGCATCCAGGCGGTATAGTATATCTTCTCTCTCTCTCTCTATCTCTATCTATCTATCTATCTATCTATCTATCTCTATCTCTATTTTATCCTCCATCAAGATGGATTTCCAATGAAGTACTATAAGGATAGAACTCTCTATCGATCGGTAGTTAAAGAGAAGTGATCATTAAGCTGCGTCATCGTCGATATTAAATGATCTATCATCATCTATCATAGAGAGACGAGTCCGCCATTTTCGTTTATCTCGATCTTATTTAATAATACCATCGACCTACGTAAACCCTCAATCTCGTTCATTAATTTGTATAAACCGATAACAACAATGGAGTATTATTTTCATCATCGGAAATACCTTTAATGCGAGTATTATTAACGTGGGATAGATCGTTGGAATAATCTAATTACGATATACATATGGGAATGATCTTTGACGATCCATATACGGTATATATATATATATATATATATATATATATATATATATATATATATATATATATATTTGTGTATAAATATAATCGATTTCCATTCGATCGCTTATCTATACGTTGTACAAGTATTTATGTATGTCGATCCATATACGTATGTGTACGTTATATACTTTATTAGTTACAAAGTTGATATCATTAGATCGCGATATAGTAATTTGTAACCAGTGAAATGATTTTTCAATGATCGACGTTACATACCGAGGACAGGAGACTTTTTACGATGGTGACGTCACCGTCTGACAATTTGAACGCTCTTCCGAAACTGAAAACCAGTTTCCCGCGCAGAGAGTAGCTCTGCTCTCTCTCTCTCTCTCTCTCTCTCTCTCTCTCTCTCTCTCTCTCTCTCTCTCTCTCTCTCTCTCGGAGGAGGAGGAGGAGAATGAAGATGAGGAGGAGAACTAAACGTCTTTAAGAGCACAACCAAGCCGCCATAGGACTCTTCGATGATCATCTCGAACTCATTTGAACGAGATTTTATATATATAAATATATATATATATATATATATTTTTTTTCTGCGATGTTTCGTTTTTCTTCTTCTTTTTCTTTTTATATTTTTGTATAAATGATTTTCATCTTAACGATCCATGAAACTTTTCATTGTATTCAGATTTAAAGCACGTACGATTTATGACCATTTTTTTTTTTTTTTTTTTAGTATCCCCGTTTCTTTTACTGAAATATATATATGTACGTATGCATGAATATATATATATATATATATATATATATATATATATATATATATATGTATGTACATCCTTTTTTTTTTTCCCGCGTGATAAAGTTCTCAAGAGTTTTCTGCACGCTACCACACTGCCACCGGATATACCGAATACTTACACACAGAGAGAGAAAATATTTAACGATCGTTGCATGTGCAACAACAACCCACGCAAGCGAACGCACGTACATACACATACGTACGTACGTGTATATATACGTACGTACGTAAATATGTATATATAGAAGCCGGAACGTAGCACGAAAATAGTTGCTGTCCCTGGCGTCCTGAGTCCTTGAAGGCATAAAACTTCAAGGAAACCGTCAGGATTTCAAACTTCTTTCGATAAAAGACGAATAAAGCCTTCCTTGCTCGAGGATCGTGCGAAAGAACCGATGACGGTGGTGGTGGTGGTGGTGGTGGTGGTGGTGGTGGTGGTGAACGGTGCGATAAAAAAGCTCCCGGGTCAAGGATCTTTCGATCGTGTTCGATGAAAAATTGTACGGTAAGAAAAAAAAAAAACAAAATTTTTTTTACCAATATTAATAACTTTTCCGATAAATTACGCGTTCGTAATAATCGAAGTTACCGATTGCGTAAATATCGTCGTACTCGAGGAAGATCTTTAACGAAACATTTCGTAATTAATAATAACCATAAAAAGAAAAGAAAAAAGAAAAGAAATCGATCTCACGAAAAAATTAATTTTTTTTCCCCTCCCTCCATTCATGTGACTACGTAATTCATCGTATATAAATTAAATAATTGCCATGGCATTGAGAATATGAGACGATCAAAATTTTCAGGATAATCGAATTCGTACTCGCGCGTACTTATTCGTCTTCATTTTTATCTTCATTTTCGTTTTCGTTTTCATTTTCGTTTTCACGTTGGTCGTTTTAATTTTCAAGGTCGCAGTACGTTAAAACGTTCCCGATAAGAAATAAACGTGGCCGAAGGTTGGATCGTATACCCAACGATATATACGTACATACACACACACACATACACACACACACACATACACACACACATACACATACACACACACACACACATGTACGTATGTGTATACTCGTCGTCGTCGACGACGGACGAGTTGAACTCGTCCAGCTCGTTTACGCTGGATCGATGAAGCAGCAAGTACACACTCACACACACAAACACAGAGAATAGGTTCGGGGGCCGGGAGCTTAACATCGTACGGCCCTGAAAGTGCAGAGGAGGCCGATCTATATGCAGCTGTACTTTATATAGAGCAGCGTGCCATGCACAGGGCAACTTGCTCCGCTACCCGGGTCACCGGGAGAAGGTCACGGGGTCGCGATTTCATCCTGGCTGCACTTACAACGACGAAGACTACAAACGTTACCACGTGGGCGTTCTCAACTGCATACCTCTATCTCTTTCTATCTATCCAACTATCCATCTGTCTATCTCTCTCATGTTAAACGTTGTTGTTAGTGTGATTTTCCTATCGCGTGTCTCTCTCTTTCTCTTTCTCTTTCTCACTCACATTACAGACTGTTAGAGTGATTTTCCTCTCTCCCTCTCTCTCTCTCTCTCTCTCTCTCTCTCTCTCTCTCTCTCACTCTCACTCTCACTCTCACTCTCACTCTCTTTACGTTTCTATGCTCACTTCCGATCGACCTCAACCTACGCCACTCTCTCGTGAATATTCCTTATGCTTGAGGAATGATCTTTAGAGGTTGCCTTTTTTTTTTTTCTTTTTTATTCATTTACCCTTTAAAAATATTCTATATACGTTCTAATCGTCGATAGTATCTCCCTTCTTCTTTTCTTTTTTTTATTATTTATTTTCTTCTTCCTCCTCTTACTACCATTATTATTATTATTATTATTATTATTATCAATCCTTATCTTTCCTTCCCGTTAAATGTCATTCATAATAATTGAAATTTTCTATATACCTTCTAATCATTGATAATATCTATCTATCTATCTATCTATCTATCTATCTATCTATCTATGTCTATCTATCTATCTATCTCTTTTTATTTTCTACGTTATATTAATAACATAATCATTGAAAATTTTAACCTTTCGCTATTACACCTATGCATGTTCCAATAACTGATAACATCTCCTCCTTCTTCCTTTTCATTTTTCTTTCCCTTTTTAACGTTACATTCACAGCAATTGCATATGTTTGCACTTTTTTAAATATCTTCCACTTAGGTTCCGATCATCGATAAAATTTCTCTCCTTTCCTCTTCTTCTTTATTTTTTCTTTTTTTTTTTTTTCTTTTTATGTCATACTCATGGCATAATTATCGAAAATATTTAACCTTTTCGAAATCTCTTCGATGGACTCATGTTCTCCGATAATCAACGAAATGTCACTTCTTTTTTATATTTTATTTTTTCTTTTTTTATTTCATAACATATTCATATTAATTGACAAATTTCTACGGACGTTAAGTATAATTTAAAAAAAAACATTGTGTAATGAAAGGGTATTTCAAAAAATAAAAAAACGAAGAAACAAAATGGACGTTACGTTCTCAATCGAAAATGTTAATGAATGATACGAAAAAATTATTATCATTATTATTATTTTACTTAAAAAAAAAAAAAAAAAAAAGAAAAAATGAAAAGAAAGAAGAACATAGTAGTTTATATGGAACACTCCTCTAAAAGTTAATTGTAATATTCGATAGATCAATACCGATAGTATATAAATATATATATATATATATATATATATATATATATATATATATATATATAAATATCCTACCATACGTATCGTAGTTTATTACAACATAATACGTTCTTTCATTTCTTCAATTTCTATAGTCGCTTTCTGTTGGGAATAAATTAACATAGCAGAAATGTCCTTGCATGTTGCATCAATATCAGGGCGAAGGCCGTGAGAGGTTCTCGTGATTTCAAACAGGTAGAGACGTAGACACACACACGTAGACGAACATGCACACGTACACGCGCGCGCACGAGTGTAGGACAATAGAAACGTTAATATATTGGTTTATGGTTTTAAACGTTTGCCGGCGTTCAACGAAGCGTGTCAGAGTACTATAATAATCAAAGTCACTGATTTTATGAGAAAAATAATTGGATCGTTTTCTATTTGCCAATGAAAGAGAGAAATATAAAATAAAATAAAATCAAAAAAATAACAAATATATTTATAAATATATATAATAAATATATAAAATAATAAAGAAAGAATGAAAAGGGAGAAGATTTTTAATCGCGTTTTTAATTCAAGCACATTTTCAAGGTCGTATAAAAGAGAGCGAGAGAGAGAGAGAGAGAGAGAGAGAGAGAGAGAGAGAGAGATAGAAGAGATAGAAGAGAAAGAAGAGGAATTTCAACTCTGATAAGATCGAAAGAGAAAGAGAAAGAGAAAGAAGAAGAAAAAAAAATTGGACGATATGGTGATACAACAACAACTTACTGTATACATATATGTATACAACGTGGCACGTGTTAAAACCCTCTTTTGCTCGTGCACAAATCACGCCCGTGACACACGTAGGAAAAAAGGGGCGTGCCCTCGTACAAAATCACGTTTTACACCTTGACACGTGCAGACAATTCTTGCACGACTTGGTACGAGCTAAGAGAATAACTAACGCGTTTTCTATTGGTATTCCTGAAAGAAACGTTTCTCTCTCTCTCTCTCTTTCTCTCTCTCAATGTTTTATTTCTTTTTGTATCTCGTTTCTTTTTTTTTTTTTTTTTTTTTTTTTTTTTTTTTTTTTTTTTTTTTTTTTTTATATAGAAACATCACATCGATTGAGAGTAAATAACTATAATAACGTGTGCGTCGTCGTGGAATTACGTGAGACGAGGTGAAATTTTTGTTAGGTAATAATGATGACAATATTATCGTTATTATATTAAATAAATAAATAAATGGACAAACAAATTAAATTATTATTATTATTATTATTATTAAATATAATTTTGCAAATGCATATCGTGATTATGATCGTTGATATTAAATGCCAATTATATCAAAGATATAATTAATAATATTATTATCACATTATTATCAAGTATAATTTTACACACACACACATACATGTATGTATGTATCCAAGACTACGTTAAATATACGTATGTACGATCATTGATATGAAATTTTTATAATACGAGATATAATCCTATTATTATAATCCAATAATTAATAATATTCTCGGATCGTTTACGTGAGATTTTCCATTACACGTATATAATATTTAAATACCTCACGGCAACGAGACCCTCGTTTTCTCATGCATTTAAATTCGTTACGAAATTTATGAAAATATTTTATAAATATATCTTTTTTATTAGAACGAACTTTATATTATATTTATAATACACTCTCGTAGTTACCATCGAGTTTTGATTATCCTATTGAAACTAGTCTTCATCATGAGAATCAAGCACTCTCTCTCTCTCTCTCTCTCTCTCTCTCTCTCTCTCTCTCATTATATTCAGAATAGTTTCGTAACGAGCATTGAACCGTCGCATACACATACACATAGACCAGTATCAGCATAGTTAATGGTATCAGCAATTTGACGATACAGTTATGAATCTTCAATCAGTAAATATGTTTATTAACATGTTCACACACAAAAAGAGAGAGAGAGAGAGAGAGAGAGAGAGAGAGAGAGAGAGAGAGAATTTTAATTCAATTTATTTTAATAACAACAAGACACATTTAAAGATTATCGAAATTATCATAATTTCAATATAAAAATAGATGCTTCGATAAATAGCACGAACGGATAAACGAATCCTCTTTTGTCATCGAATTTGTAACTTTTTCTTTCTTTTATATTTATTTTATTTTTTTTTTTTATCCTTCATACAATCGTCATTCGGGTGCGTATCGATCGTTAAGATATTTCATTCGAGTCGAAAACAGACGATTAGAAATTTTTGGTTTGTTACGTTTTCGTTCTATTTCTTTGTTTTGCAGAAATTATAAATGTAATCGGAAGTAAATAATCAAAAGTACGGCGAGCACGTAAGCAGAGACACAGAGAGAAAGATAAGGCCATTTATGTTATTAATTTAAATATCTATGAACTAATATTTGGTGTGAACGTGACTTTAGAGATACGCAATCTTAGATGTTGTGTTAACGCATCTCGAGGCAGGATACCATGCGTTTCGTCGTTACGTCAACGAAACAATGCAAAGGCCGCGGATTGTCAGGGTGAAAGACGATGATATTAGTGGAAGCTCACGCTGTTGTGCGCGACAGTAGTCACACGCGTAAGCACATTGCGCGCGTGCACGTTCTCGGGATCTTAATGCATGTGCCCATATATATATATATATATATACACACACATACACAGAGAGAGAGAGTCACGTATTTGCGTAATAGACATATCTTTAATCGGTCACTAGCCACGACACACGATCCTCACCAACGTGACTATAATAAATGATCGCTTCCTGTAAAACGTCGTAAATACTTACTTTTTCGTATCTCTAGCGTCTATACGTATGTACATATGTACATATATGTATATATATATATATATGTGTGTGTGTGTGTGTGCGTACGTGCGTGTATTTGTGTGTGTACGTGCATACGTATCGAGGGATTATGCGTATACACGCATATTCACAGAAAGATTTAGCTTGGAAAAAAATTATAACGGATAATTATCGAAAATTTATATTATATATAAAGTAATAAAAATAATATAATAAAGTAATAAAATATTATATTAAATTTATATTATATATAAAGAGAGAGAGAGAGAGAGGGTTGAATTTTTCTATAAAATTTCACCGTAGATCGAAATTAGATCTTGCACGTAAATATAAATATAAATATAAAAATATCAACATCGACGTTTTCTGATAATATATATAAATATTTGATATTATAATATAAATATATATAAATATTTAATATATATAAATAAATAGGATTCAAATGTAATAACATAACAAAAAAATACATTAAATCGATTCGATCTCGCCACGCGGATAAATAGATTTCGGATTAATACTTTTCGTAACGAGGAAAGAAAAGGAAATATAAGAACAAAACGAAGAAGAAAAGATAAAGAAGAAGAAAAAAGAAACGAAGTAGAAACGTAATCGAGCGCATCGCATAAAATAGAACACTGCATAGAATTTTCATCCAGCTGCGATTGTTTATCATTATTTCTCTACGTGTTCTTCTCATATTACACCTTCAATGCTAAACTCGTTCTCCATAATTCCATCTTCTCTCTCTCTCTCTCTCTCTCTCTCTCTCTCTCTCTCTCTCTCTCTCTCTCTCTCTCTCTCTCTCTCTCTCACACACTGTGCTCTTCTTTCTCTCGGTGTGACAAGCAACAAGGGGAGATAACAAATAGCGAACGTCACACGCGTCGCAGAACGAAAGTTAAAAAAAAAAAAAAAGAAAGAGAGAGAGAGATAGAAAGAGAGAGATAGAGAGAGAGAGAGAATACGATAGAAGTATACAGTATGTTAGAAAAGGAATAGGGGTGGAGAGGGGGGAGGGTAGAATACAGTACGACCGAACGTGTGCGAATGTAATTCAGTACAAGGCATCATCGTGTCGTCACACAGAGTGGATACATAAACATATATATATATAACATATATATAAACATATATATACACGTATACACTTAAACGCATAACCCATACATACATACATACATACATACTTAGATAGATAGACAGTAGATGCACACGCATACGCGTATGTATCTCATTGCATCGAACGAGTGTAGTAACATCGAATATATGTGTATATAAGTCTGTGTGTGTGTGTGTGTATATATATATATATATATGTGAAACACTTCACGGCTCGTTCACATTGGTGCCAAGGTTGAGCTCGAACGATCTCATTGGTTAAACCAGCGACACTGCACAAGCCAGCCCCCACAATATATATATATATATATATATATCACACGTACGTACGTACGCACAAATGTATACACGTGCATACGCGTATTAAGTAAATACATACATGCATAAGCGTACAAAGAGAGATAGAAGAAGAAGAAGAAGATGAGGAAGAGGAGGAGGAGGAGGAGGAGGAGGAGGAGGAGGAGGAGGAGGAGGAGGAGGAGGATGACAGAAGAGAAACAGATACGCGAATCGTTTCTTTCTACGTGGGTGTGGTGCAGTAAACGTGTGTGTTAACGTTTCTCTCTTGTCTCTTAGGGTCTGGTCTAATACATATAAACGAATTGTATTAGATACTATAGAATAATTCATCAGGAAGGGTGAATCGCGTTTTCACTCTCGATCTCATATCGACATCTTGTTCGAAACAAATCTCATAAATTCTCTCCCTCTCTCTCTCTCTCTCTCTCTCTTTCATACCATCTCTCCTTCTCTATCCGTCCATCTATCCATCTATCCATCTATCTCTCTCGTATTCGAGGTGAAAATAATTGACAGGAGAAGGTGTTACATAAAGTAAAGAGAGATAGAGAGAGAAAGAGAGAAAGAGAGAGAGATTAGGGGGTGTTAAATGATGCGTAAAGAGAGAGAGAGAGAGAGAGAGAGAGGGAAGGATATTTCATGAATAACCTCACACTTCCCTTCTCTATCTTTTTTTCTTTTCTTTCTTATCATACTTACGAGCAACCTTTTTAACGTTAACTCCTTCTTCTTCTTCTTCTTCTTCTTCTTCTCCTTCTATATTTTTTTCTTTTTATTTTTTCGTTGTTCTTTTTTTCGAAGCATCAACGCGCTGATTCACAAAATTGCGACGACAAAATTTGTCGTACGTTCAGACGGTCGTGTCTAATGAACATTTTATTACGTACATATAGATACACATATTATCACGATGCGTGTGTATGATTTATATATGTGTATTAAAAAAAGAAAAAGAAAAGAAAAGAAAAAAAGAAGAAGAAGAAGAAGAAGAAGTAATGAGGTGTAATTATACACGATTTCATTTTCCTTTTTTTTTCCCCCTTCATTTTTCTCTTTTTCTTTTCCTTTCATTTTTCTTTTTTTTTTTTTTTTTATATATGAATAAAAACAACGAAACGAGACACGATAATGGCACGCGAGAACGTCACACAACATCGTCAAACGGATCGATCGATGGATGGATGTGATGCATAAAACGTAATTTAGCGAAAGGTGTGCGTGCGCTCGCGCGCGCGCGCGCGAGCGTGTAAAACGATCGATAAGTTTGTTCGTCGAAGAAAACGATCAACATCGTTTATCGTTGACGATCGAGATGACGCGAGAGGAACATTCATCTTCCTTTGGTCTCTAAAGCGTCGTCCGTGTATGTGAGTTCTTAATACACACACACACACACACACATATATATACACACGAGACGATGAATAACCGTTAAAAATATATAAACGTCAAATGAGAATGATCGATCGTTACACCTCGATATCGTTACGCGATAACTTGGACTTTCACGCGACTGACACGAACAACGTACAACGTCCGCGATTATAATTATATGTAATTATTATCATTATCATTATCATTATCATTATTATTATTATTATTATTATTATTATTATTATTTTTATATATTATTATCATCGTACAAGAAGATACGCATGTAATAATTTAACGAAGTTACCGTACGATTCGGTTCGAATCTTTAACACGTATGTGCATCATATAATTCATTGCCAAATTTAAAATCTCGCGCGAGAAACTCTTAATAAACTCTTTGATTTGTTGAAAAGAAAGAAAGAAAGAAAGAAAAAAGAAAACAAAAAAGAAAGAAAGAAAAATTTGTATCAATCGTACAACACGATTCTTATTACGTTTCTCGATAAATCATTATATTTTCCAATAGGAAAGAACAAATGAGATAATCTTGATTATCATTCGTTTCATTTCATTTCATAATTTCATTCAATATTCAATACATCACGTTTATTATTATTATTATTATTATTATTTAATATATATATATATATTTTTTTTAATTATATTCAAATACTGTTTCCACGACTGTATTTATTAATCCGTAAGATCTTTAATGAATCGTTCGATAGAGCGACGACTATGATCGTTTGTATTTTCAAACGCTATTACCTGGATATTCGATTCGTACGAAGTTTCAAATTAAAACTCGAGGAATCTCGTGCTAACGTGAGAACACACACACACACACACACACATATACCCGCGCGCGTCAGATCGAGTATAATGGAACGGAGAAAGACGGTGAGCGTATGAAACGAAATGAAACGAAAGAAAAATGTGAAGAAGAAGAAAAAAAGAGCAAAAAAGAAAAAGAAGAAGCAGAAGAAGAAGAAGAAGAAAAAACCGAATAAAGCGACTTTATCATCGCGCGAGAGAGAGTCACGGAGAGTTGACGCGCGTGCTGTAAAGCAATATGGGTGCGAGATAAGGCACGAAAAGGCTCATAAATCGTTAGCTCGCTTGGGCACAGATAAGGAGGCGCATTGGCGTGACCTTGATGTTACCGCCGCAACCAAGTGCGCTTACTTGTGCAAGAGAGAAAGAGAAAGAGAAAGAGAGACTTCTTTAAAGCTGCTGTTACTACTGCTGCTGCTGTTGCTGTTCTTCCTATTCCCGAATACCCCCCCCCCCCTACTTTTAAAGTTCGCCAAATGATAAGAGGATAACTCGAACGTAACGTAGAATACCCCATTATTCGTTAATTATCCACAAATAATACCATTCTCAAGTCTCAATAATTGACCTTCAACCTCGTACGTATTACGTCCAGCCAATGCACCTTTACTTATACACCGTAGTATTTATTTATATATATATATATATATATATATATATTGTATGCGTGTGTATATATATATTTTCTTTTTTTTAATGTAATATACACTTTAATCATTATTAACACACTTTGAATCATTTCGTAATTACCACCCTAAACTTTCATATCACTCGTTTTCTAATCGACAATCTATACGTCATTTCTTTTCCATTTATTTGTTTGATTTGTTTGTTTTTTGTTTATCATCGAATAAATTTTTATTTAACCCTTTAGTCAGATCTTCGTTCCTTATTAAAATCCTTATTAAAAATTATATTACTATTATGGTATTATATATTACGTTATTAAAAATTATAGAATGTATTAAACATAAACGAATAGTTTCAAAGTTATAAATAAGATCATCACCATCATCATCATCATCATCATTATTGATTATTATTAAGAATTTGTCTGTCGCGATCACGTGTTTTTCTTGGAGATTTCACGTATGTTTTTTACTTTTTTTTATTTTCTTTTTTTTGTTTTATTTACGTAAAACGTATTTGTTTCACGTAACGAATATTTTCGAAATAGTCGACTACCTATATACGCGGGTTTTTAAGTGTCTCTCTCTAATAATACTGTATACAAACACGCGTGTTACATTATTGCCCGTTATCGGTCGACCCGCAGAAAGAAAGAAAAAGAAAAAAAAAAAAAAAGAAAATAAAACGATTCGGTGAGTCATTTAGAAACAACGCTCTTGCGTTAAGAGTTGAAAACACGTTCTCCTATGCGTAAGATAGAACGAACTAACGAACTAACGAACGAAAGAAAACACCTTACGATATTATCGTTTATAGAAACGAAGAGAATGATATTCAAACGACGATAACTCGTGATTTCATCGATTATAAATATTCATAGAAATCAATCCTAACCGATCTATCCAGGAAATCGTAATCGAATGGAAACGTAATATCCTCTCTTTCTCGTGCTTTCTATTATTACTTCTTCTTCTTCTTTTTTTTTCTTTTTACTGATGTATGCGTATGAATATATATATATATACAAGGGCACAATATGTAAGTTGATAAATAGAAGTTAATCAGACGAAGCGAGGAACGTCGACTTATGTACTCATGTATTATTTTTTAGTGGGAGAGCCTTGGGGAATGCCGCTAATCACTCGTCTCGCTTTAACGGGCGTTAATTATTATTATTTGCGTGTTTAGCGATTCACACCGAGTTCACCTTCGGTTATGCATAAAAATACATTTATCTCGTGCTAGTACGAAAATTGTAAAATTATTATCTCGACGTTAAAAAAAAAAAAAAAAAATCTAACTGATCATCCCTTTTTTTTCTTTTTTTGTTACTTTTCTCGAGCTACGTATCATGTGCAGGGATTCGAGGAGAGGGGGAGGGTGGCAAGAAAAATATATTTACGAGACGAATATTGACAATTTTTAGTCAAATTTTTGTGCTTGTATTCACTTCGATATTAAAGAAAAAGAAAAAAGAAAATTTTTTTAAAAACAGAAAATAAGAAACAAAAAAAAAAAAAAAAGAATAGTTTGTTAAGAAAAATCATTACTCCGTTGACATATGTCAATAGAATATTAAATGTCGAGTCACACTCGACCCGTTAATTTATATTAGAGGACTGTAAAAAAAAAATATATATATATATATATATAAAAAGAAGAAATAAACAAACAAACAAAACGAAACGAAAGGAAAATAGAAGAGACACATGAAATTAATTGTCGATTAGTTTTGTACGTACAGGTGTTACCGCGCGCCCAATGTTGAGCTTGCGTTCCCTGGATAATGGCCGTCACGGACATCATAGGTTTCTCCTTCTTCATCATCTTGATGGTTCGTTCTTCTTCTCTCCCGACACGTTTCTTTGAATACACTCACAAATAGAGAGAGAGAGAGAGAGAGAGAGAGAGAAAGAGACACGCACACTCAACCACACACTTCACCCTTTAACCCTTATTCTCCAATTATCTCAACAATCTTTCATTTTCAATATTCTTTAATTCATCTACTTATTTATTTATTTATTTATTTATTTAGGTTTTTCTCCTTCTTATTCGTTTTGTTTTGTTTTTAAATCTCTTCCCCGTGTCTCCTTCTTTTCTGTTTTACTTCTGATGCAATATTTTTTCTTTCCTCTTCCCTTCTCTCTCTCTCTTCTTTTTTTCTAATTTTTTTTTTTTTTCCAAACACGTCTATCCTCTTCGTCGTTGTTCACAGACGAACACCATCGCACAAAGCCCGGACCACTCACACACACGCAGACCACATATAAGTACGTAACTTTTTTTTTTGTTTTTGTTTCTTTTTTTTTTTTTTCACTAAACTTTTGGTATCAATTTGGTATACGGATAATTCACTGCACCGTGTTCTACTAATATCTCTTTGGTTCGTTCCTTAACACGATTGGTATTAATAAAAATAATAATAATAATAATAATAATAATAATAATAACAATAGGAATAATAATAATAATAAATTGTCATTCGAGTTCGTTCCTCTTCGTTAAATTTTTTAAAGAATTTTTCTGAAGGGGGCAAAAGAAAAGGAGGGATTATGAGGATAATTCTGACGAGACGAAATGAGCTAAAAGATAGAAAGGGAGAGAGATAGAAAGGGGGAGAGAGAGAGAGAGAGAGAGAGAGAGAGAGAGAGAGAGAGAGAAAAGACCCCACCTAATTAGTCAAGAGCATAAATGAGCTGGTAGCATAATCTTCATCGCAATCTAACGTCTCGAAGCAATAACTTATGACGGTGAGACAGCGATTAACCTTGAATTGATTATATACATAAATATGTACTTAGAAACGTTGATAAAACGTTGTAAGCAAAGAGAGAGAGAGAGAGAGAGAGAGAAAGAAAAAAAAAAAATATATATATATATATATATATAGAAAAATAAAAAAAGAAAAAAGCATACTAGTTTACATATGCATTTAGATAGGACTTGGACGATTCTTTTGTATTTTTTGTGTTTTGTTTTGTTTTGTTTTGCTTTCTGAATCAATTAGAAGTTTTTAGAATTTGAACGCGTCGCATTAACGTTATATGTAATACTAATGGTAATGCATATTCATTTATATATATATTTCAATTTTATCGTAATAAATATCTAATCAAATTTATTAATTACATTACTCAGCTAGACGACGAACATATATATATATATATATATATTTCTACTTTATCCTATCTATATAAACTTGTTCGCGTACGTATGTAAGACAAACGTAAATAATACATATACACGTATGTAAACGGAATGAATGGTATTCTCGGACTCGTCTATGCTGCGTGCAACAGTGTGTCGTTCGATGCGGATGTGCATAGAATAGAAAGAGTGAAAAAGGCACATGTGGACGAACGTGAGAGCACCGATATATAATTACCAGCTCACGAATGTTACATAAGCATTGTTCTTTTACATTGACGCGATCGTAAAAGAGCGAACGTCTCTCTAATCTTCCCTTCTCTCTCTCTCTCTCTCTCTCTCTTTTTTTTTTTGCAGTGTACACGTGCGAGTTAAACTTTTATCGATACGTTCTATGAACCGTACATTTTTCTCTATAGTCTCTCTCATCCTCTCTTTGTCATCCTTGTTATCATAATCCAGCTGTTTCATATACATACATACATACATACATACATACATATATATATATATATATATATATATATATATATATATATATATATAAATTATGTCATATATGTTAAATATCCTACTATATAATAAAATGTATAATAACGCGCATATATATATATATATATATATATATATATATATATATGTATAATATTATGTATTAGAGAGAAACAATCAGCCGATCGATTCTCGTTAAAATCGGATTAACGAAATTATATCAACAATCGATTTCATCCCGAGTAATCAAGATCGATGACATAACATGAAAATATTCTCGGAGATCCTAATCGATCATTCTAATAGATCATTCTTATGTTCGAAATGGAATAACGTCTTTGGCCTCCCACCACAAACACCAACACCGACACCAACACGACCGACACCAACTCCAACAACACCGTCAATGCCGAGGTTGAAGTTCAAGGTTAATACCGAGAGTCTACGCCGCCACGACGGCAGTCGTCGTCGTCGTCGTCGTCGTCGTAGTCCCATGGCGGAAGGCAGATCGATATCTAACGGGTGTCTCGGCGGGACTTCGAGCACGTCAAAAGTTCATCGTATTTTTTTTGGCGTGGGCGTCGAGGGCTGGCTTGCGAAGAGAGAGAAAGAGAGAGAGAGAGAGAGAGAGAGAGTAAGATACTCTAGTGTTAAAAAAAAAAAAAAAAAATAGTAACGTTCGTTTCGACATAATCGACGACGTTATGTACGTTTATCGTACGAACTATAACGTAATAGAAATGAAACTGAGACAGAGATAGAGAGATAGAAAGAAAGGATAGATAGAGATAGATAGAGAGAGAGAGAGAGAGAGAGAGAGAGAAGGGGATAGAAAGACGAACGAAATGTATTTTTCCGCACTGAGGTTAGGCGTTTTACGCGACGGAAAATATATCTAACATTGGCGTGGTGAGAGATACGCGCCTCTGTTCTCGTCTGACCTCGAGGGAACTGCGCAGAAACGACCTAGACTGAATTTGGCAACGAGCTCGCCAGACTGCACGCCTGATATTCTCTCTCTTTCTGTTTTTCACTCTCGACGAGAGCGAGAGAAAGAGAGAGAAAGAGTGCCTTTCGATACTCTTTCCTATTCTATCTCACACGTATTTTTTATATAAAATGTTATAACATTTTCAAGATTTTTCCTTGCTTTTTTTTTTCAACGCCCTATAACCTCTCACTTACAACTCTCACTCCCAATTACGCCCTTTCAAGATCAGTCACACTTTTCTCAATTTTTCTCTGCCCCTGAAATTTTTTTGGAAAACGAAGATCGTCACGTTCACCGTCTTCCGAGAACGTCGAGCTATTTCTCTCTCCGTGACTTCCGTAGAAATCAACGAACTAACTTCTCTTAAATTAATTAAACCACTCGCACGGATCATTTCGTACGAATCAGTGGGATGGAAAGTATACGAAACGCTCGTACGGAAATACTGGGAGAGTCTATCGAAATGAAAACTGTAGTGGGTGATTGTTTGCGTTCAATGCGAAGAAGATCGGAGAATGCGACTGATAGGAAAAAGAAATGAAAAAAAAAAAGAAAAGAAAAATGAAGAAAAAGAAAAACAAAAAGAGGAAGAAAGGAAGAAGAAAGAAAAAACAAATATAACTAACGATCGCAAGCGGCCCTTTTGCTACTGCATCGTTAAAATTCCAAACACAGTCGACGAAAAGTACGATCGTGTATCGAGATAATTCACTATCGATTCCAGAGGACGACCGATCGATCGATCGATCGATCTGGGATGATCGATCGAGGAAAACGTTAAAAAATCTACACACGTATATAATATGCAATTTATTTCATTGCATTCTTGATAACTAACACACACAAGCGCACACACACACGTAGTAGACACACATAGAAAAAGGGACATATAATTTGCAATATATATATCACTGCATTCTCGAAGAAGACCACGGAAACACGCACGTATACACACACGCACGCACACCCGATCAATTGGAACAAATATCCTATCAATTAGAACAAACATTTTTCTCTATCAACGAAGTCTAGTCTAGAAAAAAAAAAATAAATAAATAAATAAAAATGTCTATTCAAAAAATAAGTCTGTCAATCGATGAGAAAACAAGAGGAACGAGTAGAGAATATATGACGGCGAGGGAAGCGAAAATAAAATAAAAAAGGAATAAATGAATGAATGAATAAGTAAAAAAAAAAAAAAAATAAAAATAAACGAAAGAAAGGAAAAAACAAAAAGGAGAAGAAAATAAAAGGAAAGAGTCGAAACTGTAATACGATTGGAAGTTACGGCATTGCGTGAGACTCACGTTGAATGTCATCCGAGAGCATTGATTTTAAACAACGAGCTTCAACTATCCGCGAAGGTTACTTGCATTTTAACCAATCGGATCGTAGAATGCGCAACACACGTGCGCCACGCTACTGCTACTGCTACTGCTACTGCTGCTGCTGCTGCTGCTGCTGCTGCTGCTGCTGCTGCTGCTGCTGCTGATGATGTTGCAGCAGCAGCAATGTTCGCTATAGTCGTTACTTCGCCTTCGCGAAGCAAGAGATGCATGCACGTCGCAAAATGCCGCGAATGGAAGTAAACGGCGCGCAAGTTTCTCTCTCTCTCTCTCTCTCTCCTTATTCTTTTTACTCCCTTTTACGGTTCATTTTTTTTCGCAATTTTTTCATTTTTTTTTTTTACTAATTTTCTTCTCCTTTCATTTTGTTCGTTCTTTCGTCTTTCCATTTTTTTTTCTTTTTTATTTATTCGTTTTCATCCTCTCTCTCTCTCTCCCTTTATTCTATTCGACCCGATCCATCCTACATGACCCCACCCCACCCCGAACCAAGTACCCTCTATCTCGAAAATGTGAAAAATCCGTCGGGGAAAAAAAATGAATCGAGGGAAGAAAATGATCGGATATCATACGATGAGAGATGGGTCACTATTCTCGGGATATATCCAATAACGTTCGTACATTATATTATAATATGTAATATGTTATATTATACGATATAATAATATAACGTACGAATATTTTATACCGATGGATCGATTAAAATTAAATTATAGATTAATGATATTTTAAATCGTGCGAAATATCGAATGTATTCGAAAAGTTTACTATGTATATATACGTATTCATGTATTCATGTATTTACGTATTTACGTGTGTATATTTTCTGATTGAATTCTGAGAGAAGTGTAAAAAAAAAAAAAAAAAAAAGAAAAGAAGAAAAGGAAGAAGAAAAAAAAAAAAGGAGAAACGTGTAACGCGCGTAATACCAGTCGATTATTGCAAAGATTGTGAGATTGTGAGATTGTGAGATTGTGAGATTGTCTCGCGACGTTTATTTCGTTTCTTTCTTTTCTCTCTCTCTCTCTCTCTCTCTCTCTCTCTCTCTTTTTTCTCTTTCTTTCGTTCTTTCTTTCTTTACCTTTTCGAATCGAACGAAGAACGACATAAAAGGATTTCGAGGTGAACACCGAGGTACGACGAAAAATTGTCAGACCGAACGTGTCAGTTAACGCTTTGAAAGATAATCATTTCAAATTGCTTACAAATAATATTATATTATATTATATTATATTATATATATATATATATATATATATATATATATATATATATATATATATATAACGCGACGATCGTGCGAGCATCTTGCGAATTATCTTCGAACGTACACGCGACGTTTCGCGAAGATTCTCGAGAGAAGAGAAAGAGAAAGAGAGAGAGAGAGAGAAAAAAAAAAGAGAGAAAGAGAAAGCTAGAGAGAAAGAGAGAGAGAGAGATAATAAAAGAACGAAAAGATAAATAAATAAATAAAATAAAAAAGAAAAAGAACAAAAAATTCGAAAGAGAAAAGACAGCTCACTGTCACGCGAAAGTTCGTTCTAGATAGGGCATAACCAATCAGGATGCACTTCGTCGTTCATTCTACACATATCTCTCTCTCTCTCTCTCTCTCTCTCTCTCTCTTTCTCTCTCTCTCGCAAATTAATTAAACATCGTCCTTTCCGTTTTATCTCATTCCTAATTTCCTAAATAAGGAACGGAGTGGTAACACAAACGATCATTCTAGAATTGAAATAAATACATGCAACTTGATAAAAAACTCGCGCGCGAGCGCGCACACACAGAGAGAGAGAGAGAGAGACGGCAACAGCACACACACACACACACACACACTCCACGAAGAGACATGATATACACAACGATATCTTACGATTAAAGTCGACGAAACCTTTTCGATTGACCGTGACTATTGCATCGAACAAAAAAAAAAAAAAAAAAAAAAAAAAAAAGAAGAAACAACAACACGTATTACTCGCGCACAGCACTCGGGAAAAAAAAGAGAGAGAGAGAGAGAGAAAGTCAGACCCAGAGAAAGAGAAAGAGAAAGAGAGTGAGAGAGAGAGTGAGATGGATAGACACGAATAGAATTTATACACAGCATCCGAGTGCAGAGAAACTCGAACTACATTTCTATAATCGAGGAATCGAAGAAATATTTCTTCGACTTAACGTAACAAAATAATATCGCCAATTTTATATAAATATATATATATATACATACATATATATACACATACACACACGCACACTCACGCACAAGCATATATATATATATATACACACACACACACACACACACAATATATGCATATATGTACACATCCGTACGTACATACATACATATATATATATATTTAAAAAAAAAAAAAATATATATATGCGTACGTAATTAAGATACCTCTCTAACGCATTGTCATCAAACAACGAAATATTACAGACGCATAAAGTAGGAGGTGGGATGATGTTGGTGGTGTGAAGGTGGAGAGACGATGGATAGTTGGATTAATAATAATAGTAGTAGTAGTAATAGTAAATAGTAAATAGTAGTAGTAGTGGTGGTAGTGGTAGTAGTGAAGTAGAGGAGGAGTAGCAAAAAAAAAAGGAAACACTCGCGTACGTAGGAGCGAGCGAGCGAACCGACCGAGCGACCGACCGACCGACTGACTGACTCGGAGATGCACGGCGCTAAAGGCACTCGAGTGCCACAACCGGCCGGTCTGCTTCTCTGGTGTTGCATGTGAGCGTGAGCATGGAGGACGATGGTGGTAGAGGAGGTGGAGAAGGAAGAGGAGGAGGAGGAGGTGGTGGTTGAGGAGGAGGAGAAGGAGGAGGACGAAGAAGAGGAGGGAATTGCGAGGACGAACGAGAGGAGGGGAAGAAACGAGCCATAGTCCCGCCCGACTAGTAACGTTCCGTCTCTACTTGCACGCCCACGCTCCTCTCTCTCTCTCACACACACACAACACACACTCTCTCTATCTCTCTCTCTCTCTCTCTCTCTCTCTCTCTCTATCTCTTTCACCCTTACTCTTAATCTTTTATCTTTTTCTTTCCCGATTTTCAGGCCTTTCTTCCTTTTTTTTTTAATCCTTCCTAACTGTTTTCTTCTGTATTTTAATGTATATGTATATTCATTTATTTATTTAATTAATTATTTATTCTTTTTTGGTTTACTTTTATTTCACTACTGTTTTCTCTTTTTTTTTTTTGGATTGTCGCGTTATTAATTTCAAAATACTTAAATTTCGTCGATCTATCCATCGTTGAAGGTCCCCATATTTCTTTCCCCGTCTCGACCTCTACCCCTCTCCCCCGTCCGTTTTTATCCACCTCACCTACCAAATATTTCGTTCTCTATCTTCTTTCTTTATCTTTGCGCTTTGTGTTCACTCTCTCCCTCTCTCTCTTTCTCTTTTTTTTATCTTTTCACATTGCTTATAACCCTCTTCCAACCCTTTCTTCATTTCTCGCATTGTCCGTATCTTTTTACCTTTAATATCTTCTCTCTCTCTCTCTCTCTCTCTCTCTCTCTCTCTCTCTCTCTGTCTGTCTGTCTGTCTGTCTGTCTGTCTGTTTCTCTCTTACCTTCCATCTTTATGTCTTTGTATATAGTCCGTCACATTTTATCTTTCTCATCGTTTTTCCATTTTCCACGGTCCACCATCCTCGACCGACCGCTCGTTCCCCCTCGCCCCACCCTTCTCCGCCCTTTTATCTTTCCTCATCGTCCTTTCAACCCCTCCGTCTTGTCCGTCGCAACGTCTCACCCCTTTTTTTCTTTTTCTTGTTTTCCTCATTTCGCTCCTCAGATCGTCGCAACACACTCGTTCGTCCTTAGATAGGCCCTTTCGTTTTCTTCGTCCTTCTTCTCTCTTTAATTTTCTTTTTATATATATGTATATATATATATATATATATATATATATATATATATATACAAATTTTATCTTACTCCATTTTTCCCAATTCGTTCGTTAATCTTATCAAGGTTCATATAAAAAAAATAGAAAAAAAAAATTTCTGACAGTATAGAATATACTCGATGGTCGGTTTTTAATTTCTAAGCGAATTGATAGTCCTTTTTTTATCAACGAATTTCTTTTTGTACGCGTCAATGTATACGAAAAGAGAGAGAGAGAGAGAGAGAGAGAGAGAGAGAGAGAGAGAGAGAGAGAGAGAGAGGAAATATATGAATGTCCAAAAGAGAGAAAAAGAAAGAGAGGGAATATATGAATGTGTGCGTGTGTGAAATAAAGAAAAAGAGAGAGAGAGAGAGAGAGAGGGGGGGAGAAAGAGAGCTTGCATTACATTGCCGTCGACGAGCTTAGGAGTCAAGTTCTAGTGCATGGCCGAAACGGGTGAGTCGTCTTCTCCCTCTCTTTTCTCTCTCTCTCTCTCTCTCTCTCTCTCTCTCTCTCTCTCTCTCTCTCTTTTAATGCTGCCGCTTGAGCACTGTGAAGTAGAGGGATAAAGAGATGAGAAGAAGGGAGAGAAAGATATATATGCATGTGTTTATATATGTGTGTGTGTGTGTGTGTATAGAAAGAGAGAGAGAGAGAGAAAGAGTGGAAGAGAGAAGGAAGGAAGAAGCTCGATTCACATGTCGAGCAAATCCATCTGTGTATTGGTTAACGAGTAATATCATTTTAAAAGTGCATTCATAATGATGCAATTTTCGTTCTTGTCATTATTATCGAAAAAGAAAATTCATTTCCGCTCACACACACACATACACACACACATATATATATGATTCATTTAGTAATATTATTGCAATACCATACAATACGATATAATGCATATAATGCAATGCTATACGTATAATATAATATAGTATGGCATGCAATACGGGAGAGCAATATCTTCGATTATAAAGGAAAAGAAAAAAAAGAAAAAACAACAACAAATAAAATCAAAAGAGTAACGTTCCAAGTAAGAATAATTTTTAAAGTTAAAATATTAAAAGCACCCTCCTGCCTTCCCCCCCTTCCCCCGCTCCTGCCGTATGTACAATAATGTCGACAATTCGTCATAATTTTTATTTGATCAGACGTACGCGATACACAGTCGGCCTTTCAAAGTAAAACCGAGAGTATGTTGTATATCTCGGTGTTAACGACCTTTAAGTTTACATTAGACGTAAACAAAACAGAGAGGCTCGTGCTTTCGACCCAGGGTTCGTCGTTTGCGAATACAATCCCTCAGTATTACTCCGTCTTCGATCGTGTCAACAACGTATCCACCGTCTCGTAACACTTACTCCAACGAGAAATTAATTAATTAACTTTATTACATTTTATTATACACGTAACTACATCTATATATATATATCTATATATGTGTATATATATATATATATTTTTTTTTTTTAATAAGAAGTATCATCCATCAGGATGCAGCAAATTTCACTTGGTGAGAATCACACGATCAGTATTATCGTTTTGCGACGTTAAAATTAATACCGTAAACAACCCGAGCGTTGTACGTCGACCTGATTGGACCATTTAAAAGGTTTCTTCTTTTCTTTTTTCTTTTCTTTTTTTATCTTAATTTGTTTCTCCTCCGTCAGCGTTCGTTTCTCGTTTTTGCGACTCTACCGCGCGTTAATCTTTTCCTACGAAATATTCGATCACTGATATATATATATATATATATATGTGTGTGTGTGTGTGTGTGTGTGTGTGTGTGTGTGTGTGTGTGTGTGTAGAGTAAATCTAATTCATTAGTTTAATTCTAACGCGTAAGCGCTTAACATAATTTCACTTTTATCTACGTATGTATGTACGTTTATTTCGGTCGATGTTTTTCGATAGTAACGATACAGGCGCAAGAATATAATTACCGATACGAAGATAACAACGTACAATTTTATTTAACGAGAAAGAGAGGAAGGGGCGAAAGGAAAGAGACGAAGAGAGACAGAGAGAGAGACAGAGAGAGAGAGAGAGAGAGAGAGAGAGAGGGCGTTTATTTTAAATTGATCTCAGCGTAGATCAAGTTCACTGTACTTCGAATTAATTCACATATCATTTTATTGCACGTGTATGCATTATACGAGGCTTGATTATTATTATTATATTATTATTATTATTATATTATTATATTATTATTATAGTATTATATTATTATTATAGTATTATTATTATTATTATTATTATTATTATTATATTATTAATGATACCAGTAAAATATCACGATCGTTTATAAATCGAAAGAAAAAAAGAATAAGAAATTCTAACAAAAAAAAAGAAGAAGAAAGGAAAGAGAGAGATATTTTATCGACAGTATTAGAATATTTTTTTTATAGAAAAAAAAAAAAGAAAAAGAAAAGAAAGAAGGAAAAACGTCATAGAGCTTTCGTAAAAATATAATTTTCCCTTCTTTCTTTCTTTCTTTTTCCTTCTTTTTTTTTTTTTTTTTGTTAATTTTAGCATCGAAATTCTCTCGCTCGTATATACACGCATATATTTAGATAGGATCTCTCTCTATCTCTCTTTCTCTCTCTCTCTCTCTCTAACTTGCAGTTTTCTGCGGCGAGTCATTCTTTCCGCGTCTGCGCGTGGAACGGTCATAAGTAGTAGCCGTCAAGGTCAGCCACCTACATATACTCAATAACCGTGAGGTCCTTACATGCGACTATCCGTTTCTATTTGCCAATCTGTTGTTATTCGTGTGAAAAATCGTTTCCAATCGTATTCCACGTGACGTTTCTCGTGGGTCGTGTATTTTTATTTAAAACAAAAAAAAAAAAAAATTTCTTATAAACAAACGAAACGAACGAAATAAAAAGAAACCAATGAAAGCAAGGAGGAGGAGGAGGAGGAGGAGGAGGAGGAAGAAAAGACAAAAAGTCGACGGGAAGCCAAAATGTCCGAGAGGGGAACTTAATTTTTTTTTCTCTTCCTCCTTCCTTCTCTACTTCCTTCCTCTTCTTTTTTTTCTCGCTTTCGAATCTTCTCGTCCCTCCACCCTTCTCTTTGAAAATCGAACAAAAAACGAAATAGAAAAAGAAGGACAAAAGGAAGACGAAGAAGAAGAAGAAGAGGAGGTCTGAAAGAAGGAAGCGGCGAGGAAACGAGCGGGGTGGGGGTGGCGGGGAAGGGGCAGGGCGGTGGGCTGAGAAAAGGAAAAAAGAAGGAAGAGGAAGAGAGAGAGAGAGAGAGAGAGAGAGAAAAAAAAGATTTTTAGCTGCAGCTGTTTCGTCTGGTCGTGGCTTTGCACAATGCAAAATTCGGGTTTCTAATTCTAAAGCAGGCACCAATCAGACGGTCCATTGTTCACGCGTGAACACTCGAAAAATCTCTCTCTCTCTCTCTCTCTCTCTCTCTCTCTCTTTTAGCTCTTAATCGTTCGTTTGAATCCTAATAACCGAGAAAACGACGTATCGCGTTTGGTCGACGTAGACGACGTACAAGTAAAATACGTAGCTCTATCTCTCTTGTACCGCATTATTTTTTATTTCCCTTCTTTTTCTTCATCTCGTACTTCGTTTTCTTCAAATTTTTTCTTTTTTTTTTTTTTTTTGATCAGTTAATTTTAATTATTTTTTTTTGTCTTTTTATTTTTATTTTCGAAAGTCGCACATATCGGGTACACATATTGGAGCGAGAGAACGACAACCGAGGAAATATTTCTATTATGGGGGCTCGTTTGACTCTTCGTCGTTACTTTTTGTTGTCGTTGTTGTTGTTGTTTTATTAATTTTACGTAATAAAAATCGTAACGATTTTGATTAACAAGTATAATTAATAATCGTAATAATTGGGCAGTATTCGTGGTTTTTCTTTTTCTTTCTTTTTCCCCATTTCGAAAGCCGTATATCAGTGTTGGAAAGAACGAATGCGCGTTGAAGGAATACTTCGCAAACTCGTTTGATTTTTCTCCTGTTTTGTTTTTCCCTCCTTTAATTTAATATAATCCTACTTTTAAATAATGTAATCCTACCTCTAGAAAGAGTATGTATAATCGACGATAAATAACGATTATCATTTATTAATCAATATAATTTCATTATACGCAATTATCCCCCGATCTTATCTGTTTCGTGGTCGGGAAATAAAAAGAAAAAAGAACAAGAAATAAAAAGAAAAAGAAAGGAACGAAAAAAAAAAAGAAAAAGAGAGAGAGAGAGAGAGAGAGAGAGAGAGAGAGAGAGAGAAAGGAAATTTTAATCAGATCATTTAGAACATGCTAACGATTAATGTAATAAAAAAGGATGGCAGAGATATATTATATCGTATTTCCTATCTCAGTCGCGCGTTTACGCGATGTGTCATTAAATGCAAGCCGCATGAGTTATGGAAGCTTCAGAAAGGCTAGAGAGATATCGAGATGGCGGTTGGTTAGCTGGTTCTTTGGTTGGTTGGTTGGTTGGTTGGTTGGTTGGTTGGTTGGTTGATCGGTCTGTCTATCTATCTGTCTATCTGTCTGTCTGTCTGTCTGTCGGTCGGTCTTTCGGTCGGTCGGTCGGTCGGTCGGTCGGTCGGTTGGTCGTATGCATGATCAACCACGTTAACGCGAGTTAGCTAGTCAGCGAGCGCATGCACGCATCGTGTTATAAATAATGCTCGTTTATAAGGAACGAGACGAGAGAAGGATGATCAATCGGCTTCCCGAGTGGGGAGGACGACGACGACGACGACGACGACGACGAGAAAAGGCGAGTAAAACAGTCAAGGTCGACGCATAATTTCGTCGCATTGCGACGTAGCCCGAGCCACGCTCTCTCCTCTCCTCTCATATATCTATCTATATATATATATATTTATTTTTTAAACTAATCGAGAGAATCTTTTCTTTGCTTTATTTGCTTTATTTTCTTTATTTTCTTTCTTTCTTTCTTTCGATTTTTTTGTGCAAAATTTCGAATAACAAAAAATAGAAAAATAGAAGATAAAGGAACTCGCATTAGTATTTTATATTTTATATTTTATATTTTATATTTTATATTTTATATTTTATATTTTATATTTTATATTATAAAGAATTTTCATTTGTACTTTATCGTTCGTTAAATAAATCAATTTCTTTATTCTTCGATTCTTCAATTTCGGAAATATCGAGAGAATTTTTCTTTTTTTTTTTTTTGCTTTTTCGAAATTCGAGTAATACAGGAAAAGAAAACGAATAGAATAAAGAATTCTTATTTGTACTTTATATATATATATATATATATTTTAAGGAGATCACCTCTTGTTTCCCTCTTTAGTAATCGTTTAGAATTTCAATGGGATCGTAACATTCTCAAGGGTACATTTGATATTCGAGAGAAAAGAGAAATAATGAAATTAAAAAAAAAAATAAAATAAAATAAAATAAAACAAAACAAATAAAGGAGAGAAAAGAGAAAATAAAGTGCGAACGATTCTTTGGTTTTCGTTTGACGATTTTAATTTTATAATCGTGACCGATTAATCGAATCGAGAAAAATGGTATCGATTCTAATTAGAAATTGAATTTCTAAGAAGTTCCCGGCCGACTGTCGCAGGTCAGTTTTAATCGAAATCGAAAAATAAAAAAATAAAAAAAATAAAAAAAAAAAAACAATGACACGAAACGAGCTTACCATAGACACGTATTGTGTACATATCGTTGTTTTAGCGTATGCGCATATTACGTTTGAAAGAACCAGATCGCAACGGCCTAAATACAATTTTATTCAGACGCAGACACAAACACGCGTGCCGCGAGTATTTACGCGTACGTGTGCAATCGTAAACGCACATTCCCATCAGTTTTTTCATCGAGAAACAAGTACCATACCTAAGCGTGTATATACGTATAAATAGGTGGTAACGCGCGCGCGCGTGCGCGAACACAACACACACACACACATATATCGTAATATCGTTAATGATCGCGAAATAGAACAAATAATTTTCTCCAAATGATTTATCTATCCATAGTTATTCGAATAACGAGCGAGAGACACGTTCCCTCGAGCTCGCATAATAAACTAACCCAACTCTCATTTTATTTATTTATTTATTTATTCATTTATTTATCTATTTGCTTATTTAATTTTTTTTCTTTCGCGTCGTTTTCGGTTATTCTCTTCCCTTTTTTATTATTTACCTTTTCCTTTTTTTTTTTTTTTTTTTTAATTTCGTTGAAAGGCGATTTATTATAAGATAATCTAATAGACAATGAACACTTTAAGGATTACTTGGATCGTAAAAATAGTTACTTACGAGGCGGCAGAACGTATTAATAACGTTGTGGATTGATCGATCGTTCGTAAAGACGATGACACGCTTAAACTCACCTGAAAAATATAAATGAAGATATCACAAAATTAATTTCTTTTATTTATCCAATAGTGGTAAATATATGAACGGGTTCGTTCGTTCGATTTTATAGGATATATATATATATATATATATAAATTAAAAAAAAAATGTATTCGGTGCTTCTCTCTATGCCTATACCTAAGTGTGTGTGCATATATATATAAAAAAAAAAAAAAGAAAAAAGAAAGGAAAAAAAAAATAGCTTACAACGTTTTATAACTGGGCCAACTTTACATAAAGATCACATACACAGAGGTAAAATGGCGCACCTGCGCTATTTTGAATTCTAAACATGCGACGAGTCTACGGGACAGGAGTCCGGAGGTAGCTAGAATAGAGAAGATACAGTGAATGTAAAAAGTATTCGTATATTCGTTATAGCTTTTTTCCTTTTTCTTTTCTTTACGAATACATTTTATTATTTGTTTATGTATCGCGTATCTTTTTGCTCTTTTTATACGTTAAGATAATTAAAGAATAGCGCATATATATCATAGCTTTTTTCCTTTTTTTTAAATGTATATTTCTTCGTTGCATCATGCATGTGTATATATGTATATATATATATATATATATATACATTTTTTTTTTATCTCTTTCTCATATATCCTGAGTGTTTCTGATAAATCATAAAAATGATAACAGTATGTCGGACGAATAATTATTAATTTTCATTAATATACATTTTCATAAATATATATTTTCTACGAAGTATTACGACAATAATACGTCGTATATACACACACACATAAGCACGATTATAATTTTTCAGATTTTAATCCTTCTCTTTTCTATTGCATTATATTTTTATATAATTTCTTTCCTTCCATATACCACACACGTATATTATATATAAAAAGAGTTTCATATATAGGACATACGTGTATATCTTTTTTATAATATAAAGTAAAAAGACAAGACGATAAAAGATTAAATTGAAAAATATACATTAATAAAGAAGAAAAAAACCATAAAGGATTTACGAATACTTTTTTGCGCTCACCGTAGATAGATAGTTATATATGGGGTAACAAAAGAAAAAGTAAGAAAAAGAAAAAGAAATAAAGATAGAGAGATAGAGACAGAAAGAGATAGATAGATAGATAGATAGATAGAGAGAAAGAGAGAGAGAGAGAGAGAGAGAGATAATATAGGGAAAATGAAAGAGAGAGAAGGATGACAAGTAGGTTACTAGGCGAATCGTGCTAAACAGTACACAGGAGTGTCCCGACATTGACCCATATGTCTGCTTTGTGCACTCAGCTTCCTCTTTGCCCTTCTTTCCTCCAGTCTACCACCCTCCCCACTACTACAACTACTACTACTACTACTACCCCTTTCCTCCTTCTCTTTCTTTCTCTATACACTATCTTCCATCTTTCTCTGTTATCCAAGTGATTCCCCTCCAACGAAGCGTTTCGCTTTCCAACCAATTGCATAGGGTTGGCCTCGCTTGCACTTAAAATGCACTTGCTCCCACTCTCCAACTCTCTCCTCTCTCTCTCTCTCTCTCTCTCTCTCTACATACCACACCTCCCCACTATTTACCCTTCTCCCTACAACAGTACCCCAGTCTACTACTAAACTCCAACGATCGATGCCCTACCAACCATTTTCTAATTCGATGAAAGCTTATCGCGAGTTCTCTTCGAGTGTAATGAAAAATATGAGAGGACAAACTTCTACTTTTAAATCATATATATATATATATATATATATATATATATATATATATATATATATATATATATATATACCGAAGCAATAATACCTTCCGTTTTAGAATAAAAGAGAAGATACGCGCCGATAAACCGAGCGACCTTTGCTCGCCGTGCTATATTGCCACATACATACACATATATATATATATATATGTACATGCATATATATTTACATAGATATTATATACATAATTCTCTACGTTTAACGGTACGAAAGCTTGTCCTTTTAAAATATTCACACGCATACACACGCACACACACACACATGACTTACATGTACATATATATATGTTTAATAAAGATTCATGGTTCACTTTGATAGATAGATAAACGAACTTGAAAGCAAAACAGAGTAAGAGAGAAAAAGAGAGAGAGAGAGAGTCAAGGATAAGGTTTGTAATTCATGCCCTTCGTAGTTTGTCGAGCAGAAAGTCGAATAGATAAAAAAATTTCCGCTAAAAACAAGAATGGCCTATCATGACCGTCGTCGGTCAACGGAATCCAAGCGTTAAGAGAACATATTTATACAAAAACATATTTATATATATATATATATACAGAGAGAGAGAGAGAGAGAGAGAGAGAGGGAGAGAGAGTTGTTTATACATATATGTTGTGTATTTATACATATATATATATATATATATATATATATATATAATACACAGGTACGTGTAATATATTATCACACGTATATATCATCCAATGTATTCTTTCACAGTTGCTTTGCTGGCGTTATCGTGTAGGCAGCCTCTGTAACGCGGCCTTTATCGTAACTCGTCCGTACATTTAAAGTTCACTTCTTCTTTTAAATTTTTATTCAACGTGGGACGCACGTATATGGTATGTGCGTGTATATATGTATGTATGTATGTATGTATGTATGTATGTATGTAGATGTAGATGTAGATGTGTACATATGTATTCGTTTATTGTGAATGATCGTGCTCGTTCTCTTCGTTATTAAATTTGTATAACTTTTATATATATATATATATATATATATATATATATATATATATATATATATATTTCATAGAAATATCAAGTAATGAATTTACGATCTATATTTGTATTCATTTTTATTCATTTTTATTTATTTTTTTGTTCGTTTGTTTGTTTGAAACGAACGAAAATATTATTTTAGAATGTTTCTAAATTCTCTCTCTCTTTCATTCTCTCTCTCTCTCTCTTTTTCTCCAAATAAATAAAAAAATGAATAAAATAAAATATATTGGTTTTTGTCAGTTTCGAACGTTTCCATTTTATTGGATATTTCCTAACAACATACGCGGCGATATGTCGCGTCCACGATGCCGACGGCGGTAATTATCAAACGCGTTTAATTAAAATGACACAGAGAGAGAGAGCAAGAGATAGAGAGAGAGAGAAATAGCTTTTCGCTTAAGGTTACATGGAACGCAACGCGATCTCGTCCATTTTGATTCCATCGAGAAAATACTTTCCGCGAAGATTATCGCGAGAGAAATGAGAAAAAAATCTCGAGTTACGAGATATCCCTTCATTAATAATTAATAATGCATAATCGTTAATTATATTAATATTTCACCGATATATTTCAATGTGTATATATATATATATATATATATATATATATATATATATATATATATATACATATGATTATCGTATGATAATGACGCTTAATAATTTTCCCTTCAATCATAATACGACATTTTTGGTGTCACTATGATATCGTAATAATACATATACGATGTAATATAATATAAATGACTGTGTAGTAATATGCGATAATATTCGATAGGATATTTCCAATAATATTGGAAATTTTTTTTCCGCGAACCCGTAAGATAATCTCACTTTAATTTCGAGCGATAATAAAAAAAAAAAAAAAAAAATACTAATCCAGGGTACGAGCACGTTACGGTATGTTGAACACGTAAAAGAGAAAGAGTGAAGATAAGGGAAAGAAGAGAGAAGGAGAAAAAAAGAGTAATGATTATAAAAGAGAAGAAAAAAAAGGGAAAAGGAATGAAAACTCTCGAGGAGAAATTTTTCATCGTCTAACGTAGTCTTAACATCGAAAAAAAAGAAAGAGAAAGAGAGAGAGAGAGAGAGAGAGAGAGAGAGAACGAGCTCTACCTTTTCCTTTATCGAATCGACGATGTCGTCAATCGAAATAATTATTAAACGAAAAAAAAAAGAAAAGTTTTTCTAAACGATTCTCGATTGAATACGTAGATTAATGTTACACAGGAATTAATGTTATACATCTGGAAAAAAAAAAAGCAGGAACGTTGAAATATTCATGAAATTATTTTTAAACGAAATTCAATGTTTTCTTTCTCTCTTTCTCTCTCTCTTTTTCTCTCCGTAGAATTCATTATCAAATATTAATATTTTTGCGATTTAAACGGTTCAAAAAAATAAAAAAATAAAACCGTGATTGATCGAATGATTTTTTTCTCTTTTTCTTTCATTATTATTATTATTATTATTATTATTATTATTATTATTATTATTATTATTATTATTATTATTATTCTTTTTTTAATCCTAAACACATCGAAAAACCGACGGATTGGTACTGGTAAAGAGTACGTAACAAAATTCGTCATATATATGTACAAACGTATGTTAACACGCGCGTAGTATCGCGTTTATATTATTTTAACATATTATTATACAACGTAATGTAACTAATATTAACGTAACATTATTAATATTACTATCCGCTCGTGATATTATTTTCATGTAGAATAATTCGTCGAAATATTTAATTACGTCGTCGCGAGAATGTTTACCGAATTACTGAATTAGGGGAAAAAAAAAAAAAAAAAAAAGGAAAAAAGAAATATATTCCATTCCGTAGTCTAGCAGATATGAGCTACGAAGAATAATATCTTGTAAGAGAACTTATTCGTCCTTTCGTCCATTAGCGAAAAGGATCAGCTCGCGTGAAATTGAAAAAAAAGTGTAGGAGAGGAAAGGTTGAGGAGGAGGTGGAGGTGGAGGAGGAGATTGTAGAAGAAGAAGAAGTAGAGGACGAAGAAGAATAAAAAGCAAAAAAAAAGAGTGAGAGAGAGAGAGAAAGAGCAAAAAAAAAAAAAGAAAAAAAAGAAGTGGAAAGGATCGTCGAAGCGTGAACAGCTTAGCGCAACCTTGAAAGTTTGCAAGTAGGCGTGTCCCGTTCTGTAGCAGACCAATGTCAGTAGGTCGAGACAAACACTTGCCATGAGAACCTGGCGAGAATTGCGTAACGATTGCATAATTATATATATGCTTCGGTATAGTGCCTCTACTACTACGATCGAGCGAACCGCGATCAATAAACCCGTTATATTCCTCCATCGAGAACGTATTTATCATGATTCATTGTCTCCGACCTTAGTTGCATTCTTGTCAACGTAGTTTTCTTACGTATTTTCGACGAGAGTATCAAAAAAAAATAAAATAAAATAAAATGAAATGAAATAAAAGGAAGAAGGGAAACGGGAGAAACGTAAAAATATCGAAACGAGGAAGATCCGATGTAATCCAAGAAGATTCGTGAACGGCCTAGAAAATTCGTTCAAATTAATCCGATCGATCGATCGATCGTTCGATCGATCCGATCTAATCCAAAGATTATTGAAATACTGTATCGTCGAACGTCTCGGATATTTAAATGAGTTGATCTTTACAAAAAAAAAAAAAAAAAGGAAAAATTAAAAATTAAAAAAAAAGAAAGGAAAAGAAAGGAGTTTTTCGAAGAAAAAAAAGAAGAAGAAAAAGAAAAAATCACCACGATTTCATTTCGAGCATTATTAAAAATAACGTACAATTCGCGAAGTCGACTCCGGTTAGAGAGTTGCGATTCGAGCCGAGCCGAGTAGGATAATCTTATCTCCTCTATCGCGAGTCGAGCAAACTCTGGTTAAAAAAAAAAAAAAAAAAAAAAAAAAAAGAAAAAAGAAAGAGAAAGAAAAAAAAGGAAAAAAAAAAATGTTAAACCCACGCTAACACGACTCTCGCTCGCTCTTTCACTTTTTTGTGTTTTCTTTTTCTTCTTTTTTTTTTTTTTTTTCATTCTTTATGTAGAATTAGCTTGAACGAAAGACTCATAATAATTACAGGACATCCTGAACGATAGGAGGACACTCCACGAAATAATCTGAATAAGCGAGAGTACATGGCACATGTACAAAACACATGCACATCTACTTACATGCGTAAATGTGTGCATGTAAGGTTTCTACCACCCACGCGATGCGGATCTCGTATTTAATTATCATCACGCGCGCGCGCACGACAGAAAGAGAGAGGGGGGAAGGGAAAGGGGGGATAGGGGTAAGAAGAAACTTTCGAATTTATTTGTACACTTTGAAAAGTGTGTGTACACACACACACATATATATATATATATATATATATTCCTACCTTTCTATATTTTATATAGCGAATTAAGATTCCAAGAGGATAGTTCTACCAACTCGAAAAGTTATTTGTGGTGGAAAGGATAAACGGGAAGCGAAGAAGGAACGTTCACGTGTATGTATCTATATATATATATATATATATATATATATGTGTGTGTGTATGTGTTTGTGTACATACGTATGAGTGTATGTAAGAAAGAGATGGAAAGACAAGGAAGGCGGAAGAAAGAAGAAGAAGAAGAAGGAGAAGGAGAAGGAGAAGGAGAAGAAGAAAGAAAAGAAAAGGAAAAAAAAAAAGGAGAGATAAAAAGAGAAGGATAGTTATATATAAGAGCTGCACGGCTCTCGTCCTTGGACTTATATAACGAGGAAGAGACTAAGAGTGGAACGGGTGGGGGTGAACGGGAGGAAGGATCGCAGAAAGAGAATAAAAAGTATGACGGAAGAAGGGTGGTAGGAACGGGGATTAAAAGATAGAAGGATAACGAGCGACGCGAGATAGACGACGACGGTCGTGATGGTTTCACGTTTGTACGTGCCTGAACAAAAGAGGAGTTTCGCCGAAAATTTTCTTTTTTTCTTTTTCTTCTTTTCTTTTTTTTTTTTTTTTTAGACTTAACCCGGTACAACACCGTGCATGCCCGACTGCCATCTTGAAACGTCTTCGATCAACACATCGACAGTTACGTTCGTTTTGATTTTTATCGATTCAACTGATGCTCTGCGAGTATTGGTAAAAAAAGGTCCAACGTTAAAAAAGAAAAAATATATATATATGTATGTATATATATCTTGTCTTATCTTCTTTTTTTTCTCTCTCTCTCTCTCTCTTTTTCTCTTTCTGTTTCTGTTTCGCTCGCTTTGACACTCGATGATTTTTCTTTTTCGATCTTCTTTATCGACCGAGACAGTCGTACGAATTACACGTGCGTGACGATCGGAATAAAAATTAATGATGACAATGACGCCGACGACGATGATGATGATGATGATAATAATAAAAAAAAAATGAAATAATAGGTAGTTAGATAATGCGAAAAGAAAATTCGAGAATGGGAGTTGCGTCGTTTGGTGGGAAACCTGTTTTCTTTTATTTATTTATTTATTTCTTTTTTGGAAACAGGATAAAAACAAGAAATTTTATTGGAGAAATGTAAGAGTGTCTTTTAAAATACGAAGAACGTAAAGAGAAAGTGGACCCAAAAGAGACGAATCTTTTATTCCATTGCAAAAATATCAGAAAAAAGAGAGAGAGAGAGAGAGAGAGAGAGAGGGATTTTCAAAACGTTCGATAAATGTTCCTATAGAAAATTTATACAATTGTTCGATAATATCGATCATATTCGTTGCCTTTTGAGTCGTTCGATTAAAATAAAAATAAAAAAAAAAAAGAAACACAAAAACAAGAACAGTAAAGAAAAAAAATGAACGAAAACGAAACATAACAGAACAAACAAACAAAAAAACAGACGAACGGACGGACGGACAAACATAATATCACATTGGTTCTCCATACGACAAATTGGAATTCAGTCGGCCGCCATGTCAGCGAGTAAAGAGGGTGGAGTATAAAAGGGGCAGATGCTTGGTAAAAGAGAAAAGAGTGGGGTAGGGTTAATCCTCGGGAACTTGAGGTAGGGCGTGCACGAACGCTCGACAGGTGTCGCCACGTTACAAACTTACGGCAAATGAAAACTCGTCGTGGCAATAACAAATTCTCACACGTGTATTACGTTGGCACAAGAAAGGAGGAGGAGGAGTACAAAACGCCAATTCGAAAGATTATTATACTTGAATATATTTCATCCTCGTTATAATATATAATAAACGGGGAAGACGATTATTTATTATTTCGGAAGAATTTTACACTTTAGAAATCGAAAGTAAAGAATTCATTGAGAGAACAGACGACGATCAAACAGTAGAAAGAGAGGAGAGAGATAGAAAGAGAGAGAGAGAGAGAGAGAGAGAGAGAGAGAGAGAGAGAGAGAGAGAGAGAGAGAGAGAGAGAGAGAGAGAGAGAGAGAGAGAGAGAGATAGACAGATAATACAAAATGAGATCATGAAGGAAGATATTTAAAAAAGAATAAGGAATGAGTAAATAAAATAAAAGAATATAAAAAGGAATAGAGTCGACGATTTAGAAATATAAATATAGTGGGAATGAAGATAGGAGGATGATTGACGTAAGAAAAATGAAAGAAAAGAAAAATAAACAAAGATATATACATATATATATATATATATAAAATGAGATTTAAAAAAACGATCGGTAAAACGTTGCTGCTCGGTGTGTGTCAGTAAGAACGTAGAAAGAGCCGACGAGAGAGGAGAGGTACAGTCGCTTTCAAAAGTGAAATGCGAACGCATGACATAGATTCAGGTACGGCGAGTAGAATTTTTCTGTATATATATATATATATATGTATATACATATTTATATACAGAATATATATATATATCATACATATATATAGGGAGAGAAAGAAAAAAAAAGAGAGAAATGAGAGAGAGAGAGAGAGAGATAAAAAAAAAGAGAGGCTCTCGTCCTCGCGAAACGCAGCAACGCCGAGAAAAAGAGAAATAGAGAGCGAGAGAGAGAGAGAGAGAGAAAGGGAGAGAAAGAGAAAGAGAAAGATACGTTAGCGAATGGTTAAGTAAGGTAACAACGTTATTCGACGTATAGAACGTACACTAAAGTAAGGATAAAGGGTATCAAGGTAGAAAATAAATGGATGGAATCGCGCGAATGCGGTCACTGAACTAGTTCCGTTTCGACCCTGACACTGCCATTGCCCCCCCGTCGGGGCCGTCGATTTGTGTCAGATGCTCTCAATATTGCCGCGATTTTAACGTTTTAATAACGTCAAAACTCACCTCTCTCGGCCGATTCCATCTCGGAAATTGTTAATGTCACTTTTCCCTTGGTTAAAGGACAGGCCGCTTAAGACTTGTCGCCGTGCTAGCGCACGTGGAAAACTCAGTACTCGTGGGTTTTCGGTCCTCGGCGTTTACTCAAAATTCACGACGGTGTATAAACATGGCCGGTCGGGGCACTCTTGTCACACGCACGCTTTCTATGTGTGTTACCCTATGAGAAAGAGAGAGAGAGAGAGAGAGAGAAAGAGAGAGAGAGAGTGAGTGAGAGAGAGAGAGAGAGAGAGACATAGAATGAGAGAAATAGAGAGAGATAGATAGATAGATAGATAGATAGATAGATAGATATATATGTATATATATACAGATAGATAGAGAGAGAGAGAGAGAGAGAGAGGTCGTTGAACCTTTTCCCGAAAACTCGACGTCGCTCGCGTTTTAACCGCTCCTACCGCCCGTTCTTTTTTTCGACGCCCGAGAAAAACGGTCAAGTACCGTAGCTCGGTGGGTGCCACCTAAAAATAGATTGCGATTTCGGCGATTGTTTTGACTAACAATGTGCTTCGCAACCTACTCAAAGATGGCGCCATTTCACGCCCTTGTTGGTAAAATCCAATACAACGTATTACCACCAGGCACTGCGGTTACCGCTCGACGCGCCCTATTGGCTCGTAACTCTTTCTCTCAGTACGTTACGATTGGTCGGCCAGTCTCGTCCTCTCCGGCCAATAAGACGTTTTCTTTGACATGGGTGTGTGACGTCGCGGGCTAACGGACTAATACGAATACTTTTGTTATGACGTCTTAAGTCTTTTCAAAGACGACAAGAGTCAGAGCGTAAGGGAGGGAGATAGTTTACCTTAGCGAACTTGATAAGTCTACTTATGCATAGTTAATGTGAGTATTTGACCAGTGTATTATTCCGGTATATAACTTCGGGTAATTTGATACTCCGCCATAACTTATTCCGTATCGAAATTTCTATCTTGATGTGATCGTGAATATGTGGTTACACAATAATTAATTTCGCGGATAATATATGGAACTTCGTAATAATTGTGAGAAACACGCGTTTAACCTAATTTAACAATACGAATAATAAACGAATACGTATATTATATATATGACGTACGTATATATGTGTATATATATATATATATATATATATATATATATATATACATATATACGTACATATGTATATATATAATATATATATATATATATATTTAATATACGTACTCCGTATATATGTATATATATATATATGTATATATATATATATATATATATATATATACGAATAATAAATTGTTACGATTGATTTGTAATTAAAGTTATGTCCGCCGGATATGGTAAACCACGATTTTCCGAAAGTGGGTCATTCTCGGTTCTAAGTGTCATCCGGAAAGAGTTTATTATTTCGATATTATAAACAGCGAGTGCTTTGAAGGAACCCACGATGGATGGATCAAAAAAGGTTACTGCAAATTTCTCTTTTGTTATTTTTTTCGTTCACTCAAAAAACTTTCGATCCTAAGTAATTTTGATCGATCCTTTATATCGCGACTTGTCTTTTACGAATTATTATATTAATATCGCATTTCATTATATCATATCATTATATATCATTCATTTGTTTCACGTATTCATTAGGGTTCTGATAATGGTAGGCAAAAACAAAGGAAAAGGAAAACAAATGAAATGAGCACCGAATCAATGACAACTTCTGATGTTCAGGAAGTTAACAGATACAAAGCTATGTTAAGACCAAAGCTAACAGCTACCAAACGTGTAAAACCAACAATAGAATTAGATACGCCTCAAATGGCAGAGATTAAAATGAAAATGCAACAAAAGAAGGCCAAGTTTACCCAGACAAGTTCCCAAAAAGTTGGGAATTGTTCTCGGAATTTAATTGTTGAAATCTCCGATGATGATGATGACACCTCCGATGTCCAAGATGATACGAGAGTTGAGATAATGACACCTCAAATGAAAGCTATTTCTGAAAGGATACAAAAGAAAAATATAAACATAAATGTATCCAAACAGCCGCAATCGAGTCATAGTGTGGAGGAAATAGAAGTAATTGATATTACTGAAGATAATGTGAAAATAGATAGGGTAGGAAGAAAAAGAAAAGGGGGCGGGACTACATCCTCGAGCACGAATCAGGACTCGCCTAATAGCACCAATAGTACCCGAAGTAATTTCACGGGGAGTGGTATTATAGGTCCTTTGATCCGAAATATCGATGTAACCAAACCATTTAGGTCTACCTTCACACATAATACAGATGATGAAGATAGCTATAAATATAAGTTTGATCCTGAGGAAACAAAAATAGGTAATCTATGACTGTCTGTTAATAATTAGGAGTGACTTACGGATGTTTTGTTAGGATCTCCATTCATTGATCCATTTTGTTTTTAGAAAGCAAAGGATATGACTTAAGCAAAAAATCTGGAAAATTAACTTTCAAGAAAAACATTGCCAAAGATCGTATGGATAAATTGAGAATAATTATGAAACAACAAGTAAGGAATCAACAGGATAACAATTCCACCCTAAGCAATGAAGAAGATCTGCTCGCTGTTGTTGGCCCTGATGATGATGATGATGATGATGATGATGATGATGATGATGATGATGATGATGATGGTACGTGTTTATCATCCCTCCCTTTTTTTTTCAGTTATCCAACGGAAATATAAATTAAATTATCGCTTAACGTTCGAATGAAAAATTTTAGAATATCCAGACATTTATAAGGCCAGCGATGTAAGGTATAAGAATTTACGTAATAGGCTAGTAAATAATAATGCGATCTCTAATGAAGATGAAATGGTAGCAGCTGTTGTGACTAATATGCGAAATAATCGGTCATTAGATATGTCAAGCGAAAATCAAATAGGGTTCAATGAATCCACTTGCGAAGAAATGGATTGGGAGCCGATGGAGGACGAAAAGATAACGTTCGAGGTGATCAAATTGGGATATATACGATATAAATGATGATATAACGTTTATTCTTTAAAAATAATATCGATCGATTTTGCTTATTAATTATATAAAAGAAATATCCTTTCGTAACAGGTACAAGCTGCTAGGACCCAATTGTGCGTCGATAGAAGTATGAGAGAGGAAAACCCGATGGAGTGGAATTTTTTGAGCATTCCAAAGTTGCCCGTACAAGAGGAAAAAGTAATTTTGTACATGGTCGTGGATACGAACGTCTTTTTATCGAATTTGGAGGCAGTCGTACAGGTAATGTTTACGGAGTTTGCGCGATACGACAAACCAGTTATCGTTGTCCCATGGAACGTTATTCGAGTAAGTAAGAAATAAGCGATACAAAAATTATTATTTTTTTTTTTTATTTCATTACTCGCCTCCTTCCTCCTTTTTATTCTCAACCCATCCTTTGCCGTAGGAATTGGATTATCTGAAAGACGACAAATTTGGAAGGAAGTCGGCGCGTTTGCGTGAATCAGCAAGAAAAGCCATAAACTTTTTGAACGATCATTTCTCCATGAAACATCCGCGTCTGGTCGGTCAAACGTTAGAGGATGCTAGAAGAAACAGACTACAATTTGCCGTCGAATGTCCGGACGACGAGATTCTACAAACGTGTTTACAAATTCGTAATTCTGGTAGAGTTGTGGTAAGTAACGACACGCACGCACACACAAACGAAATTCTTTTTTTGGTTCCTTCTCGAAGATCGAATTGAAAAAAAAAAAAAAAAAAGAAAAAGAAATAATAATAAAAAATAGAAATAAACAGATCATTTATATATATATATATATATATTATATTATATATATAAATATATATATATCTTTGGACGTAGGCATTACTATCGTACGATAAAAATCTGTGTAATAAGGCGATGATATACGAAATAATGTCGCTTGGAAGGGACGATCCGCTTGACAAAATAGATTACGTTTGTGCGAATAGCACCGATTCCTTCTTATCCGACATATGTTTCGAATCGACTTCAGGAGCAAGCTTGCAAAAGCTTTCACTTTTTGATGATGAAGTACGTCGTACTAACGATTTATTCGAAGATATTCAAGAAATGATGAAAGATATCCTAACGGTGGTACGTATGAGATATATCTCTGCATACAAATTTTGTTTTTGCTTTTTTCGTGCTTATTAAAATTTGAAAGAAAATAAAAAATACACACACATATATATATATATAGACATATGAAAGTTGTGTCGTACGAGCGAAATAAATTATTTACAGATAGTAAGTAAAGAGATGAGCAATTTGTTTGGCGAAGCATGGAAAGATCATACCATAGTAAGGCCACCATGGACCATTTTGTGTGTATTGAAATGCACTCTAAAACATTGGATAGCTGCCACGAGCGAGGCATTCGACAGACAAGCGGAACAAATTCTCAAAGAATTAACGTCGATATTTACGGTGAAATCACGTTAGTACAAATTAATACGCACATACGTGTGTGCTTTGTTCTTTAACCGTTTGCCCGTTGGGAACTTGTATTTTTTCGGACGTATGCCAAAAACTTCGTCACTAATTGCGGCGTGTATGGGGAAAAAAGAAAAAAAAGAAAAAGAAAAAAGAAAAAAATGTAAAACAATTTCCATACAATAAAAAACTCACTTGTATCGCTTCGCAACAACGAACATTCAAAAATATCAAGTATTTAAATAAATTCGTTTTAATTAATATCGCGAATAAAAAAATTGATAATAATCGTTTATAATTCGGTCGAATTAACAGAAGTCTCTCGGCAGTCAAACGGTTAAATAAATGTGTAAGTAACGCGTCTGCGTCGAATGGAGATGGGTGTGGTCCGATACACACCGGTGATTGGTGAATTAAATACGAGCTCTATACAATCTATGAATCCTCTCTACATTTTTCAGATAAGAGATTCAAAGACATTAAATGTATATTGGAGAAATGCCGTGACTTGACACAAATGATCAACGTCGAGAGATATTCCGAGCTAATGAGTCGTGCGTTGACAAAAGTCGAAGTAAAAATTTATTCGTATTAACTAATGTGTTTCCCTTGACTAATGTTTCCAGCTTTGGATGTATTTTTATTTTTGTATTTTTTTCTCAACTTCATTTTGATTTACCGCCACTCTCCTCTCCTCCTCCTCCTCCTCCTCCTCCTCCTCGTCCTCCTCCTCGTCCTCCTCCTCCTCCTCCTCTCCTATCCTCGTCGACGATCAATGATGTATACGATTTTATTCATCGTATTTTCTTACTCTTCTTTTTTTGTCTCTCTTTTCCCGTTTACATCGTAGAATCTGCAGAAGAGGTGTCAAAATGACGAGAACGAGCTTCGTCAAAGATGGATAATGGAAGAAATTGGAGTTGAGAATGATCCGACCGAACGAAGTCGTAGAGCTGATAAGGCGTTCGAATATTTTAATAATATCTACACTTACGCCCGTGCCATTGGGTAATAAAAAAAAAAAAATTTTTTTCTCCTACGAGAGCAACGTTTCTTGAATGTTTTTTGTTTTTCGAATTTTTGTTTTTATTGTTTTCTCAATGTAATTCCAATACAAGGGCATACAATACATATCGTTTTTTTGCGAATTGATTTGCTTTTTCTTTTTATATTATTCTAATAATTATTATCGTTATTACACGCTTGTGCAGAGGAATGGCATCAGACATCGTTAACATGCCATGCAATTTTCATTACGATGTACCAAATCCAGCACCTTCCGTCGAATATGTGAAGAGAATACAACCGGAAATTGGACATGGCGTTAATCGTTTGTTACGCATCTTAAGCAAGTGAGTAAGACCTTAAACATATTTATTATATATATTTATATTTGTAAATATATATATATGTATATATTTGTTTATTTATATATAAGGGCGTTTCAGCTAAAGGAGGCAGCCTAAATATTTTCTTTGTTTTTTTTTTCATACTTTGAATGCATAATACTTTGAATTACATATGTATTTATTTATTTATTTATTTATTTATATATAAGGGCGTTTCAGCTAAAGGAGGCAGCCTAAATATTTTCTTTGTTTTTTTTTTTCATACTTTGAATGCATAATACTTTGAATTACATATGTATTTATTTATTTATTTATTTATTTATTTATTTATTTATATATAAGGGCGTTTCAGCTAAAGGAGGCAGCCTAAATATTTTCTTTGTTTTTTTTTTCATACTTTGAATGCATAATACTTTGAATTACATATGTATTTATTTATTTATTTATTTATTTATATATAAGGGCGTTTCAGCTAAAGGAGGCTGCTTAAATATTTTCTTTGTTTTTTTTTTCATACTTTGAATGCATAATACTTTGAATTACATATGTATTTATTTATTTATTTATTTATTTATATATAAGGGAGTTTCAGCTAAAGGAGGCTGCCTAAATGTTTTTTTTGTTTTTTTTGTTTTTTTTCATACTTTGAATGCATAATCGAAGTATTATTAAATACAGAGTATATTATATATATATATATATGCATAATAGTATAATGTTATATATGTTTATAGACAGATATATGTAATAATTTTTAGGATGAGCTTCAAAGTATTTTTTGTAATTTTTTTTTTTTTTCGTTTGTTCCACTTGTTTGGATGTTTCGTTTTCTTTCTTTTTTCTTCCGCTTCTTTTTTTTTTTTTTTCTTTAATTGTCTTTCATATTACTCACTTCTTCATCCTTCTCTTTCTCATTTTATAATAGGGCATTAGATGGAATGAGGGATGCTACGATCGATTACAAGACGTTGTACGATCTTTATCACTTATTGACAAATTTTCTTCCGGAAAGTACGATGATGTTAACGTCTGATTTATGCCCGCTCGACGTTCACTGTTGCTTGAAAGAGAAGGAAGATACATTGAAAACGGGCGTTAAACAACTTCAAGAACTCGGCGTTCATTACAGCAAATTGGCGAGTTATCATTGCATCTAAGTATGTATTATTATATATCGATATATTAGCGGAGTTGTGTTATTATTTATTTATTATTTTTTTTCTTCTCTCTCTCTCTCTCTCTCTCTCTCTCTATAATATAATATGAATACAAAAAGAACGATAATATTGATCTAAATGTGCATGATTGTAAACCAATGACTCTAAACTTATGAGTCTTAATCTATGACTTTAAATCTATGACTCTAAACTTATGAGTCTTAATCTATGACTTTAAATCTATGTCTCTAAACCTATGAGTCTTAATCTATGACTTTAAATCTATGACTCTAAACCTATATGACTATTAACATATAACTGTGAACCTATGACTATGATAGGAAGGTTTATAAGAGGAAAAAAAAAAAATATAAGACGCGGGAGGGAAGAAGAGAGGAAAGAATGAAAGAAAGAAATGTTTCACTTATCAACGACTTGCCATAAAAAATATCAAGAGAATATATATGTGTGTTAGTAATTAAGTATTCTTCAATAACTTAACTTTTTCTGTGAAAAAACGAGCACTGCCGCGCGTGTCCAATTATATTATTAACCCTTTGCGATCGTATTAAATTAATACATGGGTGTTATGCTGGTCGGTATTAATTACCGTTGTTAATCAACAATAATACATAATGTGTAAGATACATTGGTGGGAAAAATAACATTTTATTAATTCTTCTTGGAACTTTAGATATACGTTAACAGAACGAATATGTTTTAATTTTACGTAAAAATTATATTTTATAGTTCCCCATCGTGTGGTATCTTTCAATGCAGTCACTCTCCGATACGAGGCCCTGGGGTTTTTCGAGAACGTGTGTCGCAAAAATAATTAGTTTGGAGCCCTGAGCATTCAATGTATCCTTTCGAATATACAAAACAATCTTTACTCTTTACACAGAAATACGGATTCCCAATTTGGTTGGTATTATCGAGATTGTAAGTCGAGAGACCAATTTTGTTCTTAAATTTAACGATAGATTATTATTCCTCGATTGATACTTCCTTATCCGGTGTAAAAATGCACTCGGAATTTAATCGCCGATATGATAGATAAGGTCTCTCACTTTTTCGATTTTCGCCGTTAGATTTTTATTTACGGAGATATCTTCATTCAAATCTAACATCCAAAAACATTCGAAGGGAATCATTACCCCTTCGTAATGTATCTCTAAATAATGGTACGTTCCCAAAATGCTCCTTGGCCCAATAACCTTTTAAAATTAGGAACCAGTATAGTATCCATGTTTAAGGATTACACCCATAGAAGCCGTTAACTATTCTCATTCGTAAAATCGATCCAATTATACCCAAGTTGATCGTTCGGATAAGAGCTACCAACGCTCTCTGCTCTATTTTATTTTCGGCATATTTATTCGTTCCCAGAGTACAATTGTTTCAAGAAGTGTTTTGTTTGTACGTGAAAAAGAGAGTATGAAAAAGTCGATAGGTACGGTAAAATGAAACAGGCAAATCAGATCCAACGATCTTAGATCCCGTCGAAAAATATTAATTTTTCATTGAGACTGGCCTCCGTGCGTTGACATCTCTTCAAAGGGTTGATTCGTTTATATCGCTATTCTCGTTTTCATAATATTCTCTCTACTAACTTCGCTATCGTTGAAAATTTCCAATTGCGTTCTAAAGAATCTCTATTATAAATCCTTTCAATTATTCTTTATCACATTCCATATCAAACTAGGTGTTCAATGAGTCGAAATAAAATTCGTCATCGTTACCTCTCTTTTTCACGATAAAATTTCTATTCGACGTTTCGTCAGAGCATTATTTTAAAAATATTCTAAGAAGCGATAATGCCCAATCGACGACACGCACTTGAAGACGATTTGTAAAATATTATTTCGAATCGATACGATCGCAAATGGGTTAATCGCGATGCACTGATTGATTTTATTTCTTTTTGCTTTTCTTCTTCTACTTCTTTTATTTTTCTTTCCACTTGTTCTTCTTCTTCTTTTCTTTTTTCTTCTACTACTACTACTTCTTCTTCTTCTTCTTCTTTTTCCTCCTCATCTCCTCCTCTCCTTTCTCTTCTTCTTTTTTTGTCATTTCTTCTCTGTTTTTTTTTTTTTGTTTTTTTCTTTTTTGAATCTTCACATCTTTAAACTCAATTTAATTTCTATACAATCGGGGGAATCCACTGGCAGGTGGTTGCAACCAATTGTCCTTAGAATACGCTACCTGTTTTGTTTCGATTACATGAAACGTATAGGCATGCCTCGATTTTTCACTTCTATTCGGATAAGAGAAATGTACTACTTGTCCGTGAATGAGTATACAACTGCCCTTGCTAACCGGAACCGGGCAGAAATTGCTAAGCGGATAAAATGGTGGTGACACCTTGTCGTATATCAGTAGTTCTTGTGAATTCATGTCTTTATTCTTGATGTAACGTCTATGTACCCCACTTTTGTGAGAACCCGGTGCTATCCATAAGCAACCGTTCTCTTGTGTGGCGTCCTCCAAAGCTATCCAAAATCCAATCAATTTAACCGGATCGGTGTATAAGTATGTCGCATCTTGATGCATAATTACTGGAATTATTGATGTGTAATTGTCAGTACTTATATCCATAAAAACTTACATATTTATGCGACACACACACACACATACACCACACGCACACACACACACACACACACACACACACACACACACACACACACACACACACACACACACACACACACACACCACACGCACACACATACACCACACGCACACACACCACGCGCACACAAAACACATACAAAAATACATATATGTAATGAAACATATAATGTAACATTTATATTTTTTTTTTTTCACATGTATATTTGTATTTATATTTATATATAAAATTAATATAAGTGATAAATTTATATTTTTTATTTAATTAACGTTTGTATATATATATATATATGTATATGTAATTAATATAAGTGACAAATTTATTATATTTTTTATTTAATTAAAGTTTATATATATATGTATAAAATTAATATAAGTGACAAATTTATTATATTTTTTATTTAATTAAAGTTTATATATATATATGAAATTAATATAAGTGATAAATTAATTATACTTTTTTATTTAATTAACGTACTCTTTAGTATTACATACAATGTATGAATGTGATAGATAGATATATATATATATTATATGTATGTGTTTATGTGTATATGTGTATTTCATCTGTATGTCGTTGGACCATTAAAATGGCCAAAAAAGAAAAACCAATAAAAGACAATGAAAAGTATAGATAATTGCTTTACCTTCTGAACCAATGCCAGGATTTTTATAAATATACATGGATTGGCACACGGCCGGCTCTATGTAATCCAGTTGGAACGCAGCCTCTTTTACACGTTCATCAAATGTGTATTTTTTAAAGGTCGGATGCAACCAATGCAATGCATGACCTACCTACGAATTAAATATATATTAACAAATATGTTAACACTTTGACTGCATGTTGGTTAAATATGAACGGTCGTGGTTTCTTATTTGACGCCACGGTTGTCACTAGTGACCGTAACATTTAAATGTCTTGCAATTTCAGAAATTTAATGAAAATTGACAGTCCAATTATAAGCGCTTGTTAGAACATACTTTGAAATAAAAGGTGCCACATCGAACGATCAAAGATTTTTATTGAAACGTCAATAAAGAAACTATTCGAACAAATCTTGCATCTACCGGTGCACACTATTAATATTCAGTGTTTGTGCGTCCATATCCTATGAGGGCTAATCTACGAATATTATTATAAGGACACTTCGGAAAATAATCGTAAATGCTGCTTATCATCTTATATCTTGGATGTTAGAAGTGCATACATATCTAAAGATTATATTGTTACACCAATTGTAACGATATCAACATGTCCTTGCAGTTTGAGCAATATATTTTTTTATTCTATTACAATAAAATAACAAATACGAATACATGTTTGTTTAAACAAACGAAGGCCCTATCAATAGCTAGTAAGACGCTACGGTTGTCACTTATATATATTTATATATATTTATATGTGTGTATATATATATAAATATATATATGTCTGGATTAATTAGTTTTTTTATATACATAGAAATAAAATTGTTTGGAAAAAAAAGATTGGATTTTCGATAGAAAACTGTTTTACCATCGGTAGATGACATTCTGTAATACTCGGATGCATAGATGTTGCATATCAGTAGGGGCAAATAGATCGAAATTAGTTCGAGTATTTCACCGATAGATGGCGGGAAGATATTAAAATAAGATATCATTGACATGATTTATCGAAGACTATGCAACCATATAACTAACAAAGGATTTGTGTTTAAAAAAAAAAAAAAAAAAGAAATAATCGTGAGCTTAAAGATCGAAATTTGAAAAAAAGAAAAGAAAATTACGGTCGATGTATTCGAATGGATAAAATTAATTCGTCAATATCCCATTTGACATCGACCGTTTACAAAAGCGAGATATGAAATTCCTTTTATTTTTATTTTCTTTTTCTTCTTTTTTCTTTTTCTAACAAAAACGTATTCGTATCGATCGTCGATATGTTTAACTCACTTTGTTTAGGGACACTCTTGGATGAACTTTCAAAGTGCCATCGTTCTCAAGTGCTTCACTTTCGAAGAATGGACACACTTTGTGCGCACTGTCCAGAAAATATTGATCCTTGCTCTGAAACGTGTAATAGAAACAATTTTATAATCCTTTACCGAAGTATATTACGCCAAAAGTTTTTCTACGATGGTCCGAGAGAAGTTTCTAAGCGATATTAAAGATCCAATTACGTTCTCTCTCTCTCTCTTTCTCTCTCTCTCTCTCTCTCTCTCGTAACGTTTTAGGCCTCTAATAATTGGGCTTTCAGCTTAATAAGCTTTTCGGCTTTGTTGTTTTGCAATCCGAAGAAGGAAAAGGGAATAAGAAAAAAAATGAAATTAGCCGAAAGAATCTCGAAAGAGAATAATTGATCTTTTAAAGATGACGATTTAGGGAACTTTCGGTTCGAATGCTTAGGAATCTTCTTTTCGGACGACCATATACGCATATACGCGATAATTTAATTAAATGTATCAAAGAATAATTCTCTGTTATTTTTTTTTCCTTCTCGTATTTACTTGTTGCGTGTCTATCGTGTTAAAAATTTTCCTCTCCGCTTCAGGCGGCAAATTCTTCGTGAATTCTTCACCGCAGAATTTCAATTCGTCGATTTCTTCGGGCTTGAAGAAATCGTCCAGCACTATGTAACCATTCTTCTCGAACTGCAACATAACAAATTTTGTGATTAAAAGAAAAAAAAAAAAAGAAAAAAGAAAAAAGAGAGAAAAAGAATAAAACCGGGAAATCGAAAGGATAGATCGTCGATGTATTTTCAAATGTAATTTTCGTACAGACGTCGAAAGATAAAATTCAAACGGGATCGGACGAGAATAGAAAAACGATAGAATGCCTGTTGCATCATCTGTCGATGTGTTTTCGATGACGGGTCGTCATCTAATAATAGAAATTGTTTGATAAACTCGCTTGGAATAGTCGAGTATGGCAGACGTTAAAACGATTATTCACGATACGTTCCTCCTTAGAATTTCTATTCCTATTTTAATTAGACCGTGTATGATCATCCATCGTCTCGCTATCATCATCATTTTTATTATTATTATCTTTTTTCTTGCATTTTTTTTCTGTTTTTTCCGTTTTTTTTTTTTTTTTTAGATACTCTTTTCCCCGTTTTTTTCTTTCCGATTATCTCAATCCTTTTTTCACTTCGACGGTTTGTTCCCTCTGAAATTCGATTGCGTCATGTTAACAAGGCACTTCCAATTGTTTTTGTTCGATCTGATTATGGCATACGTTATTAAAATGATGTATTCATTTTCTAACGAGTTCGTTTATTATATATATTTATTTAGCCGTAACTTTTTAGTATGCTTTAGGAATGATTTATCATCGTCATCATCATCATCATCACCATTATTATTATTATTATTATTATTATTATTATTATTATTATTATTATTATTATTATTGTCATTATTACTACTGTAAATGGATTGTATTAAATTATCCATCTATTTTTAGTGAATATATATTATTATATATGAGTAATTATATATAATATAAATATATATATATATATATATATATATATAATTATTGTTATTAACATTAATAACAATATTTATTATTATTATTATAATTATTATAATTATAATAATAATTATTATTAAGAACGTAATATCACGAATTATGAAATAGAGTATAATGATATTATCGGTGTATTCGAAACGCTTTTACGTTACCACCCAGTCCTTGTTTTTCTATGGTAAGCACGTTTATTAGAATAATAATCTTCATTTTTGAGAGAAGAGTTAGGTCAGTAAGGTCCGTTAGGTCAGTAGAGTAAACGGTATTCGTAAAAAATCCATTTCTAGCGTGTGATTTTATTACGAAAGAAATAGGAATGTTTTCACACTCATGGAATATCGGTTTTTTAATGTTAAATGTAAGCAATCCGAAGGTTATTCGCCATCGTGGAAAGTTTGCACCTGAAGTGCATTCTCTCTCTCTCTCTCTCTCTCTTTCTCTTTCTCTCTCTCTCTCTATCTTGAGGGGAACTTGGTACTTTCTCCTTCGGAACGAAAGCAAGCGAGAGCAACACGAGGAACGTATTTTAATTCTTTTCGCGTTCGAATCTTCTCTCTTTCGTTGCAATTCAATATGAATATTCATATGAACTTTTAATCATTGTACCCGTTAATACATAATATATGTTCAGTAATACATTAAAAATATAATGCATATGTATACCAGCGTGTGCGTGTGCGTGTGCGTAAGAAAATAAATTTTTAAATAATTTATATATTATAAGAATTAAAAAAAAATAAACGTATTTTAATAAAATAAACGTTTCAATAAAATAGGTATTTAAAAAAAAATAACATATACACATATATATATATTTAAATTTGAAACGTATGAGATATAAAACATAAAACATACGAATATATGTTTTGATCGCGAAGAAAAATATTATCGATAATATGAAAATGAGATATATGGATATCTCGACGACGAAGTAAAGGGAATTTTGTTTAAAAGGGCCGCTAACTTTTCATAAACGTGATTTATTAAACGGAGGTATTATTTTCCTCGTATTTATTCGAAACTCCTGTTTAAAACTATCGACCAAGTCGTGAATCACTTTAAACGCGAAAGTTAGA